>SJYA01000778.1:146140-251367 GCA_006410615.1 Neotragus moschatus | reverse complement strand
AAGCAGTGTCAGACTCTATTTTTGGGGGGCTCCAAAATCACTGCAGATGGTGACTGCAGCCATGAAATTAAAAGATGCTTGCTCTTGGAAGAAAAGTTATGACCAACCTAGACAGCATATTAAAAAGTAGAGACATTACTTTGCCAACAAAGGTCAGTCTAGTCAAAACTATGGTTTTTCCAGTGGTCATGTACGAATATGAGGGTTGGACTATAAAGAAAGTTGAGCAAAAAGAAGATTGATGCTTTTGAACTGTGGTGTTGGAGAAGACTCTTGAGAGTCCCTTGGACTTCAAGGAGATCCAATAACCAGTCCATCTTAGAGGACATCAGTCCTGAATGTTCACTGAAAGGACTGATGTTAAAGCTAAAACTACAATACTTTGGCTGCCTGATGCCAAGAACTGACTTATGGGAAAAGACCCTGATACTAGGCAAGACTGAAGGCAAGAGGAGAAGGGGACAACAGAGGACAAGATGGTTGAATGACATCACTGACTCAGTCGACATGAGTTTGGGTAATCGGGAGCTGGTGATGGACAAGGACCCTGGCGTGCTGCAGTACATGGGGTTGCAAAAAGTCAAACATGACTGAGCAACTGAACTGAACTGAACTGAATTATAAATATTTCCAGGTCTTTTTCCCAGGAGAAGCAAACCAGCACTTGCAACTCCACTACCAAAAAACTAAAAAACAAAAAAATGGCAACGAAAGCTAACTGGACCATCAACACTAAAGAAAGACAAATAGTGCCAAGATGCTTCAGGACAGTTGATGACCACTGGGCTGCTTGTCCTGCCCGGATGGGGTGCAGTGATTCAAAGAGGAAACTGCTCTTTCCTTGTACGCATCACCAGGCTTGGGTACCTCAAGTCACTCCCTGAAGATTCTGGCTGCTTACCTGATGTGAAGAACTGACTCATTGGAAAAGACACTGATGCTGGGAATGATTGAAGGTGGGAGGAGAAGGGGAAAACAGAGGATGAGATAGCTGGATGGCATCACCAACTCAATGGACATAAGTTTGAGTAAACTCCAGGAGTTGATGATGGACAGGGAAGCCTGGCATGCTGCAATCCATGGGGTTGCAAAGAGTCAGACACGACTGAGCAACTGAACTGAACTGAACTGAAATTTTTGCTGCCAAGTAAATCTAGAGTCTTGATGGTTTCAAGTTTTTTAAAACTCAATAGTTTTACATTTTAAGTGAATAGTTAATATAGTGAGAAACAGTCTTTACCTCAGAAAACAAAATCCTTGATATGGTGATCACCAAGAAACTTCTGAAGTCAACAGAAGGTTTCAAATTTTCACACCACATGTTTTTATAAAAACATAAATGATTATATCCCTGAAAAAGTGACATCCTATGTACATTAATCATTTTATTTCTCCAGATGCCAATACAGTGTAGTACTGCTCTTTTGCTTTTCCATCTAATATTCAGAACACAAGGACATAAATTTACAGATATATTTTACCTAACAGATAAAATGTATAGTGTACAGTAAAGATATATTCTATACAGTGTGCAGTAAAAATGCACACAGTGAAGGAACTGCCTACTGAAGGATGCATGTGTTCATGAATAGCAGCAAGCTACAAGATGATGAAAATGTAAGGTCATCTGATCAAAGTCAAGCCATTATTGTCCTATCCCACCCCTAACCTAACCCTGTCACCTCACCATCATGGTTTAAATTTAGGAAAAGAAGACACTTTTAAACACTTCTGCATAACTATTAACTAAAGTGAAGCTTAAAAAAAAAAAAAAAAAGCTAGTGACTCTCTCTCCCCACTAATCCTTGCATCATTCTCATCAAAATATCACTTATTTATCAAGGTGCTGGTTTAAGCTTTTTATTGGGGACTGACTTTTGGTGGCCGCAAAGAATCACTTATCTCAATAATGGCTAAGTCAGGCTATTAGTAAAAAGGTAGGAGACAGAAAATGGGAATGAAAAGGGGCAACAGCCTGAGGAAGTTAAAAAAAGAAAAAAGAACCAATTGAACTAAAGCTCAATAATTTCAAAGCAAACTAAAACCCAATAGCAGAAGTCCAGGAGAATTAATATGATGACAGAATGGAAATATCACAGAGCCTAACTTATAGCATTGAAGAACGGTTATGATTTACACTAAAATAGTACTTACTGCCAGAGAAGGCACTGGCAACCCACTCCAGTACTCTTGCCTGGAAAATCCCATGGACGGAGGAGCCTGGTGGGCTGCAGTGCATGGGGTCGCTAAGAGTTGGACACGACTGAGCGACTTCACTTTCACTTTCATGCATTGGAGAGGGAAATGGCAACCCTCTCCAGTGTTCTTGCCTGGAGAATCCCAGGGACGGGGAGCCTGGTGGGCTGCTGTCTATAGGGTCACACAGAGTTGGACACGACTGATGCGAGTTAGCAGCAGCAGCGGTACTTACTGCTGCATATTAAATCCCTCCAAGATTTAGACTGAATACAAGTCGGGCTACTTCTCAATAAGAAAATTAAATTTACTTTTCTTCCAAGACAACTATTGAAAGCAAAAGGGTATTTTAATTANCACAGAGTTGGACACGACTGATGCGAGTTAGCAGCAGCAGCGGTACTTACTGCTGCATATTAAATCCCTCCAAGATTTAGACTGAATACAAGTCGGGCTACTTCTCAATAAGAAAATTAAATTTACTTTTCTTCCAAGACAACTATTGAAAGCAAAAGGGTATTTTAATTACAAGTAACTCTACTGTCTGATGACCCATCCATAATAGCTGTGAGTTAAGAGATTCCAGTCAGTTTTCACATTTAATGAAATTTTATAATCCAAAATAAAATTTCTGAACACTTTGTCATTTACATCATAATCCAACACCAATAGCAACAAAAATAGGTGGTGTGGAAAATAAGGCTCTAGAGATTATCCATGTCACTCCTGTGGATCTTCACAACTGCGTAAAAGTCTCTAGGCCTTTGTGCTTTAATATCATCAACAGTTATGAGATGTATTTAAATAGTAAACTTGCTGTCCTTAGACCTACTGTGTTGAAAAGAAATTATTTTTTTTTTAAATTTTGGCTCATGGACTTCTTTAAATAATTTTTAAAAGTTGCTCTTCTAAACAATATTCCTAAAAATTGTACAACTCATATCAGATTTCATCTTCACCATGAACGAGACTTATCTCCATCTTCATCATCATGTAAAAACAAATTGAGATTCCTGTTTCCTCCTCCTTGACTCCTTCCCCAGACTCAGTAGATACAGAAGGCATCTTGGCACCATGGCTTTGTGCCATGATACTTGGAGCCAAAGATCTTTGAATTTTGACCCTTGGTTGGCAGGTGGAAAATGCTAAAGTAAGTCATCTTTCTCCTCCTCAATGAAGCCATCAACTGTGAGTGCTTTGGGGCAGTGGTCCACCACCATGTGACTTAGTGAACCCCTTCCTCTTCCTCCATGGCCTTGGCCTCTTGCTCGACCTTGAGAGGACATGGTCTTTCCTTGACCCACAGGTAAAATACCTCCCTTTAAAAATCCTTTTCCTGATTTTTATAAAAATCTTTAGCACTTCCCACTATATATATTTTACCTCATTATCTGGTTATCTTTTTTGTTGACTCTCTCTCTCTTCAGAATATAAGTTCCAAGAGGACAGTAAACAGCTGTTCAGTAAATGAAAAAAAAAAAAAAGAGTTTGTATCTGGTTTCACCATATCTACAGAGGACCTAATAGCAACAGGCACTCAGGGCATCAGGTGAGTAGAAAGATCTAGAATTCTGAGGCCATTCCTGAGGATGGTATATCTGAATGGGAGGTCCCAGTGAGAACAGTCAATTACATCATGAAGGCACTGAATCTTAAGGGGAAAGGAAACTTTCTCAATGTGGACACAGCAACTTTATACTTTTTCTCAACAGTGTTTACTAGGGAAGGCTCTGGGTCACAAGTACATTGTTTATATTTGATTCAAATTGATCATTTATGAAGATTACTGATTCACATTTGGCAAAGGCAGATAAAACTGAAATTTCTACGAACTGTTTCAAAACAAATTTAAGGTTAAGTAAGATCTTTGTATTACAACACTGTATGATGGGCACAGTTTTTTAAAAGCATAATCCAGGGCCATGTTTTTCATTATACCATGTAGCATTTCTATATTGAAATTATCACCATGATCATACTGTAAAATATTGTGAAAATATCATATGTGAGTAGTGCAGGGTCATTTTAAAATAGGGAATCATTTTGAATGCCCATGTAACTTAACATTCTCTTAATAATTGTAATCAAAAGATTTCAGGGACTTTGGGAAAGTGTCACAAATAGTTGTTGAGCAGGAATAGTATGGAATAAAAATCAGGGTTTCTTAACTAAATTAAAATAAACTGAGTTGGAATTTGGAGGTCAAAATCCCAGCTCACTTGCATGGTATCTGCCATGCCCTGTTCATGTAGGATACATTCCTAGCCAGGAACGTCAAGTCCTAAGTAAGTCTATCCAGAATGACATGGAAACTGATCAAAATAACCTAACAGCTATGGCAGACAGAATGTCCTATCACAAAGATCATAAAGTTTTGAATCTCATCCCACTTAGTGGCTGTGTGACCTCAAATAAGAAACTTAACCTCTCTGGGCTTTTATGGCCTCATCTCAAAGCGATAACACATTAGTGCTGACTTCCCTAGTTGTTTGAGGGTCTAATGTATATGTGTAAAAACATTTGGTAAACTCTGAATTGCTGTGCAAATCTAACACTTGTGAATGTTACAGGTCTTTGGCACTCAATCCTTATTTCAATAAATGACCTCTTTGTTCTCAAGTTCATTTTGTTTGATCTTATATTACCCCAAGATTTAATTTCTTACTCATTGAAATTATTTCTTTAGACTTTGCCTCTGCCCAGTTCTTTCTTGGACTACTAGGACTTAATGACTTTTCAGGCTTCCTTTTGACTCAGCATTTAATTTTAGGCCTATGCTGAACCTGCCACAAAAAGAACTGTGTGTAAACTAAGGATATACTCTCCTGTCTACTGTAATCCATCTAAGTAATCTGTAGTATTTGAGGCTAGAGACAAGGTAGCAAGGAATTTCACTTCTCTTTCAGAGACTTAAACCAACTCCTTACCGTTAAGGAGACTCATTTGAAAAGACATCCAATTCCTCCTCATGAAACAATGTAGAAACCATTATTCCTTCTGTTTTTCTCTCCCTGCAGTATTGAGCTGAATGTACTTATAAGCTAAAACCAGGAGGCATTACAGTCTGCAAAAGACTTTAATAGGAAACCAGAATTGATGGCTAATGCTAAAAGTGAAAGTCTATGTCCTCATTTCTTCTTCATAAAAACAGTAATACCCAACAGATATAGCACTTACCACATGCCAGGGTCTTTACACGTACTGGGTTGGCCAAAAAGTTAGTTCAGTTTTCTCCATAAGCTGGCTCTAGTAGCACTTGCTTGCCTGCTAAATCTCTTCAGTCGTGTCCAACTTTTTGCGACCCTATGGACTGTAGCCCTCCAGGCTCCTCTGTCCATGGGATTCTCCAGGCTAGAATACTGGAGTGGGTTGCCATGCCCTTCTCTGGGGCATCTTCCCAACCCAAGGATCAAACACTCATCTCTTGCATGGGCAGTCGAGTTCTTTACCACTAGTGCCACCTGGGAAGCCCCCTAGTAGCACTTAGTTGTCTTTAATTTCATTTGAAACAAATTGTTAGGTTGTATTGTGACAGCTGTCATATCAGCATGTATTGAAAACAAAACTTATCAAAATTGGTGAATTCTTGTGTTAGCATTTTAATACTAAAGATGGAAAGAAAAGACAATGTTTTTGACATATTGTGCTTTATTATTTCAAAAAAAGGTAAATATGCAACTGAAATGCAAAAAAATGCTGTGTTCAGTGTATGGAGAAGGTTCTATGACTGACTGAATACGTCAAAAGTGGTTTGCAAAGTTTCATGCTGGAGATTTATCGCTGGACGACAAATCTAAATAACCAATTGCTCCCCGGTTGGGTAGACCAGTTGAAGTTGATATTGATCAAATCAGGACATTAACTGAGAATAATTAATGCTATACCCAGGGAAATGGCTGACATACTCAAAATATCCAAATCAAGCATTGAAAATAAATTGCATCAGCTTAATTATGTCCATTGCTTTGACATTTGGGTTCATGTAAGGTAAGCAAAACAAACCCTTCTTGACCACATTTCCACATGTGAGTTTGCGACCCTGTGGACTATAGCCTGCCAAGCTCCTCTGTCCATGGGATTCTTTACATAAGAATACTGAGCAACTGAGCATGCATGCATATAACAAATTACCCCAGAATTTATGGGCATAAGACATCACAGTGTATATGTATTAGGAATCTGGGTACAATTTCACTAGATCTTGTTTCGGTGTCTTTTCCAAGTTGAAGTCAAAGTGTCATCTGGGGCTGTAGTCATTTCAAGGCTCAAGCAGGGAAGGACCCACTTCCAAGCTCACTCACATAGCTGTTAACAGAATTCAGATTCTTGCAAGGTGTTGGATGAAAGTTATCCTAATTTTGTGTCAACATGGCAGTTTGCAAAGTATACGAGCTTGGAAGGCAACAGTGATCCAGCAAAGAGGAAGTCACCATATAGCAGAATGTCATCACAGAAGTGACATCCTATCACTTTTGCCAGATTCTATGGGATGAGAATGGATACATGTATGTGTTTGGCTGAGTCCGTTTACTGTTCACCTGAAACTATCTCAACATTGTTAACTGGCTCTGAGTGTGTGTGTTAATCACTCAGTTGTGTCTGACCCTTTGTGGACCCCATCAGATCAGTTCAATTCAGTTGCTCGGTTGTGTCCAACTCTTTGCGACCCCATGTACTGCAGCGTGCCAGGCTTCCCTGTCCATCACCAACTCCCAGAGCTTGCTCAAACTCATGTTCATCAAGTTGGTGATGTGATCCAACAATCTCATCCTCTGTTGTCCCCTTCTCCTCCTGCCTTCAATCTTGCCCAGCATCAGGGTCTTTTCCAATGAGTCAGTTCTTTTCATTAAGTGGCCAAAGTGTTGGAGTTTCAGCTTCAGCATCTGTCCTTCCAATGAGTTTTCAGGACTTATTTCCTTTAGGATGAACTGGTTGGATCTCCTTGCAGTCCAAGGGACTCTAAGAGTCTTCTCCAACACCACAGTTCAAAAGGATCAATTCTCTGGTGCTCCGCTTTCTTTATAGTCCAACTCTCATATCCATACATGACCACTGGACCCCATAGTCCAGTGCAAAATGAAAAGCTGAAAATAAACAAAGAAAAAGAAGCACGTCACTAAGCCCACTCATAGTCAAGTGGAGAGGGTTACATAGAGCATGAAAACCAGGAGATGCAGATAAATGCAAGTCATGTCAGAAGCTGCCTACCCCCATAATAATTCATAGTAGCTAAAGTTTACTGAAGGCTGAGTATTGGCCATGTAATAATCCAGAGCTTTTACATATATTAATCGTTAATCCTCAAAGCAAAACCCCATTCAACAGATGGGTTAGTAACAGGGAGTGTCATGATCACACTTAAGAGGGGAAAACAGTGAAGAAAAAAAATGAATAATACTACTTTCTTGTATTCCAACAGAAAACAATTTAGAATGCTTCGAAACTATAATGACAAGTTGACTACCACAACCACATAATGGGCCATCTGTAGCTAAGGGCAACCAGCACTTTCTCAAAGCACTTCTCTAGCTCTCCTAGCCCTGGGGGTGGGGAAGAAGATTATCCTTAAAAAATAAATAAAAACCACTATTTCTCAGTCACATTGTTTTAAAAATGAATATATCTTTACATTGATTCAGTTTTCAAAAGTGAACTAATAATTGTCATAAGTCTTCTGTTTGAAAATCCAGTAAGGACACAAGACAGCAAAATGAATTACAGTTTTAGTTCTAAATTTTTCCAGATCCTGTTTCTCTTCAAAGGTTGAGATGGCTGGCTCCCAGCAGGCCAACCTTAAAGAAAGATAAGACAGAACAAGTATTTCCTCTGAAGGAGTCCAGGCAATGTGGAATTGTGTGGAGGGAGCCCCGAAGCACTCAGCCTCTCTCTCTGCAAGAGCCGGTCGCTCAGTCATGTCCAACTCTTTGCAGCCCCATGGATGATACCTGTCAGGCTCCTCTGTTCATAGGGTTCCCCAGGCAAGAATACTGGAGTGGGTCNAACCAGGAGATGCAGATAAATGCAAGTCATGTCAGAAGCTGCCTACCCCCATAATAATTCATAGTAGCTAAAGTTTACTGAAGGCTGAGTATTGGCCATGTAATAATCCAGAGCTTTTACATATATTAATCGTTAATCCTCAAAGCAAAACCCCATTCAACAGATGGGTTAGTAACAGGGAGTGTCATGATCACACTTAAGAGGGGAAAACAGTGAAGAAAAAAAATGAATAATACTACTTTCTTGTATTCCAACAGAAAACAATTTAGAATGCTTCGAAACTATAATGACAAGTTGACTACCACAACCACATAATGGGCCATCTGTAGCTAAGGGCAACCAGCACTTTCTCAAAGCACTTCTCTAGCTCTCCTAGCCCTGGGGGTGGGGAAGAAGATTATCCTTAAAAAATAAATAAAAACCACTATTTCTCAGTCACATTGTTTTAAAAATGAATATATCTTTACATTGATTCAGTTTTCAAAAGTGAACTAATAATTGTCATAAGTCTTCTGTTTGAAAATCCAGTAAGGACACAAGACAGCAAAATGAATTACAGTTTTAGTTCTAAATTTTTCCAGATCCTGTTTCTCTTCAAAGGTTGAGATGGCTGGCTCCCAGCAGGCCAACCTTAAAGAAAGATAAGACAGAACAAGTATTTCCTCTGAAGGAGTCCAGGCAATGTGGAATTGTGTGGAGGGAGCCCCGAAGCACTCAGCCTCTCTCTCTGCAAGAGCCGGTCGCTCAGTCATGTCCAACTCTTTGCAGCCCCATGGATGATACCTGTCAGGCTCCTCTGTTCATAGGGTTCCCCAGGCAAGAATACTGGAGTGGGTCGCCATTCCCTTCTCCAGGAAATCTTCATTCCCCTCTCCAGGGAGTCTTCCCAACCCAGGGATTTGAACTCAGGTCTCCTGCATTGCAGATTCTTTACCATCTGAACCATCTGGCAAGCCCCTTTCTCTGTAAACTTGCCCTCAAAATCAGAGTCCTGCAGAAGAGGCAGGTCACAGGACAGGAGGTGCTGGCAATCCTCTCCCCTATTTTAATAGGACTATAGCAGTTGCTTATTATGAGAGCTGTGTGGAAGGCATCCCAGTCTTAGGCCACTGGGTGTATGTCTATTTTCAAGTCTTTGATATTTAAAATGACACATTCTTTAAACATCTAGAAGCCAGTTTCTGGTCAAGTTAAAAATATCGGCAAGTGAATATAGATTCCAAATCCTAAATGTGAGCAAATGAAATTTAACTGTGTCTTATTAAAAGAGAAACATTTGCCAAGGAGTGTTAGTTCAGTAATATAGGAAGGATTATTAATATGCTAGCGATTCACCACATTCATAAGTCAAAGAAATAATAAATCTCAATAAAAGCCAAAAGGATCTTTTGGCTAAAATGTGACAGCTATTCATAATTAAAGAAAAAATATATCATTAAACTGGGGTTGTTGTTGTTCAGCAACATGTCTGTCTGACTCTTGGCGACCCCATGGACTGTAGCAAGCCAGGCTTCCCTGTCCATCACTGTCTCCTGGAGTTTCCTCAAACCCATGCCCATTGAGTTGGTGATGCCATCCAACCATCTCATCCTCTGCTGTGCCCTTCTCCTTTTGCCTTCAATCTTTCCTAGCATCAGGGTCTTTTCCAATGAGTAGACTCTTCCCATCAGGTTGCCAAAGTATTGGAGCTTCAGCTTCAGCATCAGTCCTTCCAAAGAATATTCAGGTTTGATTTCCAAATCCTACATGTGAGCAAATGAATTTTAACTAATGTTTCTTAATGAAAAATTAACATTTACTGAGAAGGGTTAATTCAATAACATAGAATTATTAATATGTTAATGATTTATCACTTTTATAAATCAAGGGAGAAATACAATCTCAATAAAGCCAAAAAGGTATTTGCTAGAATGTGACAGCTATTCATAATTAAAGAAAAACTATCTCATTAAACCTAGGTAGAGGAAGCTTATTTTACCATGACAAAGAATTTTTATCTAAACTGGTATCATGTTTAACAATGAAACAGTAAGAGAATTCTCAAAGTCAGAGTTAAGGCAAAGATGCTCTTTATTACTTTAAAATGAAAATCTAAATGTTCAGCAGTTGTGTAAAAAATAATTTCTGATATGTGTATGATATAGAATCATGCAGGTGGTATAGTCATGCTGTACATTATGTGTACATGCGTGCATGAGATTCATGGGCATACAATACAGTTGACCCTTGAACAATAGGAGCACTAGGGGTCTAACCTTACAGAGTTGAAAATCTGCATATAATTTTACCATCAGCCTTCCTATCCAAGGTTCTACAACTGCAGGTTCAACCAACTGCAGATCATTTAGTACTGTAGTATTTAACAAAAAAACCCACATGTCAGTGGACCCACACAGTTCACCTCTGTGTTGTTCAAGGGTCAACTACATGCATAAATCTATACATACATAGGAACTGTATGTTTGTAAATACAAAATACATTTATTTATATTGATATTCATTTATATAATGCTTTTGGTACACAATTAAATTTGCACAAACTGTTAACAGTGATTCTTTTGGAAGAGTGAAATTGGTAGAATTGAAGAATTAGAATGGAAAGATCCTACTTAAAGAGAGTCCTGTTTAAAGAGCAATTCTGTACATTATGAAATTTCCATTTAAAAACAAGAGTAGGTATCAGTTCAGTTCAGTTGTTCAGTCGTGTCCGACTCTTTGCGACCCCATGGACTGCAGCATGCCAGGCCTCCCTGTCCANTCTGCAGTGATTTTGGAACCCAAAAAAATAAAGTCTGACACTGTTTCCACTGTTTCCCCATCTATTTCCCATGAAGTGACGGGACCGGATGCCATGATCTTCGTTTTCTGAATGTTGAGCTTTAAGCCAACATTTTCACTGTCCTCTTTCACTTTCATCAAGAGGCTTTCTAGTTCCTCTTCACTTTCTGCCGTAAGGGTATAAGACATATTAATACATCAAAAAGTAATCTAAATGATATACCCCTAAATTTTGATTTTCATCGGTATTGTTTTATGAATAATTTTTCCCTTTGTTCTTTGGTCACGTTTTCCAAGTTCTATTAATCACACATTCATTTTGTAATTAAGGAAAAGACTAAAGAAAACTATGGCAATGTTTACTTTGTAGGTCACACTAAATTATTGCAGAGTTCATAGAGGAAACTGTTTGTCATAATCTGGTTTCTAGAAGGGTCATGATGCCTCCTAACTCTATCACAATCTTATAAAACAATTGGGAAGGCTAAATGCTTCCATTTTATTATGGGGCCAGCTCTCTTTTGGTCTTTTCTCTGAGGTTCAAAACCCTGGAATCATTCTTTATTCCTTTCCCTCTTTTCCATCTGGAGTTATTCATGAAATTCTCTCAATAATCCTTCCTTCATTTCACACATCTCTTTTCCATTCTGATCCCATATCCTCTACGGGTCTAGGCTTAATTACCTCACATCTGGACCACTGAGACATCTCAGGGGGTCTCCTTGCCTGCCAATATTGTCCCTCTATGTTCACGTCTCCCTGTCTTGCCTTCATGTCGTTCACTGTCTATGTGTACCCCTTACAGTATCCAAGCACTCTAGTCCTTGTTTCTCTAACTTTCCTACCTCCCACATTCCTCCTTCCATGTCTATGCTCTTGACATTTCTCCTTGCAATAAATAGTGCCTAAGTTTCATACTTTCTTCCTAATTAATCCCACCCCCATCATGGTCTCTGCTCCCTCCTCGTCCCTGTATATTTCCAACCCTTCATTTGTACACATTTCTTAAGCATGGACTATATACCAGACAGTCAACTAGACAGGGAGTGCTGACTTGTTTTCTACATTAGTGAATAGACCTTAAAGTTTATGAATCTCAAGTTCATAACATTTTGTGCTTCAACATTTTACCATATTATCCAATAGCAACAGAGTTCTCTAGGGGCCCTACACCACTCTGCTTCCCTCTGACTCAAATCTCAAGATACCTTTATTGCACTCAACAATTAATGGCAACCCACTCCAGTGCTCTTGCCTAGAAAATTTCATGGATGGAGGAGCCTGGTGGGCTACAGTTCATGGGGTCGCAAAGAGTCAGACACGACTGAGTAAATTCACTGTTCACTTCATATATTCTATGCTTTATGCTACATTCTAGGAATTTAAAGGTGAATAAGATGTTTTGTACTCACCAAGAGCTTCAGTTTAATGGGGAAGGTGGACAGGACAGTGAATATAGTAATGAGTAAAAGGTACTCTAACAGAAATGTACAGAGGAACAAAAGAGAGTGTTTAATTGTAACTGGGAGGAGCAAGGAAAGCTTCTCATATGAAATAATACTTGAGCTGTAGCAGATAGAAAAGATGAGGAGAGTATTCCAAACATTAAGAATAGTATTGCAAAGTATTTAACGCAAAAGTATTAAATAGCACGGCTTGTCAGGAAACCATAAGTATTTCCGTGTGACTGGAGCACACGAGACTAGGGAGCTGGGTTGGGGCCAGATCTTATATTGACTTGTTTTGCACTTGAGAGAGTGAGTAAACAGTAAAGAATTTTAAGCAACGAAGTAACGTGATAGGTTCGTGTTTTGAAAAGTACCTCTTGTGGCTATATGGAAAATAGTGAGGAGGGGTGAGTGACAGGCTAAACAAAAAGTCACAGGAGGTTGTTATAGTCCAGGAAATTAATGAAAACCAAGCAAGAAATGAAGAAGAAGAGTGGGGATGAAGATGGTGAAAAGGAAATGGTTTGGAGAAATATCAAAGAGGTGACATCAATGGGACTTAGCAACTTTTGGTTTTTAAAGGATAAATAAGAGAGAAGGTTAAACAATGACTTCTGAGTTTCTCATTGAAGTTATATAGATCTCAGGCAGAAAATATGGTAGGAATTGATGCTTTATAGGAGGAGGGTATACATGAGTAGCTTGGTAGGCCTTGAGGTAGAAGGTCTTGGGAGCTGTTGGATATATTTAAGAAAATGCAAGATTTTGTTTGGGTTAGAAGTACAGATTTAGAAGTTAGAGTATCAATAGTGGTCACAAGCATGCACATGTGTGTACATGCTCAGTCGCTCAGCTGCGTCTGACTCTCCGTGGCCTCAAGGGCTGGGGTCTGCCAGGCTCCCCTGTCCGTAGAATTTTCCAGCCAAGACTACTGGAGTGGGTTGCCATTTCTTCCTCCAGGGGATCTTACTGACCCAGATATCAAACCTTCATCTTCTGCATCTCCTAGACAATCAAGCAGATTCTTACCAGTGAGGGTAGGAAGCCCTCCATAATCATGACAATGGGTAATATTATCCAGAGAAATGCAAGTGATGCAAGAGGTGCTAAAGACAGAGCTCCCAGGAAAACAAAGCATCAGGGGACCAGAGTACAGGGAGCCAGGGAAGGATCCCGGAAGAAATGGTCAAAGAAATAGGAGGACAAACCAGATAAGCTATTGTATGAGTTTCCTATTGCTGCTGTAACAAACAATTACAACTTTAGTCGCTTCAAGCAATGCAAATTTATTACCTTACAATTCTATAGGTTTAGAAGTCCAAGACATGCCTCACTGGTCTAAAGTCAAGGTGTGTACAGAGTAGCTTTCCTATTTGAAGACTCTAGGGTAGAATTAACTTCCTTGCCCTTTCCATCTTCTGGAGGCCACCTGGATTCCTGGGCATTTTTCTTGTCTTCAAAGCCACCAACAGTGGGTCTGGTAAGTCTCAGGTCATATCACTCTGATCTTGCTTCTGCTGTCACACCACTTTCTTTTGACTCTCTTATTCTCCCTCCTTCCACGGTTTTTTGTTTTGTTTTTTTTTTTTTTTGCTGCTGTTGTTCTTTTTTTTGGCCACACCATGCAGCTTACCGAATCAAAGGCTGCATGATGTGCTCCCTGAAATGGAAGTACAGAGCCCTAACCACTGGACTGCCAGGGAATTCTCAACTCTTTCACTTTTTAAGGATCTTTGTGATTATAGTAGGTTTACTTGGATAATCCATGCAATTCTCTCTATCAGCTGATTAGTTATCTTAATTGTATCTGCAGCCTTAATTCCCCTTTGCCATGTAACCTAACATATTCACAGTTTCCAGGGATTAGTACAATCGGAGGGAGGAAGGGTGCACAAAGGAGGTTCATTCCTGACTATCCCAGCTGGTCATTTCAGGAACAAATCAACTGAACAAAACCATTAAAGGAATATAGGAGTAATGGTGACCCTAGTCAATCTTTTTTTCTCCCTGTGTCTACCTACAAAATGGAAATAACAGACCTATATCATAGAGTAGATATGGGATTAAATGGGTTAGTATTTATAAAGTACATAAAACTGTGCTGGCTTAAAATTTCTAAAAAAGGAAATTAGAGATATTAAATAAGTCAAGGACTTAAAACTGGCTATTGGATTTGTTAATTAGGCAATTAGTGGTCTTCATCATTACAGTGCAGGGATATGATGGTTGTAGTCTAATTATGGTAAGGTAAAGGTAAGATAAAGTAAAGTTGACTCATTGGAAAAGACCCAGATGCTGGCAAAGATTGAAGATGAAAGGAGAATGGGGTGGGAGACAATGAGATGGTTAGATAGCATCACCAATTCAATGGACATCAATTTGAGCAAATTCTGGGAGATATCAGAGGGCAGAGGAGCCTGGCATGCTGCAGTCCTTGGGGTTAAGAAGAGTTAGACATTACTTAGCAACCAAACAACAACAACAAATTTCAATATCACTCATTCTGTGACTGAACAACGAACAAAGGTAAGAAACTGGAGAACTCAAGTAAATACAATGTTTTTGAAAAGCTGTTTAGGAACAGAAGGAGAAAGAGGGCAAGAGCAGGTTTAGCTAGAGGCAGGTGGGAAGTTACAGGAAATCTAAATACAATTTCATGCTATGGAGAAGCGAATATAGATAGAAAGGCTGAATATATGAGAACAGGAATATAGGAATAGTTGATGTAATAATCCCAGAGGAGGTGAAATAGATGTGAACAGTTCAGATATAGGAGTTCACTTTGAACAGAAGAAACAATTAATTCTGAGTCTAGAGGGAAAGCTAGGAGGGTGAATCCCAAGAATTAAATATAGTTCCTTTCCTTGTTGCTGTCTATCAGTCGGAATTACTCACAACCCTCCACCTGAGGCTATGACGCCAGCGTTCTCATTCAGCATTCAATATCAGTGGGGGTTACCTCCTTCCACAGGAAGTTTCTATTGAGTGTTCAAGTTTAGAATTAGCCAATGAAAACCTCCTCAGTTTTTTTTTTCAGGGTTGTTAATTTTGTAAACAATACCTGTCCCTTTCAAAAGATGCAGCTGACCAAGTTATGTATGTTACACTGCCCCTCCCCACATTTTTCTATTTTTCTGACTAAAAAAAAAAAGGCAGAGAAAATCAATCCAATTAGGTATAGGTTCATGTTAACAAAACAAGCTTTCTTTATTTACTTTTAACTTTCCATCACAGAAATTTTCAGATGTACACTAAAGAAAATAATTAAATAAACTCCCGATACCCATCATTTCAATAATTACAACCTATAGCCAGTTTTGTTTCATCTATAACCCCTTCTCATCACACCTCCACTTCCAGTATTTTAAAGCAAATAGTCTTCCTTAAAAAAATAAAACCACTACAATATTGTAAAGTAATTAGCCTCCAATTAAAGTAAATACATTTAAAAAATAAAATAAAAATCGCTATGTTACCAAAAGAATAAAATAAAACTTTTAAACTTAGTGATGACACACTTTACACATCTGTTTTTCTTTCATCACCTCACCAGGACACTAGATACAGTAGGGAACCACTTTATACAAAGATTTAGTAGCAAAATAAAAGTATTAATGAAGTCTCATTTTAGATGTTAATTTGAGAATTGTTTTTAAAGTACCAAGACTTATGCAATGATTAAAAATCGCATGATTTCAGAATTGGTAAGCAAGGAAATATTTTTCATGTTTTTTGTCACCACAGCTGCTCAAACAGAAATGCCTGTCTATCCTTTATGAATGTCCCGGTTGTCTAGTTTGGAATGGAATAACTGGCGATTATTTTTCAGATTAACACTTGCCATTATTCTAATGTAAAATTGTTTTTAATAGGCTGAAAACATGTGCCCACAATGATGCTTGAAAACTCTCTCCCATATTAACAACTTTGGAAGAAGTTAAATGAGATAAGTTGCTCTGAAGAAGTCAAGTTCCACAACGGCTAGTATTGTTTGTTTAGAATAGGGCTCACTGCAAAATATTAGAAATAATGCTGAGACACTTTCATGCAGTGTCACTTAAATGCAGCAATACCTTTTTAACCTTTAAAACCATCTAGTATCTGGGCAAGGATAATGGAGAAAAAATACTGGTGACTCAGCTGCAAGATCAATATCACTGTAATAGATTCATAGGCTCTGAAACAGTATTCTAGCCCCCAGCACCTCCACCACCACCATTCATTTTATATTTATTCCTATTGGGATATTATACCAGATCTTCAAGAATATAATACTTGCATAAAATGAAACCGTTCTGCTATCAAAATTAATGTAGATATCTGAATGTATACTGGACAACACTATTTTTACAGACCTTCAAGATAAAAGAAAAAAAGGAAAAGATTTCAGATTTTTTAATTTTGTTTTTCAAAATAGTTTTTACCAACTACATTTGCCAGTCCTTGAAGCTAAATGTAACGCTCTGACTTAGTTTTGGCCAGTGGGATGTACATGAAAGTGCTATGTGGCAGTTTACAAGACTCTGCAGAGGGTGAAAGTGAAAGTAGAAAGTGAAAGTTAAGTCACTCAGTCTTGTCCGACTCTTTGGACCCCGTGGACTGTAGCTCACCAGGCTTCTCCGTCCATGGGATTCTCCAGGCAAGAATACTGGAGTGGGTTGCCATTTCCTTTTCCAGGGAATCTTCCTGACCCAGGGATCGAACCTGGGTCTTTCGCATTGTAGGCAGACACTTTAACCTCTGAGCCACCAAAGTTTACCCTCTACAGAGGGTAGCTGGAGTCTTTTAAGCAAATGGTGTTAGGAAAACTAGATATCTATATGCAAGAGAATGAAATTGGACCCTACCTAACACATTTACAAAAACTAATCCAATATGGATCAAAGACCTAAATATAACAGCAAAATTATAAAACTCTTCAAAGAAAACACAGAAGGAAAGCTTCATGACATTGGATTTGGTAATGATTCCTCACATAAAACTGCAAGCAACAAAACAAGAAACAAATTCGTTTATATCAAAATGTAATACTTTTATGCATCAAATGATACTATCAACAGAGTGAAAAAGCAACCTGTGGAATGGGAAAAAATATTTGCAAATTATGTATCTGATAAGGGGTTCATGCCCCAAATATATTAAGAACTCTTACAACTAGTAAACAACAAGAAGAAAGAAATCCAATTGAAAAATGGAAAAAGGAGTTAAGTAGACATCTCTTCAAAGAAGATATACAAATGGCCAATAAGTATGTGAAAAGATACTCAACATCAGGAATCTTTAGAGAGATGATAGAGAAAAACCACAGGAGATATCACTTCATGTGCATTACAGTGGATATTATCAAAACACCTGAAAATAACAAATGTTGGTGAGGATGCAGAGAAATTAGAACCCTTGTGCACTACTGGTAGGAATGCAAAATGGTAAGACTGCTATAGCAAACAGGATGACAATTTCTCAAAAAGTCAAAAATAGAGTTATCAATTCCATTTATGGACACATACTTAAAAGAATTAAAAGAAAGGACTCCAAGAGATATTTGGACATCTATGTTTCTAAGCAGCATTCTTGACAATAGCCAAAAAGTGGAAGCAACACAAGTTGGGTAAATGGATATACAAAATGTAGTACTTTATTCAGCCTTAAAAAGGAAGGAAATTCTCACACATGCTACAACATGGATGAACCTAGAACACATTATGTTAAATGAAAAATTCCAATCATAAAAAGACGACTACTGTGTGACTCCACTCATACATGGGACACAGCATAGTCCAATTCATAGAGACAGAAAGTAGGATGGTGGTTTCCAGGCACTGGGGAGAGGAGAGACTGAGGAGTTATTCTTCAATGGGTACAGAGCCAAGTGAACATGCTGGTAATAGCAAACACCTTTTTCCAACAGGAGAGACAACTCTACACATGTACATCACCAGATGGTTAATATCAAAATCGGGTTGATTATCTTCTTTGCAGCTGAGAAGGAGAACGTCTATGTGTACTCAGTGAAAACAAGACCTGGAGCTGTCTGTGGCTCAGATCATGAGCTTTATTGAAAAATTCAAAAGGGGAGAAGAAAGTAGGTGAAACCACTAGGCAGTTCTGGTATGAGTTAAATCAAATCCCTTATGATGAGTATAGAATGGAGGTTGTGGACAGATTTAAGGAAATAGATCTGGTGCACAGAGGGTCTGAAGAACTATGGATGATACTGCACAGTGTTGTACAGGAGGCAGTGAGAAAAATGATCTCAAAGAAAAAGAAATGCAAGAAGGCAAAGCAATTGTCTGAGAAGGCTTTACAAAGAGCTGAGGAAAGAAGAGAAGCAAAAGGCAAGGGAAAAAGGGAAAGACATACCCAGCTGAATTCAGAGTTCCAGAGAATAGCAAGGAGAGATAAGAAGGACGTTTTAAATGAACAATGCAAAGAAATAGAGGAAAACAGTAGAAAAAGCCTAGAGATCTCCTGAAGAAAACTGGAGATATCAAGTGAACATTTCATGTAGGTATGGGCATTATAAAGGACAGAAACTGTAAGGACCTAAGAGAAGCAGAAGAGATCAGCAGGAGAGGTAGCAAGAATACACAGAACTGTACAAGAAAGGTCTTAATGACCTGGATAACCATGATGGTGTGGTCACTTACCTAGAGCCAGACATGCTGGAGTGTGAAGTCAACTGGGCCCTAGGAAGCATAACTACAAACAAAGCTAGTGGAGGTGATGGAATTCCAGCCATGCTATTTCAAATCCTAAAAGATGATGCTGTTAAAGTGCTCTATTCAATATGTCAGCAAATTTGGAAGACTTAGCAGTGGCCACAGGACTGAAAAAGGTCAGCTTTCATACCAGTCCCAAAGAAAGGCAGTGCTAAAGAATGTTCAACTTACTACACAACTGTGCTCATTTCACACGCTAGCAAGTAGTAGCAGAGTGCTCAGTCATATCTGACTCTTTGTCACCCTATGGACTATAGCCCACCAGGCTCCTTTCTTTGTGGAATTTTCCAGGCAAGAATATTGGAGTCGGTTGCCATTTTCTTCTCCAGGGGATCTTGTTGACCCAGGGGTTGAACCCGTGTCTCCTGTATCTCCTGCATTGACAGGTGAGTTCTTTACTATTGCCCCTCCTTGGAACAAGGTTATGCTCAAAATCCTTAAAACTAGGCTTCAGCAGTATGTGAGCCAAGAACTTCCAGATGTAGAAACTGAGTTTAGAAAAGGCAGAGAAACCAGAGATCAAATTGCCAACATTGGTTGGATCATGGAGAGAGCAAAGGAATTCCAGAAAAAAATCTACTTCTTCATCATTGACTATGCAAAAGCCTTTGACTGTGTAGATCACAACAAACTGTGGAAAATTTTTGAAGAGATGGGAATACCAGACCACCCTACCTGCCTGCTGAGAAACCTGTATACAGATCAAGATGCAACAGTTAGAGCCCGATATAGAACAGCTGGCTGGTTCAACATTGGGAGAGGAGTAGTCAAGGCTCTATATTGTCACCTTGCTTATTTACCTTATATGCAGAGTACATCAATTGAAATGCTGGGCTGGATGAATCCCAAGCTGGAATCAAGATTGTCAGAAGAAACATCAACAATCTCAAATAGCAGATGATACCACCTGAATGGCAAGGTGAAAAGGAACTAAAGAGCCTCTTGATGACGGTAAAAGAGGGGAGAGGAAAAAGCTGACTTGAAACTCAACATTAAAAAAATGAAGATCTTGGCATCCAGTCTCATCACTTTGTGGCTAACAGAAGGGGGGAAGTGGAAGCAGTGACAGATTTTCTTTTCTTGGGCTCCAAAATCACTGTGGATGGTGACTGCAGCCATGAAATTAAAAGACGCTTGCTCCTTGGAAGGAAGTGTTGTGTGTGTTAGTCATTCAGTAGTGTCCAACTCTGTGACCCCATGGACTGTAGCTTGCCAGGCTTCTCTGTCCATGGAATTCTCCAGGTAAGAATACCAGAATGAGTAGCCCTTCCCTTCTGCAGGGGATCTTCCTGACCCAGGGATCAAACCTGTATCTTTGCATTGTTGGCAAATTCTTTACCATCTGAGCCACCAGGGAGCTATGACAAACGTATACAGCATATTAAAAAGCAGAGACATCACTTTGCCAATAAAGGCCTATAGTAGTTATGTACGGATGCGAGAGTTGGACTATGGTCCAACAAGGCTGAATGCCACAAAACTGATGCTTTCAAACTGTGGCTCTGGAAAAGACTCTTGAGAGTTCCTTGGACTGCAAGGACATCAAACTAGTCAATCCTAAAGGAAATCAACCCTGAATATTTATTGAAAGGACTGATNAAGGCCCATAGTAGTTATGTACGGATGCGAGAGTTGGACTATGGTCCAACAAGGCTGAATGCCACAAAACTGATGCTTTCAAACTGTGGCTCTGGAAAAGACTCTTGAGAGTTCCTTGGACTGCAAGGACATCAAACTAGTCAATCCTAAAGGAAATCAACCCTGAATATTTATTGAAAGGACTGATGATGAAGCTGAAACTCCAATACTTTGGCCACCTGATGAAAAGAGCTAACTCAATGGAAAAGACCCTGATGCTGGGAGAGATTGAAGACAAAAGGAGAAGGGGGTGGCAGAGGATGAGATTGTTAGACCGCATCACCTACTCAATGGACATGAATTTGAGCAAACTCTAGGAGATAGTGAAGGACAGAGGAGCCTGGCTTGCTACGATCCATGGAGTCACAAAGAGTTGGACATGACTTAGAGATTAAACAACAGCAAGTTTCAGTTTGGGAAGATGGAAAAGTTATCTGGATATAGATTGTAATGATGAATCTACAACATATGAATGTACTTAATGCCACTACTAAGCTAACCATACCCTTAGAAAGGTTAAGATGGTAAATTTTATGTTATGTGTATTTTACTACACACATTAATAAATGTAGTTGATGTCTCCTTTGCCCTCTTTCTTTGTTGCTGTCTCTTTCCTGCTGCTGGAATGCAGATGTGATGCCTGGAACTGGAGCAGTCTTCTTGGACTTCACATGTTGTGCTTTGCACCACTTAAAGGTACCATTTGGGCTTCCCCAGTGGCTCAGCAGGTAAAGAATCCACCTGCACTGCAGGAGTCACAGGAAATGCGGGTTTGATCCCTGGGTGGGAAAAATCCCCTGGAGGAGGGCATGGCATCCCACTCCACTCTTCTTGCCTGGAGAATCCCATGGACAGAAGAGCCTGGCGGGCTATAGTCCATAGGGTCGCAAAGAGTCCGATATGACTGAGGCAACTTAGCACCCATGCACATGCAACAGTACTATTTATACACTTTTACATAAGAGAGAATTATTCTTATTTAACTTATTTGATTGCTATTACTTGTAAACAAACCTAATCCTAATTAATACAATGGATTATATGTCTATATATCTTATGACACCAGTATTCATAGGCAATAACCTTCAGAGTTCAGCGGATATGGACTGTTACAATAAAGTGAACAAATTCCAAATGTATGTCTAATTCTGAACATCAGACCACCTGGCAGGATAAAAAGGCAATATAATAGTACAAAAATCCCATTTTTCAATTTATTTAGGAAATCACATTATAGTGATAAACATTGTCAAACTATGAAATGGTTCATAATGGATAATTAAAACAATTTTTCTGCAAATATTATGCAATTGTTAAAAAGAACAAAGCAGGTATATGTAGAAACAAAAGTTAGAATCAAAAAGTTATATTGCTTTCCATTTGTGTAGGCAAAAAACTGACCTGTGTACTTACATATGTAGGAAAGAGACATAATAATAGCTAAATATGTAAACACACACACTATCTGCTAGCCTTTATCCTAAAACCTGTGCCTAGATTATATTTATACATTGTCTAAATATGCCTGTAAGGTGTAGAACTTTATTTTTCTGTTTTGCAATTGAGGACATTGAGGCACAGACAGGCAACATTCCTTGTCGAAGGTCACACAAATAGTAAATGTCAGAGCCAGAATATTAAGCATGTCTGCCTCTTCTGAAGGTTGATGGTAATGGGGAATTGCAGTGAAGGTAATGATTATACTCTTCTATTCAGTTTGACTTTTTTATTATGACTATATATTATGTTTTTAATAAATACTTGGTGATGAGAAGAAAAATGCTAAAGAAATATAAGGTAATAAAACCATGGTTATCCCCTAGAGAGTTAAATAGAGCTGAATTCAGAAAACATATTTAGGATATCAACAGAGAAAAAAAGAAGTAATAAATAGAAACTTTTAAAGTGTATTATATGTCAAAAGTCAGGATGATATCTCTTAATACATTTAGTCAAGCAGATAGTAGTGTAATATAACAACTGTTAAATAATACTTGGACACTGAACACAACCAGCCACTATAAAAACAAACAAACAAACAATATTCAATAACTTGTCTAGAAGACACAAAAGAATAAAAAGGAAAAATTAGATTAATGATATGGAATTAAAATATCAGATTAAATAAATATATGCACAACGCACCACGGTACCACATGCTGTTGTAAGAACTGTGTCTCCTCAGCTGTAGGCAATTGCAGCAGACTCTGTAGTGCTCTGGCCTTTTGCTGTGTTCTAGCCAACTTTCACTCTCAGTGTCTGAAACTGCCTTTGGAGACTCCATTCCTCCACTCTCCACCTCACCCCAGAACCACAGAAAGCACCAGCTCTTGCTTCCAGCAGGCCAAGGTGCCAAGGAATCAACACTCCCACACCCATCCTAACAGCCCTCATCCTTAACTCATCTGAGCAGTTGGTATATGAATACTACAGCTTCCTTCCCCTGCAGTTGGGGCAGTTCTGAGGACTGTTTTGAACTTTTTCCCAGAGTTCTTCCATGGAATTAAGCTTCAGCCACCCACTGGAGTAGCTGGCTACATAATGTACCCTTTATTAGCTATCTTCCTTTTTCCTGGTGTCGCTTCCCCACCTTCCTGCCCTATTGTTCTTTCCACTTTCCAAATAAACTCTCACTCTGAAATCCTTGTCTGAGGATCTGCTTTCAGGAGAATTCAAATTATGACAGGAGGCTTCATTCATATTGCAGTCTCTATGAATAGCAGCACCTGGAAAAGTCCATGGCTCAACCTGTGTAACCAACCAAGGCAGCTCTGTAAATATATTGACATCTTCATTTCCACAGCAATGGGAACAAGAAAGAAGATGAAAAGATGCATGCTTTAGTTCTGAGGGCTTCCTTAGCGGCTCAGCTGGTAAAGAATCTGCCTGCAACATGGGAGGCCTGAGGCCTCAGGTTCGATTCCTGAGTTGGGAAGATCCCCTGGAGAACGGAATGGCTACCCACTCCAGTATTCTGGCCTGGAAAATTCCATGGACTGTATAGTCCTTGGGGTCGCAAAGAGTCAGAATTGAATGACTTTCACTTCATAAATGCAAGTCATTGTTTTGAACCGAAAGTTTTAAAAGAATAAGGAATTATAATAAATAAGGAAAAAGAATCCACTAGAAACTCAGGAGGAACACAGTATGATAGGTCACACTTAATAGAGTAAATCTTGCCCCACCCATTTTAACATTTTGTATCAAGTGCAGTATTTATTGAGCACCTATTTATATCTATGCACCTGGCACTATAATGTGGGTATTTAACTTGCCCAAATTCTTGAATTCATCTATGGAATGAGGACAGGAAGAAACAAACAAAAAGCACTTAAACAGTTAAATCCTATGTGAGTCTTAACTTTGCCAAAACTATTTTGTTCATCAGAGAGAAAGGTGAGTGATGGAGCATCACAGTGGCCTGCCCTATATATGTCACCATAAAAAATACAGCAATCTCTGAGACTCAGATGTCATAGTGAGGACTCTGATGTTTTAACGTTTTGAAAGAATTACTCCAAATATAGCAAATAAAGTCAATCAATAATTAAGTTTAAAAGAAGCATACTGGAGACATGTAAAGCAAGTAAAAAGTAAAAGGCCTCTATGAGAGACCTGCTGATTTAGGTTTCTAACAAATAAGTGAGTACCTACTTCATATGCAGTATTGGGAGACGTGGCTCACGATATCTAGAGAATATATATAAAACACAATACCATATGTTCCCTATCGTAAAAATAACTCAGAATTCATGCTATTTTTCTTAGGAATAATACCATCGTAGAGCCTCTTTCTTAGAAATTATGCAAGCCAGATCAGCATGCCAAATTCTTACTTTTAAGAGAAATCAGTTGCTAACAGATACTCGTCACGTGCCTAGAAAATTTAGTGTGCAAATCAAATAAAATATTGTATTTATGTGTATTTTTAGATCTCCATAGATTAAAAAGAAAAAAAGGAATTGNATGCAAGCCAGATCAGCATGCCAAATTCTTACTTTTAAGAGAAATCAGTTGCTAACAGATACTCGTCACGTGCCTAGAAAATTTAGTGTGCAAATCAAATAAAATATTGTATTTATGTGTATTTTTAGATCTCCATAGATTAAAAAGAAAAAAAGGAATTGCATTTCATCTAATACATTTTGTATACTGGTGTGCAACTCCCCTTTTTAACCCATAGATCTAATGTGATGACCTACTTCATACTTACATTGTCAGTGATGAGGACTAAAGTCGAAGTCAAGTTCATGTTATTAGTTTGTGATATTGGACTATTAAATGGCCATTTTCAGTGACTTACCTCCACTTCTCCTGAGTCTGTGAAAAAGGAGGAGGGAACATGTTATATGGCAGCAGATTTGGGGGCTGTGNGTCAAGAGTTTTATAGTGTTTCTTGGTTTTTGTGGATTATTGCCTATGGAATAAATGATAACACTTTATTATATCCCCTACCTGTCTACCCCCACTTCATTTGTGAAAGCACTTCCTCCATCACTGGACAGTTCACATGGTGATTTCTCTTAAATATCCTCTCTCACAATCTCAAACTACATTAAAAACTTTACCTTAGTAATTTACTAAAGAATACACGAATGGGCTTTGCTCTCTTGTATTGTTCTTAGAATGGGCTTTGTCCCCCTATCCCCACACCTGAATAGTAGCAAAAGTAAAATGTTTGTTTCNCTCCATCACTGGACAGTTCACATGGTGATTTCTCTTAAATATCCTCTCTCACAATCTCAAACTACATTAAAAACTTTACCTTAGTAATTTACTAAAGAATACATGAATGGGCTTTGCTCTCTTGTATTGTTCTTAGAATGGGCTTTGTCCCCCTATCCCCACACCTGAATAGTAGCAAAAGTAAAATGTTTGTTTCAAATGGAATGAAGCTCTTCAAGCCTGTTCTTAGGGAATTTTCTGTGTAGTTGAGAAGAGTGTCAAATACACTTCTCGACAAAGTTCTTTTAAGGGGCTCACTGGCTTTCCTAGCTATAGGCAAAACTTAGAGCAGATTTTGATGACAAAGTACCATGAATGAGACTTGTTGATACATGGATCTTCTTTCTTCACCAAATTTCACAGACACTCTAGAGCGAAGCGTTCTAGCCTTTGTACCTGAACAGGTTACTGGTGTCCCAGCACACTTCCCTTCTATCCATGAAACAACGGGATGGGGGCAGTCTCCTCTATGAGCAACCGTCTGTTCCATTTTACCATACAAAGATTCTATTTTCTGCGTGTGCCAACGACATAATGGGAAAAGGTTGAGAAGCATGGTTAAAGTTTTGCTTGACAAAAAGGTTTTTGCCATTTCAAAGATATTGATTGCTTTTAAAGTGTCCAAAAGAGGTTCTTAAAATAGATGTGTTTTTGTTTTTTGAATGACATGGTATGCACATAATAGATGGAAACCAGAAGTCACTGCCCTCAGACCTGTCAGTACCAGTTTCGTTCAGTGGCATACTAAAGGAAACTGCAGTAGCTGAAAATTCCTCCATGACTTGCTTCAAAATAGCAGAAGAAATGCCATCTATTTCAGAATGGATGACATCATTTGACAGAGATTTTACTTCAATTTTCTTCCTCAGCCTCAAATCACAAACTAACTTTACCATTTCCAGGGCATACGACTTCAAATTTTCTGCAATCGTGTGGCTTCTTTTGTTTCAAATTCTCTTGATCCCTTGGGGAAAGTCTCTTTTGTTCAGGATAGAATCCAAATTTGATAGAGTACAAGTCTTTCCTCACTCGCTTTAGTTTCTCTCTTTAAAAAACAGGCATAATTCTTCACTTTGTTCTGTTTTGTGTGGGCTTGATAAGAGTACTTTAAAACACTAACATGTTAAATTTTGATGCTTAGCTAATTAGGAAATTGTAGACATTGTCATTTTGATTTAAGAGAGGAAAGCAGAGTCATAAAAGTAATGATGAATTGTCCAAACCGATGGTTAATGACAAATATACCTCAAGCACCTCTGTTCTTAATAATGTGTTTGATGTTATAGTGTTTTCTGCCTTCTTAGCCAGGCCTTAATTTAGAGACTAGCCTGTCTATTTTTCAAATTAAGAATATCTTTATGAAATGAGATGGTATGTTGTTGCTGAGCTGTTTAGTCGCCAAGATATGTCCCACTCTTTTGTGACCCCATGGACTGTGGTCCACCAGGCTCTCCTCTGTCTATTGGATTTCCCAGGCAAGAATACCAGATTGGGTTGCCATTTCCTTCTCTGGGGGATCTTCCTGACCCCAGGATTAAACATGTCTCCTGCACTGGCAGGCAGATTCATTACCACTGAGCTACCAGGAAAGCCCATATTAGTTTCTATTTACTGTCAAAATGGTTTTTAAAAAATGTTCCAACTACATTGAGATATAATTGACAAATGGGACGTCCTTGGTGGCTCAGAGGGTAAAGAATCTGCCTGCAATGCAGGAGACCAGGTTCGATCCCTGGGTTGGGAAGATCCCCTGGAGAAGGGGATAGCACCCACTCTGGTATTCTTGCCTGGGAAATCCAATAGACAGAAGAGCCTAGCAGGCTGTGGTCCATGGAGGTACAAAGAGTCAGACTTGATTGAACAACTAACATTATATATTTAGACATATAACTCGACATAAACATTGTGCAGTAATCATCACAATCAAACTTATTAATCAAACACAGTAACGTCATTTCACATTGTTATTTCTTTTTTAAATTTTGTAGCAAGAACACTTCAGATCTACCTATTTAGCAAATTTCAAGTATACAGTACAGTATAGATAACTATAGTCACATTGCTCTTCATTATATCTCCAAAATGTGTTCATCTTGTATAACTAACATTTTGAAACCCTTGACCAACATCTCCCTATTTTCCCCTCCCGGGTTATGGTCCCAGGTAATTGCCCTTCTACTCTCTGCTTCTATGAGTTTGACTAGTTTAGATTCCACACATATGGCAGATCAGGCAGTATCTGTATCTTTGTGTCTGGCTCACTGCAGTTAGCATCAGGTCCTCTAGATTGACCCATGTTATAGCAAATGGCAGGATTTTCCTTTTATTTTTTAAAGCTGAAAAAGATTCCATTGTGCAGTATGTGTGTGTGTGTATATACACACATATCTGTCATATTTTCTCTTTCTCTCCAGTTTTATTGAAATATAACTGACATACAGCACTGTACAACTTTAAGATATAGAGTATAATGACTTGACATATATATCGTGTGAAATGACTGACACAATGAGTTTAGTCAACATCCATCACCTCATATAGTTCCCCCCCACAACAAAAAAGTGGTTTCTTTCCCTTGTGATGAGAACTTTCAGGATTTACTCTCTTAGCGACTTTCAAATACACCATACATCATACATACCATAACATACCATACATCAGTGTTAACCACAGTTATCATATTATGCATTACTCAGTATTTATGCATTTTATAACTGGAAGTTTGTACCTTTTGACCACCTTCATCCAATTCCCCCATGCCCCACCTCCCTCAATACTGTTCAATGTAAACATAATATTTGATACCACAGATCCCGAATTCAGAGGGCTCAAAGGAGTTGACTTTTGCTAGCATCTTGTCAAGGACCCCAAATANACTCAGTATTTATGCATTTTATAACTGGAAGTTTGTACCTTTTGACCACCTTCATCCAATTCCCCCATGCCCCACCTCCCTCAATACTGTTCAATGTAAACATAATATTTGATACCACAGATCCCGAATTCAGAGGGCTCAAAGGAGTTGACTTTTGCTAGTATCTTGTCAAGGACCCCAAATAATGGTCACAAAGTGGGCCAGGGTCTGGAATTTGAAAGTGTATCCACTTCATCTCTTGAACATTGCTGCTTTACACCTATGTTTTGTTTCTGTTTACTATTTTTCAATGTTCTGCTTGATAAACTCCTGGGCCTCTTACTGTTGCTACTAGAGAATTGAAAGTTTAACCTAGAATCTTCATTGATAACTTTAGGGAAAACCTCGGTCCAATGATATAATATCAAATGCACTGTGCAGGCAACCTGTCACCATTAAAATATCTCCAAGCATCACATCCAAATTAAAGAGTAATGTTACCTAACAGATACAAAGCTCTCTTTGTGTATTTCCTCCTGGCCACTAAGATGTGTGCATAACTTCAATAGTAAAAACCAGAAGCACATTTTTGTATTCTTTCTCACATTTTACAATCCCCTGAAAAAAGGTATCCAGAAGAAAACTCGAGAAAGTGCCAACTTTAAGTTCCAGCTGAGTAAGCAAGGTAGTTTCTGCTACTGCAAATAATTATCTAACCATATTCATAGATGTCTCTGGACTATGGGCCCAGCCAGAACAGAGCAGACTGTAGATGTTTAAAAAGTGTTCAGTAAAGGGCACCATGCTATGCTGTCTTGACCATACTCCATTCCAGCAGTGGGACCCAAGCCTGCTCAAGCTCCAGGGATGGGATGGGATAGGAGCCCAAGTAAAGGAATCTGATAGATTTGCAGTATCATTTCAATTCAGTTCAGTCGCTCAGTCGTGTCCGACTCTTTGCGACCCCATCAATTGCAGCACGCCAGACCTCCCTGTCCATTACCAACTCCTGGAGTCTACCCGGGAGTCTATTCTACATGAGTCTACTCATGTCCATCAAGTCAGTGATGCCATCCAGCCATCTCATCCTCGGTCATCCCCTTCTCCTCCTGCCNGAGGGGTGAAATCACGTTTAGAATCAAACCTGTTACCTGCCAGAGACACTCAGGTGGCTCAAACAAACCTTGTGCACACCTGGATCCATATACCCCGCAGAGACTGAGCCAGAACTGTGTTTGAGTGTCTCCTGCGAAGGTACAGGTTAGCAGTAGCCTGCTGCAGGGGCGGGGTCTGGGTGCAGCAGACCTGGGTATGGCATAAACCCTCTTGGAGGAGGTCATCATTAATCCCACCATAGAGCTGCCAGAACTTACACAGGACTGGGGAAACAGACTCTTGGAGGGCACACAGAACCTTGTGTGCACCAGGACCCAGCAGAAAGGAGCAGTGACAAGAGACTGCCCCAGACTTGTCTGTGAGTGTCCAGAAGTCTCCAGCAGAGACGTGGGTTGATGGTGGCTTCCTGCAGGGTCAGGGGCACTGACTGCAGCAATGCATGCATGTGACCATTTGAAGGAGGTCGCCATTATCTTCATTACTTCCACCATAGTTTGGCCTCAGGTCAAACAATAGGGAGGGAACACAACCCCCCAACCCCCCACTCATCAACGGAAAATTGGATTAAAGATTTACGCAAGTAAAGTAATGCTCAAAATTCTCCAAACCAGGCTTCAACAACACGTGAACTGTGAAATTCCAGATGTTCAAGTTGGTTTTAGAAAAGGCAGAGGAACCAGAGATCAAATTTTCAACATCCACTGGATCATTCAAAAAGCAAGAGAGTTCCAGAAAAACAACTATATCTGCTTTATTGACTATACCTAAGCCTTTGACTGTGTGGATCACAATAAACTGTGGAAAATTCTGAAAGAGATGGGAATACTGGACCACCTGACTTGCCTCTTGAGAAATCTGTATGCAGGNAAAAAGCAAGAGAGTTCCAGAAAAACATCTATTTCTGCTTTATTGACTATGCCAAAGCCTTTGACTGTGTGGATCACAATAAACTGTGGAAAATTCTGAAAGAGATGGGAATACTGGACCACCTGACTTGCCTCTTGAGAAATCTGTATGCAGGTCAGGAAGCAATGGTTACACTGGCTCCAAATAGGAAAAGGAGTACGTAAAGGCTGTATGAGCTTCCCTGGTGGCTCAGAGGTTAAAGCTTCTGCCTGCAATGCGGGAGACCTGGGTTTGATCCTGGGTTGGGAAGATCCCCTGGAGAAGGAAATGGCAACCCAGTCCAGTGTTCTTGCCTGGAGAATCTCATGGACAGAGGAGACTGGTGGGCTGTATATTGTCATCCTGTTTATTTAACTTTTTTGCAGAGTACATCATGAGAAAGGCTGGGCTGGAAGAAGCACAAGCTGGAATCAAGATTGTGGGGAGAAATATCAATAACCTCAGATATGCAGATGACACCATCCTTATGGCAGAAAGTGAAGAGAACAAAAAGCCTCTTGATGAAAGTGAAAGAGGAGAGTGAAAAAGTTGGCTTAAAGCTCAACATTCAGAAAACGAAGATCATGGCATCTGATCCCATCAGGTCATGGCAAATAGATGGGGAAACAGTGGCAGACTTTATATTTTTGGGCTCCAAAATCACTGCAGATGGTGACTACAACCATGAAATTAAAAGACGCCTGCTCCTTGGAAGAAAAGCTATTATCAACCTAGACAACATATTAAAAAGCAGATACAGTACTTTGCCAACAAAGGTCTGTCTAGTCAAAGCTATGCTTTTTCCAGTAGTCACGTATGGATGTGAGAGTTGACTTTGACCTATAAAGAAAGCTGAGCACCGAAGAATTGATGCTTTTGAACTGTGGTGTTGGAGAAGACTCTTGAGAGTCCCTTGGACTGCAAGGAGATCCAGCCAGTCCATCCTAAAGGAAATCAGTCCTGAGTAATCATTGGAATGGCTGATGCTGAAGCTGAAACTCCAATACTTTGGACACCTGATGAGAAGAACCAACTCATTGGAAAAGATTCTGATGCTGGGAAAGATTGAAGGCGGGAGGAGAAGGGGATGACAAAGGATGAGATGGTCGGATGGCATCATCAGCCTGATGGACATGAGTTTGAGTAAACTCCAAGAGTTGGTGATGGACAAGGAGCCTGGCATGCTGCAGTCCATGAGGTCCCAAAGTGTAGGACATGACTGAGCAACTGAACTGAACTGATTCATAGATGAATAAACAGCTAAAAGCCTTGCTAATACCAAAACCATAGCTTCTCTCAAATGAAGTATCTATTAGGCTTTTCAGATGAAATCTTACATATAACTACCCTGTAAATCTACTAGGACAAATCTTACATAATTTTCCTGAGTTACTGTGGTGTGTATTACTCCTGATTGCTTATAGACCTGGCCTATAAATTTTACATAGTGTTCTACAAAATTAATGTTGTACATTTTTATTGATCTAATATACAAGCAGAAATATTTAAAAAGAGAGCATCATAGGTTCCAAAAAGAGACATGTGATAGAAAAATTATTATTGGGAACATTTATCCTGCACAGAAAAGTTTTCTTTTCTTTCCCATTTCACCATGGTTTTTAGAAGCTAAAAATAGTTCCTAACTTCTATGTGGTGTTGTTACAACCTCAGTATTACTTCCTCAAAACAAGAACTCTCAGATATTTAAAAAGAACAGCTTAATTTTTAATACTTTCTTTTCTTGGCCATATATAAATGGACATAGACAGAGATATACCTGCTTGTATTTTTTGTATATTTTACAGTTAAGATATTTCAATTGTAGTGTCAAGCATTCAGTATGTAATTTTTTGCACATGCCAGCTACACACTTCTAAGTTGAAAGTTATCTTCTATTAGTACTTTGAAGATATTGTTTCACTGTCCTCTGATTTCTGTAGTTGCTGTCAATAAGCCTGCTGTTAATCTGTTTGTTGCCCTTTTGAAGGTGCTCTTCCTATCTCTGGCTTGCTACCAATGTATCTATTTGTTGCAGCGGGTCAGTCAGTCAGTTCAGTAGCTCAGTGGGGTCTGACTCTGAGACCCCATGGACTGGAAGCAAGCCAGGCTTCCCTGTCCATCACCAACTCACAAAGCTTGCTCAAACTCATGACCGTTGAGTTGGTGATGCCATCCAACCATCTCATCCTCTGTTGTCCCCTTTCCCCCTGCTTTCAATCTTTCCCAACATCAGAGTTTTTCCAGTGAGTCAGTTCTTCGCATCAGGTGGCCAAAGTATTGAAGTTTCAGCTTCAACATCAGTCCTTCCAATGAATATTCATGACTGATTTCCTTTAGGACTGACTGGTTTGATCTCCTTGCAGTCCAAGGGATTCTCAATTTCATTACAATGTATTTAAGTGTGGATTTCTTCTTTTTGGAGGGCCATGCCAAAGTGGCATGCAGGATATCAGTTTCCCAGCTAGGGGTCAAACCCACATCCCCTGCAATGGAAGTGTGGAGTCTTAATCACTGGACCATGAGAGAAGTCCCTGAATTTCTAATTATATTTATCCCATTTGGAAGTCACTGGGCTGCCCCTGAACCTGAGAAAAGACGTTTTCCTCATTTCTGGAAAACTTAATATATTTCGTTTTCTCTATTCTCTTTCTCATTCTACTCTTCATGTCCCTTTACTTTTCTTTTATGTTTTTTATCTGCTTAAAATTATGATTCATAATTTGGGTAATATCTTTGGGCTTATCTTAAGATTCATTAATTCTTCTACTGTGCCCAATCCACTGTTTAACCTTCTTATTGCTTTTTAAGGGCTTCCCTGGTGGCTCAGTGGTAAAGAATCTGCCTGCAACAGAGGAACCGCAGGAGACACAGGTTAAACCCCTGGGTTGGGAAGACCCTGGTAGCTCATCTCACTTTTAATGTGTTGGTATGTATCTTCCCAGTCTTTTAAAAGATAATTTTTTGAAATTGAGCGCCTTTGTATGTTTCTTTCTTCCTGGATAGCTCAGTTGGTTAAGAATCTGCCTGCAATCCAGGAGACCCTGGTTTGAGTCCTGCGTTGGGATGATCCCCTGGAGAAGGGAACGGCTACTCACTCCAGTATTCTGGCCTGGAGAATTCCATGGACTGTGTAAGTCCATGGGGTCACAAAGAGTTGGACACAACTGAGCAACTTTCAGTTTCACTTTTCACTAATGCTAAATGATATCCAAGACTCTAGGTTCCTATCTTGGCATATGCCCCTAAAGTAGTCACAATTTCTCATTTAAATACTTCTTGTTTTCAGGTTGCTGCTTTATTTATTTTTGTTGGGGATAGGTAGAAATCATGAGGTTTTTCCTTACTTTCTTGAAAGCTCCATGATGCTTTTTTCCCCCTTGACTGCACTGGGGTCTTCAGTGCTGCGTGAGGGCTTTTTTTCTAGTGCAGCAAGTGGGGGCTTCTGTCTGCTTGTGGTGTGCAGGGCTTCTCTTTGCAGGGGCTTCTCTTGTTGCAGACCATGGACTCTTGGGTGTGCGGGCTTCAGTAGTTGCGGCTCGAGGGTTCAGTTGCCCTGAGACATGGAATCTTCCTGGATCAGGGATCATATCCATGTCCCCTGCATTGGCAGGCACATCTTAACCACTGGACTGTCAGGGATGTCCTCCACCATGCATTTGAAAGTATATTTGTGTATTGTACTTTATCCAGTGTCTAGGTATTCAGCTGTGGGAGTCTTTTCAAAAATATCTAGTGTGCAGTGTTAGCAGATAAGTCATAAATTGTTTAACTTTCAACTCCCCCCCTTGCTTTTTTTTAATCCCACTGTGGGACATATGGGATCTTAGTTCTCTGACTGGGATCGACCTTCTGCCCTCTGCATTGGGAGCAAGGAGCCTGAAACACTTTATCACCAGAGAAGTCCTTCACTTTTTCTTTTCTTTCTTTTTTTTGCTAAAAAAGAAAAACATCAAGCATGCTTATACTAAGTACAAAATCATTGCTATTGCTAAGTTATAGTGATTTGTAAATCATAAATATAACAACAACAATAGTAGGTAAAATTTACTATGCATTTAATTATTTGCAGAGGCAAGGTATATATGTTGCCTCAGTTACTCTAGGAATTAGGTTATAGTATCTCTAAGCCACAGGTGAAACACCTAGGATTTAGACAAGGAGAATAATAGGACTTGTCTAATGATAAATTTTGGAGTGCTTTTTTTTTCTCATTAAGCTGGATTGCCTCTCTACTCAAGCTTTGCAATGGACCCATGTGAAAAATGTTATCAGCTATATATTTTTTAAGTGGCAGACTGATCAGAGATCAACTTGGAAGTATAGTAGCTTCATCTCTTAACAGTGTATCAAGCTAGATCAGAATCTGCCCATGTATTCAAAACATCCTGGATCAAAGAAATAGATAAAAAATGGAAAACATTAAACACTCACGGTAAAAAAAAGAGCTGTTTTCAGTCATTGAAGAATATCAGATAAGTTCTGGAAGCAATCTGTTTGTTTTGTGCTTCTTTATTCACAGCCATGTCTCAAAAATAGTTCAAGATAGCTGCCAAGGATGCATACAATTTAAGATGTAAATTAGAAATAGGTGAGGAGAAAAAGGAACAGGACAAAAACAGAAAGGAAAAGCAAAAGAATGAGATTAAAACAGAAATGCATACCATTGAGTTTGTGATGAGACTGGTGGCAAATCTGACCCCAAACTTTCTAAGGTCAACTTTAAAAGGGCTACTTGAGTAGTTATGAGTCACCATGTGTAAATAATAAAAACAGCCCAGTTGCTCAGAAGAAGCACTGATATGACTGATCACCATGAACAGGATCAAAAGTTTCTCACAAACCCTCATAAAAAGAGCACTGTATAACGAAAAGAACATTGAGATCATATAACTGTGGCATTTTTTGAGTGTGAAAGGGGAACTGGTAGACAATATATTAGGACAACAGGTGTTAACTGAAACTGTCCCCTCAAAATCAAAATCTACACTCATCCCACTTAGAGTAATCAGAACTACATGTTTTATGAAGATATTTTATTATTGTATCCCTCAATACAAGCCAGTGATTGTACACAAGATAGCAATTCAGTAAAAGCAGCTCTATTAAGGTTAACATAATATGATGGCTATAACTTTCAGCTGATCTTGGACTTCCCTAGTCATCTAGTGGTTAAGACTCTGAACTTCTAATGCAGGGATTGTAGGTTCAATCCCTGGTCAGGGAACTAAGACCCTATACTCCAAGCATGTGGCCAAAAAAAATTTTTTTTAATAACTTTCAGCTGATCTAGTTATTAATAACCCATAGATTGTAGGGCACGGTAGAGCTGGAGCAACAAACTCAAATGGGTTCAGAAGCGAGGGAATTAATATGAGTGTCAAGTGGCCAGGTGTACGATAATAAGGAATGTTTAGAGAACAAAACACTTTAAAATATTTTGGAAAACAAAATCACACCAAGTGACTGACAGTTGGGAATAATGGCATATCTGTATAGTATGCTTATTTGATGTCTGTGACATCTGCATTCAACATTACATAGATATTTTTAAGCATTCACCAAACCAACTAATTTTTCAACTAATTCTTCCTCGTGTCTGTCTCTATGCTGAAAACATCAATATTTAGAAGGGTTTTCCTTTAAATTTGAAGAATTTCTGAATTAATTCTTGATTTTTATAAGTAGCTCATTGTTTGGAACAGTAATCTTTACTGACTCTGGCTTCAGGTGAAACACTTTTTCTTGGTATTTCAGTAGGAAATAGCTGTTAAAAATAGCTCATCCAATCATGGGCTACATTAGTAAGAGTCTAAGGTTCCAAACAAAGAAACTGGACAGTTGAAGGCAAACAGTCGCCTCACCTTACACTGCGCCGGTCAGATCCCATCCAGTGCAGACCGCTGTGGGTGCCTCTACCACTAAAGGGAGACACAGACAAAGCAGAGGGACCTAAATGGCAACATTGCCATTTGCACACTTTCTAGGTTTCTCCTTTCTTTAAGGGAAGTTTTTGAGCTCTTGCACCTCAGTCTTATCAACTCTCAAAAGATGACATAGCCTCAGAGATCTCCTCAGACAACTCAAGTCCACTTTCCCTTTCCACAAGTACATCTTGGGGTGGAAGAGGTATTCTTTCCCTTGTTTGAGACACTTTCCTCCACAACCTGTCACCTCTTCTGCCTTCTCAGAAAACCCTTGTACTATTATTTATTTTACTGTATTCTGTGTCTTCAGCTCTCCTTTTCTCCAGGTTCTTTCCCATGGACATAAAAAGGAGGTCGAGTATTTGTGATCTTTAAATAAACCAGATCCTGCCTTTCATTCTCCCTCTTTTACATTCTGTCTCTTCCACTCTTACAGCTTCTGGAGAGGGAGCCTCCAGACATTGTCTTCCTTGCCTTTTCCCTATCTGCTCCACGGTCTCCGGCATTCTAGGTTCTGGCCTTGACTTTTTCCTTCAGATTTTTATTGGTTGATTGGCTGCACTGGGTCTCTGTTGCTGAGCTCGGGCTTTCTCTAGTGGCGAGTGGAGGGCTGCTCTCTAGTTGCTGTGTGCAGGCTTCTCGCTGTGACGGCTTCTCTTGTGGAGCATGGGCTCAAGGGCACGCAGGCTTCAGTAGTCATGGCGCATGCGCTTCGTTGTCCCTTGGTATGTGGAATCTTCCCAGAGCAGGGACTGAACCTGTGTTCCCTGCATTGGTAGGTAGATTCTTAACTACTGGACCACCAGGAAAGCCTTTGACCAGTGATTTCTTAGTTGCTTAATCCAAAGAACAATTTTCTCTCATCCTTTCAGCGTTTGTGACTGTTGACTTTTTAAAAAAAGTTCTCTCGTCTCTTAGTTTCTGGGATAATGCTGTTTCTCAGTTTTCCCCTAACAGGCCTGGAAATTCATTCTCAATCAACATTAGGAGCTATTTGATCATGCCTTAATGTTGGCCATTCTCTATACAATATATATATATACGGTGGCTTCAACAAACACCTGTCAACAAATTCCGAATTTGCAGCACTAGAGCAGTTCTAGACCCTTGACCTGAAGCATCAAGTGCCCAGCCTTCCTGAAACTCAACATGTTTACAGTTGTACTTACCTGCCCTCATCCATTCTCCCTTTAAACCAAGGTCATCACCTTCTGCTCAGTCACTCAAGACAGTCATTTAATCTTTGACACCTACTGTTCCTCTTCTCCTACAGCCACATCTAATTGGTCATTACATCCTAATTCTCTCTTGAATTAGTCTTCTAGCCAGTCTAAACAACTGAAGTAACCCAAATACACCATGTTCTCTCACCTCTTTGCCCGTGCCCCTCTCATTCCCACTATTTAGTCCTGCAACATGGAGTTCAGATGTCCCCTCCTGCAGGATGTTTCCCTAGCCTCTTTAGCCAACGTGAGGTGTTCTTCTGGGGTATTCCTATAGCACCCTATGTCTGTAAAGGCAGTCACATCAACTCTGAAACTGCTAATTTGCTTATTGGGATCCTCCCTTAAACATAGGAAAAATAATAGCTCACATTTGTTGAAAGCTAAGTACCAGTCCCTGTATTAAGTGCATTACATGCATTATTCATTCAATCCTCTCAATGATCCTAAGAAGCAGGTTCTAACACTACCCTCAATTCCCAGAGGAGGAAACTGAACTTAGAAAGGTTAAGCAACTTCCTCAATGTTGCAGAATTATGTCCTAACCTTGAGGGCAAGAATCATATCCTATTTGCCTATGAAGACAACTTGGCACATTATGGAACATTACCAAGTTCCCCAGAAAATGTTTATGAGTCAAATAAATACATGAAGAGCTCAGAGGACAAAACTGGGATCAACTAATAGATATTAAAAGAGGCATAATTTAGTCTAAAAATTACTTTATCTTAGATAGGATTCTCCAATGGAATTGATCACTCATAAAACAGTTAACCCGTGGTACTTATCACACTGAAGAATATTTATATATTTGGAGTTTTCCCCTTGTGAACAGGGGTTATATCTTACTTTGCTTTCATTCTTCAGAATCCAGCCAAGGGCTAGAGATACTCCTTGGTGGTGGTTTAGTTGCTGAGTCCTGTCCGACTCTTGAGATATTTCTTAGGTGTTTGTTAAATAAATTGAATTGAATTGAAAGGTTTTTTGAACTAAAAAGTGGGTATTTGTCTTAACACCATTCTTTGGAAGTTAGACCCCATGGTTTTAAAAAAATTTTCCCATTATTCTGCTTCTTTCCAAAGAGCTTTGAGAATACAGAGAACAAAGAAAGAGTTTAGAAATTCTACCAGACTGTAGGCCCTGTGAGGGTAGGGAACGTATGTTTTATCATATTGTATCTGTAGCCTAGCACATGATTGTTTGTTTGTTGGATGAAACACAGACACAGAGACAGACAGACAGACACACACACACACACACACACTGATGCACACACTAACGTGTGCTCTTTCTTCTTAGAAGGGTCCAATGGAACAATATGCCACATAAGGAACTTCTAGGAGGGAGATTGGACCATATCAGTGTTGTTGCACTGAAAAACTAGTGAAATTATATTCTTTGGCCCCCAAACATGAGAGAAATGGAGAAGGGAAGAGAGGAGAAGTACTAAATCACAACTGTCATTTTCAACTTTGGGGTAAGACTCACAGTAATCAAAAATCTTCCTCAAAGATCCATACATGGATAGCAAAGAAACCATGGACTGCATGACCTCTGAGGTCCCTGCTAAGTTTAATATGGTTTAGTTTTCATTTATTAGTCCTAAATATCAAATTGAGAGGCTGTATTTTAGGACTCTGATGTTTATATCTAGAATTTGTTTTGTTTAATCACTAAGTCATGTTCAACTCTTTGCGACCGCATGCAGTGCAGCCCACCAGACTCTTCTGTCCATGGGACTTCCCAAGCAAGAATACTGGAGTGAACTGTCATTTCCTTCTCCAGGGGAATCTTCCAGACCCAGGGATGGAACTCAGGTCTCCTGCATTGGCAGGTGGATTCTTTAATACTGAGCCACCAGAGAAGTCCAAGAATTCGTTTATTAAACACTATTCTGGGCACTGAAAATGCAGCTGTAAGACAAATTCTTAACCTGATGGAGTTTACATCATAATGAAGAGTGAGCGTGAGAGACAAATGATAAGATCTTTTAGATAGTATTCAAAAAAGGTAAGTGCTTGTATCTTCAAGTGTTGGCCTGGATCGTAACCACTACTCAAATTACCTGGGGGCAATTCTTGACAGTAGTGATTCCTTAACACTCTAAAGATCAGTTCCTTTCTCAATGTACTATTATCTAAATTCCCCATCGAAGTTGTTACCAACTGCTACCACTTCCTCATGGGCTTTCCTCTCCTCTGTGCAAATAAGAAGCTATTGACTAAAATTTCCTCAGATATAAAATTAATCATTTAGTCTTTTTAAAAATGCTCAACAAATCTATGTTCTAAGAAGCCTGTGTCTGTTTTATCACTTTTCTAATTTTCTTTTCTACCTTTAGCTCTCTCAAGTCTATTGCAAGCTCTTCTTCATTAGTGTTGTTTCTCCTTTCCTTTAATAAACCACAATAATTTCTTCCCATGTTTACCAAGCAGTCTCCATCCCCTGGTTTAAAACATCCATATGTTCTTTTCCTTTCATAAAACTTTCCTTAACATATATAATAATGTAAATACCACTTATAAGTAATTTTACAGTTACAGTCCGGATTACGTAATAAAACAGCAAACTATGAAGAAAAGGATTATACCTGAAGTTTACACAGTTTACATTCAAATTGGGTTACCAATGTTTATTTTCTTCTTCAAGTATAAGACTTCAAGATTCACACTGGTTTTTGAACTGTGTTCTTTGCTTTCTAACACAGGAACACAAAGGCTCTAGAGATGATTTGTCTGCCATTATGGAGTTAATACAAGAGAATCACACACAAACACTGGTGTTGTTATTCTTCTCAAAGAACTAGAAAGACCAATATTTGCTTTTAAAAGTACAGTTTTGAAATAAAGACTTATCACTTGTAGGAAAAGAATATGTTTTTTTAAGTCCTATAAGGTTGAATGTCCTTTGTGACCACATTTTGTATATTTTGCCACCTAAAAAATCTCCCTCTAGGTTATATTTTTAGCAATTATCACTTCAAACTTACACAGTACCTTATTATACCTAGTGTTCTCAAGCAATCAATCTAAATATCATAGCTGGAGAAGGTCATCAAGAAGACATGACCACAGATTGGCCCATGAGCTGGACCCAGGCAATTGGGGGCTCCTCACTTCCTCCTCATCCTTGGAAAGTACTTTCTTCTTGCCTTCCCTTTCCCAGAAACTGCCCCAAGGATCCAGCCATGAGATACTAATGTGATGATGGGACTATCAGGACTCAGTATGTGACTGAACCCAGCTAAGGCCTCTGTATAAACTTTTAAGATACTGGTGTGCAGGTGCAGAGATCTGCTTGTCCTATGGCTGCCCAAGACAAGCCTTATGAGTAAGTTCTCTTGCTTATTAAACCAGTCTGGAGTGGGTGGCCTCTTTCTTTGTCCTCTCCCTATCCTCTGTACACAGGAGCTGGGGGGAGCGGCAATTTCAGATATCACCAGGGATCTTACTCCTCGGACCACGGATTGAACTCTTGTCCCCTGAAGTGGAAGCAGAGTCTTAACCACTGGGCCTCTGGGGAAGTCCTGCTCCTGGAGTTTTAAACTAACAATCATATTCAGTACAAGATCTTTTCCTTTTCTAAAAGAGAAATGAGGTTGGAAGTATGGAAGTGTTCACTCAGTATTTCAAAGTAGAGTAGTGCTACAGCTAGTGGGATCTAGTACTCCTATTTTAGTTTTTGACTATTCTTGTTTGTTTAAACATTAGTGGCTCAGACAGTTTTCCAGCTCTGTGTTATCCTGAAATGCAAGAGAGCTGGGTTCGATTCCTGGTTTGGGAAGATCCCCTGAAGAAGGGAATGACTACCCACTACAGTATTCTTGGCTGGAGAATTCCACAGATAGAAGAGCCTGGCAGGCTGCAGTCCATGAGGTAGCAAAGAGTTGGACATGCTTGAGTGACTAAGTTTCACTTTTCATTGCTAGAATTATTATGAAAGTGAAGTCTCTCAGTCGTGTCCGACTCTGCGACCCCACGGACTGAAGCCTATCAGGCTCCTCCGTCCATGGGACTTTCCAGGCAAGAGTGCTGGAGTGGATTGCCACTGTCTTCTCCAGGGGGTCTTCCCAACCCAGGATCGGACCCCAGTCTCCTGCAGATGCTTTACTGTCTGAGCCACCAGGGAAGCCAAGCACTTAAGCTCTAGGGTTTGACCATATTGAAAGAAATATAAATTTGTTCACTTTGTCCAAGGAGCAAAATGTTTTATAACATTTTTAAAACTGTAATAAATGACCATGCTGGAAAAATAATTATTTTATAGTTCTGGGTCTCAAGGAATATTAGTCTCATTTCAAGTACAATTTTTACTTTATACAGCTGATTCAATCATCTGTGAGTGACTGAATGAAATCTCTCACATGGACATGCCTGGCTTGATAGGGATTTTATGTACATGGTTGGATCTGAATCTAGATTTTAGAAGAAGTCACATGATGCAGGATTTCCTCTGCTCAGATACTGAGACACCACGACTGAATCAAGACATAGTAGTTAGAGGTAGCAAATCAATAAATGTCCAAAAGTGTTTAATACTTCTCACCACTGCATGTGTCTGACTCAACTCTCCAACAAATATATGCTTTCACTTATTTTTAAATTGTTGGTGATAGTCAGTTGCAGTTAGTTTCTGCAATACCTACATTTTACCTGGCTTTGAAGTTCATTTTAAGAAAATAGCTGTTGAGACTGACATTTTAACTTCAAGGTAAGCCTTAAGCTTACATAAATTCATAAATGACTGGGATCTCAGTTATAATGCTTTAATACTTCAGTTATGGTCAATTGAAATAGAGTCTTGTCAAAATATTTTTAAGTTAAACAAACACTGAATTTAACAAATGACATCAAAGAGCTTCTGCAATGCATTTCAGATTATTTTCCTATGCTATTCAGGACTTCCAGGTAGTGAGATAGAAAACAGAATGACACTTATGTGTCTTCAATGGTACTTGGTATTTGATATCAGCTATCTTTGTACATTTTTACTTTCATAAGTGTAAAGTAAACTTCTTGATGGTAGTATGAATAAATGGACAAGGATCCCAGTGAAACTATCGGAGAAGACAGGTTACTAACTTGCTTCTTTGTGCACAGTGTAAGGTACGCATTTGTGAAAGGTAGTCTAACTATGCTAACACAATGACTGGATACACTGAAAAATTCACTAGTGACTAAAGAAACATACCATTTATGTAACACATGCAGTCAAGTGTGTGTGTGTATACAAATTACAAAAAAATGCAGAGAATAGTCCTAATGGAACATATATTAATATATCAAAGTGATAACAGTGGTTACTGACAGGGGTAGGCTGTGATTCCAAGGGCAGAGAGGGCTTTAAACTATGATGTTTAACTCTTTAAAAGAGGAATACATCCATATTGTGCAATTCAAAATTAGTAAGAGGAAAGATAACATAAGACACTAGCATGGAATCAAAAGACTTTGCAAGTCTCACTGTGATATCAGGAAAAATATTTAACTGCTTTTGATCTGTTTTTACATTTGTAAAATGTGCAGGTAGGATTAGAGATTAGCTGATCTCTGGGCTCTGTATTTAAGATGAACTGTGAACTATTATGAATCGTTGCTTGAAACCAGTAGATTGATGTGATATGAAAATCTAAATACCAGGTGAATTGTTTAGCACTCAGAATAAAAAATTAGAAAGCTTTATTCTATTCTTGTGCCAAAGCACGGTATATCTGCACAAAGAATACAACAGGTAACTTCATGTGTTGCATTCTTGAAAGACAACAGAGAGCTGCAATAAGTCTATAAAGGGGATATTAGGAGAATCCAGATGAAAAAATGGGCTTCAGAATAAGAAAGAAAAAAATCAGTATGAATGTGTTTGGAAAAGAGAATGTAAATGAAGTACATAATATTCTAAAGTATTCATTTTGATTCAGTAGACATTGTGCTTTTTGTTTTAGCCAAGTATTCCAAGGATGTGTACAACAAATACTCATCCTCACTTCATTTTTTAAATTCAGAGATGGAGAGGAAGGTGAGATGATCAAGGATAAGGAATATGAGGGCCAGGGTATTTGTTGAATACTTGTTCATTAAAAAAAAAGAAATGTTTTTAAACAGCCATTTCAAAGAGATATGACCCCACTTAAAACAGCTACGGGAAAGTGGACGGTTTCAAGGGAGAATGGGGTGAAGTAATGATCATAGCAGTGTGGAGGCAAGTGCGGCACAATAGATAAGTGGTGTGTGTGTGTGTGTGTGTGTGTGTGCGTGCACGCACACGCATGTAAGTGGCAGAGAGCAGGTGCCCAAGCGCAACGGGAGTATGGAAGCAGTATTACTAGAATTGATCCATAGAGAGTGCATCAGTCATGGAAATTAGTCTAGGCCTCACAATTTAGTTTTGCACTACTTCTTGAATCCATTCTCTCTCTTCTCATCCTATTAATGAAGCCTCACTTCCAGTTTCCTATTATGTTGTGATAGTAGTTTATCTACATTCCTCCTGTTCCCAACCTATGTCAAGACAATTGTTTTCACCAATTGTGCACAGTAATAATTTTAAAAGTCAAACATATGTTTTAAAAGTCAAATCTGTATCTGTCTGTAATTATAATAATTTCCTTTCTTGTGTTCCCATATGCTTGAATGGGATGGAAATGAAGCAGAAAAAGCTAGAGTCTAGGATTTGTATATATCCTTGCATATATGTGCATCTATCATTTATGTGTCAGAAGGAACATAAATGGCTGAGAATAACAGCTTTTAGGGAAAAAGTCCAAAGTCTTTGAATCATAGATGCCTCTCCCAGACTGGCTTCAATATAGCTTTCTGGCTTTCTTTTTCATCCTTACCCCTGCAAAATGGGCTCATTTTGCAAAATGGGCTCAATAGTGGGCTAGTTACCATCCCCAAAACATGCCACATGCTTGCACGCCTCAGCCTTCACTATCACCAACTATGAACATTCTTATGTTAAGACACACTCAGATATTTCTGTTCCATAAAGTCTCCAGACTTCTCCAGGTACGGCCAACACCTCCATCAAACTCCTGGATCATATTGTAATAGAATAATTTGTCTGCTCTTTGCTCCCATCACTCATTAAAATTTTAAGAAGGGCCCTGTACTGTACTCAAACAGCTTCCTGTCTTAGCACATCTCCTTATCTGGATAATAGGCTTCTACCAATGGTAGTTTGAATGGAGATACAAGAAAACAACAGCAACACAATACCTGGTTCTAAAGAACATTAAAGAACTCTCCTGTTATTTACAAAATAAGACATTCATTTATGCTACTCTATGACTATTTCCTAGTCTAAAGGGCTTTCAAGGCAAAAAAAAATCTTATAATTTTCACTAGGAATACTTTTCTGTATCAGTCTCTACCACAGGAAATTCTTAACAAAATTCAGCAAAAGATGCCTAAACTGTCAAAATGTGAATTTCACACTATTTTTTAAGGATCCTCTAAAAAGTGTTATAATCAAGTGAAGAGAATGTGTTTTTGCATGTGTCTATTTTAAAACTGATTTAATAAGTATTCTTTCCTGTTCTTTTTTTTTTTTTTAAAACTCAGAGAATTTGTTCATATTTTCTTTTCTTTACCTATTTGCTCCTGATTATGACTATGGTCTTCAATATCAATTATACACCCAACTGAAATCTACAAAACCCTTTGAGGACCTTATAAGCCCACCAAATCTCCAAGGAACTTCTAAGTTTCTCTTCCTCCTAATAAGAAAGGTGGCAAAGTTCACAGATTCCTATAAATACGCATCATTCTTTGTAACTGAGACCCTTCAAAATGTCTTTTCTTCAGAGGTCTGAAGATCTATTATTACTCGCACAGTAATGAAGTCCCTTCATTTTGCTATATGTGTAATCAATACATTTTATGTCAGCAAATTTAGAAAACTCAGCAGTATCACAGGACTGGAAAAGGTCAGTCTTCATTCCAATCCCAAAAAAGGGTAATGCCAAAGAATGTTCAAACTACTGTACAACAGCACTCATTTTACATCCAGGAAATCCTCAAGAACTTCAAGGAACCTCTGGCAGATGAAGCAGGTAATCTATGGGAAAAGACTAGTAGATTTATAATAGGAGGCAGTGGTAAATGGTTCAGGGGATTCTATGAATTCTGGAAAACTATATGGACTCCAAAAGAAAATGGGAACATAGACGAATTGTCTTCTTGGGAAGTAGGGGTGAAGACTGAAGAAGGAGGATACGGAAAAAGTTTTAGATTCCCAGAGGAATGTTAGGGTGAAATGAAATGAAAGCACTGAGGAGTTCTCGTATTTCTATACCTAGAAGTTTTGAAGTGCCTTATGGTTTGTGAACAGATCTATTATGTGGTTAGGTATACACCTCTTCAACAGAGACAAAAATAACTGACACCATTCTAAATATAAAACTGCAAAATAAACCATTTAAAAATATTCCAATTCTTCTGAGTATGGGGAAGAAAAAATAACACAATAAAATATAAGTTATTTTATGATAAATAACTTTAGCAAATTAGAAGCTTAATTAGGCTTGCAAAAACAAACTTTCAAGTTATTAAATATATATTACCTTATTAATAATATACACTGAGAATTATATTTGTTATATGTAATATTGGATTACAATGACTAAATAGGGGTCCTTGCCCTGAAAGAGCGCACGTTCCAGTGAAGGACTGGGCACTTTTGTTTTAGACATATGCATTCAGTTTTTAATAACGTTTAAACCAGCACCTCCCCATATTTCCCATGGAACAACCATCCTATCAGAAGGCCAGGTACATTTGGAAAACAGAATATACACAGAGGGTAACAAGAGGATGCTGAAGGCCCTATGAAGTCTTACAGAAAAAAGTCTGACTTAACTTGGCATTTCACAAAATTAGGTATCTGCATCCTTTTTCAGCTAACACCTATAAACTGATCATGGCACTTTAGAAAATGCTGACCTGGGTACACAGTTTTTAGAATGTATTCCTATATATTTCCTAAGGCACAAACTTTTAACACTTTTCACATTTTCAGAAAATATATGAAAGAGCAAGTTTGCAGATTCTTAAGAACTGTAAAGATAATTTGAAGGATGGGGTTAAGAGGTTGGAGAAAGAATAACAAATAGAAAAGCTTTCCCAGGCCAGGGAAACCTATCTGAAACTACAAACTAAGGTCAATAAAGACAAAATATCCATACAATTTAAAAAACAAATGATTTAAATATATAATCATTTTACCAAAATCTACTTCAGGTGACTATACTATTTAGACTGCTTCAACAAACATATCTTAATCTGCAATAAACTTGACATATTCTTAATTACACGTACAGGCAAGACATTACATGTTCCATATTCCCTTTGTTAACATTCATTATCTTTCTGCCCTCTTCTGAATTTTAAGTTTGTACCCAATCTTCTCTCTAGATGCTAGCACCTAATGGAATTCTGGTATTTAGACACTGCTAATTGCTGGTTTAATAAAAGATATCTTAACCAGATTAAAATGGGAAAATATATTCTTTTCCTTATTGCTGCATAAAAATAGGTAGAATTCTATTCTATATTATAAAACTACCTTTGCAAATACTACTTTTTGAAAAAAAAACAAAAAAAAAAACACCATCAGACAATAGAATGGGAAAGACTAGAGATCTTTCAAGAAAACGAAGTTCAAGGGAATACTTCATGCAAGAATGGGCACAATAAAGGACAGAAATGGTAAGGATCTAAGAGAAGCAGAAGAGAATAATAAAAGGTGGAAAGAATATACATAAAAATGATACACAAAATATCTTAATGACCTGGATATGGTATGATGACTCACCTAGAGCCAGACATCCTGAAGTGTGAAGTGATGTGGGCCTTAGGAGGCATTATATGAACAAAGCTAGTGGAGATGATGGAATTTCAACTGAGCTATTTTAAATTCTAAAAAGATGTTGCTGTTGAAGTGCTACACTCAATATGTCAGCAAATTTAGAAAACTCAGCAGTATCACAGGACTGGAAAAGGTCAGTCTTCATTCGAATCCCCAAAAAGGGCAATGCCAAAGAATGTTCAAACTACTGTACAATAGCACTCATTTCACATATTAGCAAGGCTATGCTCAAATCCTTCAAGCTAGGTGTCAGCAGTACGCGAACCAAGAACTTCTAGATGTATAAGCTGGGTTTAGAAAAGGCAAAGGAACCAGAGATAAGATTGACAACATCTGTGGATCATGGAGACAGCAAGGGAATTCCAGAAAAGCATGTTTCATTGACTATGCTAAAGCCTTTGACTGTGTAGATCACAATAAACTGGAAAATTCTTAGAGATGGGAGTACCAGACCACCTTACCTGTCTCCTGAGAAACCTGTATGCAGATCAAGAAACAACAGTTAGAAACTTATACAGAACAATGGACTGGTTCAAAATTGGGAAAGGAGTAAGACAAGGCTGTATACTATAATCCTGCTTATTTAACTTATATGCAGAGTCCCATCATGCAAAATGTTGGGCTAGACGAATCACAAACTGGAATTAAGATTGCTGGGAGAATGATCAATAACCTCAGATACGCAGATGAAACCACTCCAATGACTGAAAATAAAGAACTAAAGAGCTTCTTGATGAGGTGAAAGAAGAGAGAGAAAAAGCAGGCTTGAAACTCAATATTCAAAAAACTTAAGATCATGGCTACTGGTCACATTCATGTCTAGCAGAAGGGGAAAAAGTGGAAGCAGTGACTGATTTTTCCTTGGGCTCCAAAATCACTGTGGAAGGTGACTGCAGCCATGACATTAAAAGAATTTGCTCATTGGAAGGAAAGCCACGACAGACAGGGTATTAAAAAACAGAGACATCACTTCGCTGACAAAGGTCTGTATGGTCAAAGCTATGGTTTTTCCAGTAGTCATGGATGGATGTGAGAGCTGGACCATCAAGAAGGCTCAGTGCCGAAGAAATGATGCTTTCGAATTATGGTGTTGGAGAAGACTCTTCAGAGTCCCTTGGACTGCAAGGAGATCAAATCAGTCAATCCTAGAGGAAATCAACCCCGAATATTCATTGGAAGGGCTGATGCTGAAGCTGAAGTTCCAATACTTTGGCCACATGATGGGAAAAGCTAACTCAATGGAAAAGACCCTGATGCTGATAAAGACTGAAGGTGAGAGAAGGGTGAAGCAGAGGATGAGAGGGTTAGATAGCAACATGGACATGAATTTGAGCAAACTTGGGAGATAGTGGAGGACAGAGGCGGCTGGTGTGTTACAGTCAATGGGGTCACACATGACTTGGAAACTGAACAACAAACCCTAGACACCTGGATTTCAGTGTTTCTATATCCTTTGAAAATAACTTTAAAATCTGTAATTCTGATGATTGTTTAAGAATTAATGGCCTTGTTAATAATATTTAAAATAGCATTCTGAGTTTCTTGGCAAATTTATTTAAGCTGAGAAAGAAAATCATTGGCACACTCCTTTTCTTGCAAATATATGTTCACACACACATACACACCTTTGATTATGCACAATTTCTTATTTAAAGGAAGCGTTTCTGCCATCTCATCCTGTTTAAATTTGTAACAGGTGCTATGACTAAAACAAAACACTTAATGTGTAATATTGAAGAGGGGACTGGTAGCTCAGAGAAAAATAATAAATTGGTCTGTGGATATACAGTCTGTTTTAACAGCCGATAGTAAAACTTTGGTTTTTCCATATTTTTCCTAAGTGGCCAAAAGTGTTATCCTGAGATTGTACCTTCACTCCTAAAAGCCATAACTTTCTCATTCTGCTCAAGTTTTTGGGTAGTTCTTGTAGACAACTGCAAATAAAGGTTTCTTCATTTGTGGAGGTGTTAACATATCTAGCAGTCTTTCTAGTCTCTTCAGCTGTACCTATTACAAAATGTTGTTATTCTCATGAAAGTAAGGCTGTGGCAATTTCTCATTTTAAGGCATCATTGGGCTTCTTTTTTAACCAACTTGTTTTCTCTGATAACTCATTTGGATGTTACCTTTTTCAAGATGAGGCAGCAAACTAACTTCAAAAGTAGAATGAATGAATAAACAATTGATTGAATACATAAATAAAACTCATCCCTCTTGGGAGCCTTCTGCAAATATTCAGGTTAATATTATATATGTGTTGTTCTTAAGAATATATTTAAGTGACTATGTGTACCTTTGCAGGATAGTAACATATGAAGGAGCTGACATGATTGTTGGTGATGTCTTTATCATTAAAACATAATAATAGCATTTTGATGATAGTCAGGGATGTGAGTCTGAGTGAGTTGGTGATGGACAGGGAGGCCTGGCGTGCTGTGATTCATGGGGTCGCAAAGAGTCGGACACGACTAAGCGACTGAACTGAACACTTTTTCAAAATAGATTGTAAGTGGAATCTATACGGTCCTATAGGTTTCTCAGACTTTTCTGTCCCTCCATCTAGAAACAGTAGTGACAGCGTAACATCCAGCAGCCCAGCACATACCTCAATTTCTAATTTTCAGCAAATACACTGGATTTAACTCATAAATTATTCATAATCTATGAAATTTCCAGGTAATCACCCCACTACATTCTCATCTAAGGTTCGCTGGTGAAACACATAGCCTGAACCTGACTTAAGGTGGCCTTTTCAAGTCTTCCTACTTGTCAGGTGCAAAGGTGTTCTGTCTTGGAACAATGCTTTATGTTTCAGAAGACGACGACCTCACCCATCAAATAATTTATTATTAATTTTTAGTTTCTTGTAGACACAAATTTCCAGAGAACGTTCCTTGGATACTTCCCACTTGAATCACCAGATCAGTGGAGGCAGTTTACAAATAGCTTCTGGCAGTGCTGGGTCCATCTGACAGCTGGCAGAACTTCTAACCCTGGCCTTCTCATCAGGAAAACTCAACCTCATGTTTCAGATATGTCCCCAAACTCTTCCAGACCTATTCTAAGAGAATCCATCAGGAAACAACTAGAAGCTCCAAGATAGCACTTAACTTGCCTGTCAGTAGGAAGGTCTTGCCTCTGACTTCATTTGATGGTTCTTAACTAGAGTATAGTTTGTCTTCTTTTAGTACACCCTAACTTTTGCCTTCATGCTTTGAGGTTTGGTCTTGGCCACTTCTGAACTAGGTTCAAAGACTACGAAAATTTTAAGGCAGATTTTCTATTCTGAAAATCTTTCTGTAGGGAACCTATTTAATCACTTTTCCTCTTGGAAAATAAATCTCTACTTGAGACCTATCTATCAACACAAGATAAACCAAGACTGCTAATTTCTCTTTCATCAAAGACTGGCAAAGGACCTCCACCAGAATGGCAACTGCATGACCCTGAGCAAGTACTATGCAGGGTGCTACTTGCTACGCTACCCTTTATGAGCTTTCTGGTTTGACTATTGCCTCAATTATAAATTGAGGAGCATCTACTACCAGAATGAGCAAAACTAACTTTACTAAAAGTAATGGACCTGTACCTAGGTATTGTTCTTATATTCTTAGCTTTGGAAACTCAAAAAGTTCAATAATACATTCCTTAAATACTGAGTTTGTCCTAAATTACCACAAAATACAAAGGGAGAAACTCCTATACCAGTGTCTTTTACTTGAATAACATGTTTGGACAGCTAGAGGTAAAAAAAAAAAAAAACAACTCCTTTAATGTTCAGAGTATAGCACTAGTTTATCACAATAAATTTTGTGGGAAAATATACAGGTACTTGCCTTATAATTAGCAACTGATGTCCCTTAGTTTTTGTACTATGTTGATGGGAAATGAGCAGCTTATCCTAGGCTGTATAAAAAATGTTATCTGGATCTCTGATTCTGGGTTAACCTCTAACTTTAATATTTGACTTTAAGAAAAGAGTATGAAAACTTGCAATGTTGTAGCTACACATTCCGGGAAACAAACTCACTCACAAGGACAAGGCAGATAGTGGAGTGTAGTTTATTATACCGGCAGGCCCAAGGCAGAGTCTCCTCTTAATCCCTTCTTAAAATGTTTAATCATGCACTCCAATACAGTTGCGTAGATTCACTTCCTCCTATCTTCCTCACCTTCTCGGACCTTCTTCTACTTTTCCTTTTCGTTCTGTCTACAAAGTTCTCAGTACCCTATGTACTTCTGATATTTCCACTCAATGACACCTGAATTGCCATTCTGCCTCGTTCCTAATTGGGGTGAGAAGAGCCTTACCTGCCAGATCCCAGAGGGAGAAAGGGGATCAGCATGCCTTCGCCTGCTGGTCAGCACAGCCGAACCAGAAACCATGTGGTCCAAGACTGTTTCTCCCTTAAAGTCCGTTCTGCCTTGGTGGGCTTGATCAGGTGCAGATGAAAACACAGATGGGTTAAATATCCCACGTCCCAGGCCGTCTCTGGGAAAGCCAACTCATACTCACTTATGTATCCCCTTCCTTCTAGCCTAACAATTCCGAGGGGGTCAAGAATTTCACAGCAGATGGGATACCTACTGGGGGAGGGCAGAATACGAGCATACAAGGACCAGTTTCCTATCCTAAAAATCCCCTGGCGATCGCTGGTAAAAATTTTCCCTGAGACGGCGTGGACACACCTCCTAAATGACCTTCACAAATTTCCTTCCTAAACCGTAGCACACTCATCTACCTGTGTACCAAGCAATCGCTGCTGCCTGACTATTCCAGGCCCCTGTGGGTCCGCGCCTCTTCTAATCCCTCCCAGGGAGGTGATCAGGTCCCCTCTTCCACCCTACCGGGTGGGTTCTTCCTCACCTGAGCGCTCAGTTCCCTTACTGCTGTTCACTACCTGCCAAAGCGAAGAAACTGGGCATTGAAAGGCTGAATTCTTCCAGAGGGGCGAGGCGCCTTTCCCCCTCTAGGAGATCCAAGCCACAAAGCCTCGGGGTGGGCTCAAATGAGACCTGTCTCCTCAAAGTGAGGAGTTTCCCAGCCAATGCACCAAATGTTGTAGCCACGCCTTCCAGGAAACAAACTCACTCAGAAGGACAATGCAGATGGTAGAGTGCAGTTTATTACACCAGCGGGCCCAAGGCAGTCTCCTCTTAGCCAACGACCCCAACCAGCATTTGTGAAAATCTTATACCCCACGTGTACATGTCTGAATTCACCACTCCAAATTCCTTGAGACTTACATAAACCAAGGAAAATAAAATCCCAATAACTCCATCATTCACATGCTATGTGCTCAAACAGTCAAACAATTAGCCAATAATCAATAAACCTGAGGTTACACTCCAACAGATACAGAAAAACATATGGCCTGTCTGGAGGGAGGGGTGATAGTGTATGTTTTCTCTTAGGTGATGAGTAACCTAGGTATGATCTTCAAGGTTCCCCTGTCTGGAGGGGGTCTTATCCTTCTGTTGTTGTTTTCATAGGCACGAAACACAGAGTTCAGAGTCCATTGGAAAGGTGGCTGAGCATGATCAGCATGAACAGGCCTAAGATGGCGTCCAGGCCCTATGAATTCCTTCTTCAGCAAAGATATTGATTTCATTTGCCGAGTTCACTTATGCTCACAGTCATATACATTTGCTCCGACTTTGACGCTTCCAATACTTCCCAGGGGAAAGCAGTCACAATGTCTGTGAAGTACAGTGGTTTAGAGAAATACTATCCCCAAGTGAGGTTATACACAGTCTCAGAAAGCTAAAAAAATGATCAAAGTAAGGCAATAGGGCCATTTCTCTAACTCTGCTCCTGAGAGATGGCCATTGCACTAAGGTCATATAGAATCCCCTGGCTCAGATTTCACCTTAGCCAGCAAAGAAAGGATGTGTACTCTCACTGGCAAGGAATGATGCCTCTATGCTTCTGGCAATTTAAGCTTTGTCAAAATTTGCCAAGCTGCACCAGACTGAGAGCTAGGTTCTCCCTACAAGGTGTAGATAAAAATTGTTATCAGTAAACAAAGGATGCTGTGACCACCAAGCCTTTTGCCACTGCAGCTCCACCACCTCCCACCCTCTAACACACACATACACAAAGGGGAGTGGCTAGAAACAAATACTAGCCCTAGGGAGCATATCAAAGGAACGATTTCAATGAGCCCAGACACTTGCATATTCCCCTACACAGAAAAGTGCTAAATTCATTAGCTTCAGATGTCTGCTTTTTCTTTAACAGTAATCTTTTAATGTTCTGACTACATGGTTTCTGGTGCAGAAACTCCTAAAATACTCTCGTTTCTCCCTTACTTAAGATGGTCCCTCAAAGCTATCCGAGAAGCTGCCTCATTGGTTTAAATCCTTAGCAAATCCACCAAATAAAACATAATTTTCAACATTTAGGTTGTGCTTTTTAAGTTGACAGTGGGTTGATAGCCTTTCATTGGGCATTTAGTAGTTATAAAATTGCACAAGGTATTGTGGTGAGGCTAAAAATGTTATTCTATGTAGCAGTAATATTCATGGACATTATATAAGTTGTAGACTTAAAAGGCTCATTTCAAATCGTCTTAACCTGGATACTAAATAAGTAGCACACACTGACAAGAAAGTCCAAGTGATAAGGGGAGATCCTGCAGACCCTAATTTAAGATAAAGTATTACCCCAAAGTGAAAGTTGTTCAGTTGTGTCCAACTATACAGTCCATGAAATTCTCCCGGCCAGAATGCTGGAGTGGGTAGCCTTTCCTTTCTCCAGGGGATCTTCCTGACCCAGGGAGTGAACCCAGTTCTCCCGCATTGCAGGCGGATTCTGACCTGGATTCAAGCCCTGGGTCAGGAAGATCCCCTGGAGAAGGGAAAGGCTACCCACTCCAGTATTCTGGCTGGGAGAATTCCGTGGACTATGGGACTGTATAGTTCATGGGGTCGTAAAGAGTTGGACACAAATGAGCGACTTTCACTTTCACTGCCTAAAAAGTATAGGACCTCATGTTTGAGCTTACTTTTCCCAATAATTCCCTAAAGAAAGGCCTTTTATTAGCTCATTCTACCAAAATTCCATTTTTTGTCACTTTCACTAATCAATGACTTCTGTTTAAACTTTTAGACACTACTCTTTAAATAATAAATGATTCAGATAAATTCACAGTTTTATACATATCTACTTAGCAACTATGATTCTGGAATTTGGATTTTATTACCAAGACAGAATGAATGCTAGTTGAAAAAGCACTTATTTGTGAGCTAGGAGCCTTACTGTAAACTGTTTACCTTTGAAGAATGAGCTCAATGTCTGACATAAATCAACTACATCAGCCTAATTACTGAAGTCTGAGTAAAGCACATATATTCTTTCAAATATGCCCTTTCTCTTTGACTAAGTCTTAACATATATACATATGTAAAACATGGGGTGGGGTACAAACCTTCTTCCTCTCAAAGACAATGCATGGAATCATAGATTTTGAACAAGTATGTATATAATGATCTACACACCAAAAAAAAAGGACAAAGAAATAATTAACATATTATAATATTCATTAAGTAATTTGGAGTATGCATAATTTAGGACTAGTTTATTTAGCCTTTTTAAAAAAGGTTACGTTCAACTGCAGTCTGAGGTTGGTAGCGTTAAATTACTATGATCATACATAGGGCCCGAAGTCAAGCTACAAGAACCTGGTGTGGGATAAAGTAACCTGGTGAAAGAAGGCTATAAAGCAAGGTCTGGACCAACTCCTAGGTACAGTCCTCAGAAATTACAGCAAAGAGCAACAGAGCAGGTAAAGACAAAGGTAAAAATGAAGACGGCAGTGTGACCTGGAGACACCACTGGAAACATTCTGATCAATGTCACCCTTGTACACTGAGTAAATACTACCACCACTGCTCCAGTGGTAATAAATTCATATATACCCACAGGTATTCTCAATTAGGAAGTGGAAGCATTACAGTAGGGACCTTATCCCTTATCCATATATTTTCTATGAAGGACAAATTGAAGAATGAGTAAAAGAATTTAAAACCTATCACCGTTCTTGAGAATTAGATTTGGGCTTGTTTGCTATAATCCTTACAATCTTATGAACTAAAATGATATGCCTTAACTTTCAAAATGTCTTTCTCTAGAGGCCAACAACTGCAAAATAAAAACCAGTCCCAGCTGCGGTGATCCTCTCAACTTGCTACTTGTCTTTAGTAATATAACTTTACTTTTTTGGATATGACAGGGCCCTTTAAGATGCCCATGCCTGCTGAGAACTTCTCCCTAGAAAAATGCAATAAAGACATCTGTTTCACAAGGATGGCGGATTCCTTGGGCACTCTTATCTAACTGCGAATATATTACTATTTCAAAAGACTCTTCAGAAAGTGACACTGAGAACAGAGTAAGAAGGAGACTATCTCCTGGGGTAAGAAGCTGTGAGTGAGCACCCACCTAGGACAGTGTCCTCCTGATGTTACTCCTTCTAGTTTTGGTGGTTCCCAACTTTTCATGCAGCAGAAAAAAATGAGGTAAGCAAACGACAGTGTGAAGGATGGATTTAGTTTGGTGGGAAGAGAGACAAATTCCTGCATATTCTAAAGAGGGAAGCTTCTTTTCTGTTACCAGAGGAACAGGAGGACCATTTAACTGCTAATTAATTCTGAGGAAATCTGTCTGTAAATGCAGTTAACAGGGACAGATATTAGAACAGGACCTAACTTCCTATTTACTTAGGCTGTCAGTAATCATTAATTGCTGTCACTGTTAGTATTGTTAATGAGAGGGAAATTTGATTTTAAAAATGTAGCCCAATAATCTTAAGATTTTCATCTTTGTTTTAAATGTCTGGAAGCACTGAGGTCAACTGCAAAATACTGCCAGTTATTCTGTACCCCTGAAGAACTGTTTATAAGTATTTCTCATGTACATTACCACACAAAGATAATGAGAATTCGAGTCCTACCTACTACAAATTATGTCAAAGAACCACGACACGTTAAAAAAATTGTTGCCACTGATTGATTAGAATTTCCCTCAATGTATAGCAAAATGCCTCAACAATTTACATTGATCCTGGTGGCTTTCAATTTTGATGCTATACATGAATAGCTTGTGGTATGTTTTCAGAGAAAAACAAAAGCTAAATAAATTATTAAGTTACTACTACTCTGACTCCTATAGTTATGAAGGAAAGAACTGTATCTATTGTAATGAAAACGAATTACATAGTTTTGCATTTTGGCTTAATTCCTGTGTTATTGTTTTGCCAACAAGACTGCCAACTTCTTAAGCTTTACAGCTAGTCAAGAATTGAATTAAATTTGCATTAAATACAAAGTTAATGTTTTGGGGGTTTAATTTTTTAAAATTAATAGCAAAATCCAATGTCAGAAGAGTCAATGTACCAAAAAATTGAAACAGAAAATCAAAACTCATTAAAACAATTCCTGTTTGTTTGCTCAGTAATATATATTTCAGTTTCAGTGAAAATTCTCTTACCCTTCTCATAATTAAACTATTGGAATATTTTTTGTGGATCTGAATTTTAAAAGAATGTGATTTAAACACTTAACAGTTTTATACAACTTTGAGTAATACTAATCCTAACACTGATACTAACACTAATGTAATGCTGCTTTGTACACAATTATATTCAACTATTTATATACTAAACAGAATTTTGAACTTAATATTAAACATCCTGCTTTTGTATTATAAACTAAGAACCTTATGGTCCGAATATCTCATTATCATTGTTTAAAACCCACAGTTAGGAAAAAGTTACTACTGGAGGTTTCCTTGAAGGCCAAGTCAATTTCTCTTCCCTCTCCTTTTGCCCAAGGTAAGCATTCAACAAATATTTAACTAATGATTTAGTAATCTGCACTGATAAAAATAAACAAATATTTCTTTGGTTTAGTATTAATGCTCTCTTGGTTTTCAGAAGTTATTATATACTATTAGGGAAGTGTTAAACTACTGTAAACTGTAATGATACTACAATAAGCAGTTTGGGGCTTACTTTTCTTTTTCAGTGATCAAAACAGATGAGATAACTAACACAACAANTCTTTGGTTTAGTATTAATGCTCTCTTGGTTTTCAGAAGTTATTATATACTATTAGGGAAGTGTTAAACTACTGTAAACTGTAATGATACTACAATAAGCAGTTTGGGGCTTACTTTTCTTTTTCAGTGATCAAAACAGATGAGATAACTAACACAACAAATGTAGCACCTTAAACCCATAACAATTTTAAAAATTCAAGGTTAGATAATTGACCTAAACACCAAGTGAGACCAACTTCCTCAAAAAGCACATTTGGGATTGCCTCTCCAAAGAATACTATAATTGGGTAAAATTTAATGTTCTTCTAGCTATTGTCTTATTAATAAGTCTTTTTCAGTTGAAAATTATAACTTTCTTTAAGCAAACTGCACTGAATTTATGTACAAAGCATAACCTTTAATATATACTGAACAGAAGCAACAATGAAATACCCCAAAGAACCAGACCCTACATAGATACATTACTTAGTAATCTGTCAACAGCAGATTCAGAATATCTACAATTACCCTAATCTGTAGCAGAATAAACTATTACCTCACCTTTTAAAAGCTTAGTTACCAGCACTCCTTTAGAATCACTTGAAGGAAAGTCCACATCTATGATTTGGTATTGAAAGCAAATGTTCAAATGAGGTAAGTTAGTCCACATAAAAAAGTGTAGCAGCAGACACAAGCAGAGCAGCCAGTGCTGAAAGCATTCTCACATCTTACCGAAAGCTCCTTTCCAAGATCATCTTTAATGAAACATAAGTTTAATAGCCCTGTTCAAGCAATTAAATCTGGGAGTAACCTAAAATCCACAATTTCTCTGATGAAACAACATATCCCTTTCTCAGTTATTTAAGCTGTTGAAATCATACACCTGACATTCTTGATTTGAAATTTGGTATAGTTTTTTACAAGAGTGAATTTTAAACATCACGATTTCTTGATTAAATAATAATAAAACTGATAAGGATCAAAGATTCATATAAAATAACAGAAACCTCTAATGGTGTTCAGGCTCTGCAGTTACTAGAAAAACAACTTTGCATTTTTTCACACCAAAAGGGCTTTGTCGANGTGAATTTTAAACATCACGATTTCTTGATTAAATAATAATAAAACTGATAAGGATCAAAGATTCATATAAAATAACAGAAACCTCTAATGGTGTTCAGGCTCTGCAGTTACTAGAAAAACAACTTTGCATTTTTTCACACCAAAAGGGCTTTGTCGACATTTCTCATCAAATCAGTGAACTATATGAACTGAGTTTCGACAATTTCCACTATTATCAGTAATTTTTATAGGACTATTTTCCATTAATTCTTGAAACTATTAGCTATATTTTATTTATATCTTATCCAATTAGAGACTATCTATGTAAAACTGTCGCACTTCTCTAGCAATTTCTTTTCCAGGTCCACCTGCTCTGTGCTGCCCACTATAGGAAATGCAGTATGGTACAGAGAAATGTAACACTATGCACTAGAGTTAAAAATTAGTGCAATCCCATTAAAATTTTTTTTCTGGGTACTTGGGTCCTAAGATAGGCTTTTCCTGCAAGAGATACAGACTGATTAGTGGTAACCAAGTTTATTACATATATATAAGGAACATCAGTAGGAATAGACAGCACCAGAAACTATATCCTGGTAATGGATGCGCCAGGAGCAGCTAGCGGGTGCAGCAGGGGATGGGGCATGGAACTTAGTGATTGAGGCGCAGCCTGCAGAAAGATGCGGTTCTGCAGTACAGAGGGAAGATGAGGGTTAAAATCAATACAAACAAAATATCTCGGAAAAATGTCATACAAATACAAAGGACTGCTGTAACTGGATAAAAATAATTTGAAGTAAACTATTCGTGTAATGCATTCCTAAATTTCATAAAATGAATCTCTTTCCTTAAAATGTTACATACCTCTTACAGGCAAATACTCATTAATAGCTTACTTTGGCCTTATATTTTTCTAGTCTTGGAGAAATAGAACCGTTTAACAATCTGACAAATATTTGTTTTATGTTTTTGTCTTGACTAGAGCATATCTAAAGTGCTATGAATTTAAATTCTATCCATCAGATACTCTTTAGGACTCCATTTTGAGGATGACAGCGTCTTCTGCAGAAAAATAATCCTTTCTTTTCCTCAGAATCGATTGTCCCGTTACATATCACATTTTAAATGTTAAAAAAAAGGGGGCATTAAAACGTTAGGATCACACTCCAGGTGTTTAGCCTTTGCTATCTGTACTGCGAAGCAAAACACACTATTGTATACACACAAACACACACAAACAGCAAGCAGTCAGTGGCTTAGAAGTGGCCACCTGCCCGTTGAAAACAAAACCAGAAAATGTCACCCCTCCATCCTGCCCTTCAAATTCGAAATAAGACAGCCAGGTTCGCCCACTGCAGAGGGATACTAGAAAAAACGTTCTAACGTTTAACCTAANGCGTGAATGTGTGCGAGGGCCCCGCGGAGCTGCGGCCGGAATACACGCTGTCACCCCGCTTTCCACAAACCACCACACAGACCTCCCCCTCCCCACCCCCAGCCCCGCCTGCCCCAGCCCCGCCGCCGCCGCCGCCGCCGAAACTCCCGGGCCTCCGGCCACCCCGGCCCCTCACCGTCGGCTCGCCTTTCCCCTCGCCCGCTCGCGCGCCCCCGGCAGCAGCACCATGTTGAATCGCGTCCCCGGGCCGAGCCGCCTGAGCCGGCGGCGCTGAGAGGCGGGCGAGAGCCGGGCCGCGGGAGGGAGGGAAGGAAGGGGTGGGGGCCGCGCTCGCCCCGCGGCTTCGCGCGGATCCGGCAGTCGCCTGCCCCTCTAGTTTCGCTCCGATTTCTTTAAACTTTTTTAGAAATTCCCCTCCCTCCTTCCCTCCTCTCCCCCTGGCCTCCTGCTCCCTCCTTCCCCTCCTCCTCCTCCTCCTCCCCCTCCCTCCCTCCCTCCCTGCGCCGCCGCCGCCGCCGCCGCCGCCGCCGCCACCGCCGGCCCATGACTGAGCCCCGCCGCCGCCGGCCGAGGAATGGGCTCCGGGCTCTGGTAGGAAGCGCTGGGAGCGGGGGGCGCTTTTAAAACACCGATCTGGGTTTTTTTAAAACCTCCTTTGAAAAAATAATGGCAAACTCGACGGGGAAGGCGCCTCCGGACGAGCGGAGAAAGGGACTCGCTTTCCTGGACGAGCTGCGGCAGTTCCACCACAGCAGAGGGTGAGAGCAGAACCGGGGGGGCAGCGCCGGGGCGAGCCGGGGCGAACGGGGCTCTCCCGCTCGGGCCGCCGCGGGGTCCCGGCTGACAAGTGCGGGGCTTTCTCTCTCCCGCAGGTCGCCTTTTAAAAAAATCCCTGCGGTGGGTGGGAAGGAGCTGGATCTTCACGGTCTCTACACCAGAGTCACTACTTTAGGCGGATTCGCGAAGGTGAGTGGAAGTTTTAATTTGTATTTCCCTCTCGCTGGCCTCCTCCAAAAAGTCTCCTTTGACCCCGGAGTGGGCGCTCGGGGCTGGGGGGGTGGCCTGCGGGGGCCAGAGGCGTTCTTTTCGCTCCCAGCCGGTGGCACGGAGGCGGACGGCGGCGGGGCTGTTTTTGGCCTGGTGGCTCGCGTGCGCGCGGCGGGCGCGGGGCTCGGCGGGCGGGCGGCCCGGCGCCGGCTCGCGCTCTGCCCGGTGCCCGGCCGGCCCGGCGGGGTCTGAGCGCCGCGGCGGGGAGTGCGGGCGTGCGGGGCGCCCGCCCGAGCCCCGCGCCCGCCCCACGCCCGCCCGCCCGCTCGCTCGCGAGTCAGCTCTGCCGCCGCTGCCGCTCTAGCACAGGCGGAGACACAGAGACACACAGACTCTGAGAGCAGTTTTCGTGCAACTCAAAATTAGCGCGGGCAGGTTTAACATCGATAATCGGCTGCGAAATGATCCCGGCAGCCGGGGGCACAGCCTCGGCCCCGTCGACCTCGGTTTATACAGCTAACAAAAGAAACCAGGACCTGTCTCCAAATAGCCATCTTAGGCTTCAAGGCTAGGCAGAAGCTGTAGGCCTCAAAGAAGGGCCTATGGAGATGGATAGATCTGGGAGAGGGATCGGAATCGGCCCCGGCCCCGGCCCCCCCAGAACCTGCGGACGTCGCTGTCCGGAACAGTATTGATCCTTTTGAACTTTTTTTTTTTTTTTTTTTAGTGTAAACGGACCGCGTTGAGATTTAAAAGGGGGCGACAGAGGGACTTGCGATTGGTTATTGTCCGGGCTTCAAAAACAAAACAAACCCACCAACATCCCCCCTTCCGCCCCCCAAAACAAAACAAGTGCTATTAAATACTGGGCTCTCGGGTGAAAACACAGTGATTTAAGCAGCCCTTGCTTAGCTGTTCTTACGGATCGAGCCGAATCACCCACCGATTCCTGAGGGATCTGCAGATCTCTGTAGAATGGGTATTTATTTCAGAGTTAGGTTAGAGTTTTCTTGGATTGTGCACTTTCAGACAAGTGTGGCTGTGTTTTTAACAGGTTTCTGAGAAGAATCAGTGGGGAGAAATTGTGGAAGAGTTCAACTTTCCCAGAAGTTGTTCTAATGCTGCCTTTGCTTTAAAACAGTATTACTTGCGGTGAGTAGTAGTGACTCTAACAACAGTGTTGGGAAATAAGGGATTTATGGGGAGATTTGCTTTAGCAAAAAGAAAAAAGAAAAGCCCTAAGCAAGAAACAAACTTTGCACATCAGTTTCTAAACTTCTGCTAATTTCAGTCTGAGAAACATTAAATATCCACAAGGGAGGTTCTAAGAAGGTGAAAGTTTTCCTCACCTATTTTAGGATTGTTTACATTTTTCATACAGAATCATTACAGGTGACACCCCACCCCCTATCTTGATAAACATTCTTTTGTGACATTGTTATTGATTGCTTGATATCCACAGAGGGGCAGAAAGGTGATGCTGAGTAAAAGAGTCAAGATAGTTAATGAAACTTTGTATCCCTTGGGAAATTTTTTCTTTGTTTTGGAAACTCCTTTGTCTTTTTAAATTCTGACTTGAAGATTTTGTTAAAAAATGAAACCTCTGTGGAACCGTGTTACTGAGTAGTTTTTCAGTAGAATATTTATGCATAGCATAGCATGTTGGTGCCCTAAGTGTCCAGGATTTTTTTTTTTTTTTTAAAGAAATTCTTATGTTTTTTGAAATTTTTGACTAACTGAAAAACATTTAAAAGGATTATTATCTATTAGGAAAATTAGAGATGCTACAAAATGGAATACTATAATTGGGATTTTCTTTCATTTTCCCCTTTTTTTGGACTATTTGACAAAGTACATTTCTTATTTAATTGGCATGCGCTATAGTTTAGATAATATATTTTGTGATTCAGCATTAATTTTTCTGAGTTTTTCTCCTAGGAATACTTTCATATTGTAATGTATTATGAGGTCATCATTTATTTTTCATACTTAGTTATCCAGAGGTTCTTTAGTTGGTGTTTGTTACTTAACACTAAAATCATGCTCTTCATATTTTTTGTTTCTTAATAATGATGTTATAAGATGGCCTTTTTTAGGTAGTGTGGCCACTGTATAGTTTGAGTTTGGCATTTATCATTGTTTCAAATGCAGTATCCAAATGTAGATATACTGTGTTATGTTCAGCATTCTGGAATAGGAAATGCAGTAATTGCACAGGTGTGCTTTCTATTGGCTATCTTAGATTGACTTCATACTTGAAGCTGAAGAGTTCACAGAACTTTGTGAGTAGTTACTGAGTTGTACAGCTGTCTAGAAAATATTAAATATGATCAGTTATCTCTTGTGAGTGTGTGATGGCATGTGTCAGAGTGCTTTTTAAAATAAAGGATTGAAACGAAAAGCAAAGTAAAACTAAATTAACCTCCAAAACTGTTGATTTTTGTAATGTGGTGAGAAGTAGAGAATTTTTCATTTGTGGTGATACTTATTTTTTCAGTTACAATACTGAGGAGTACTGTTAGTACATGTTTTGATTTTCTGATAATAAGTTTGAATCATTTGAGTTTTCGACCATTTAAAATACATGGTTTAAAGTTGTATCTAATACTTACTGGATGATTTATTGATTTCAGTATCCAGAAGGTGCTGTATGATATATATGTTTCATGGGATGTGTGTTTTTCTGAAGAATTCCCAGTTTATTACAAGTTACATAAATACTGTTTTTCCAGTTGTGATTTCTATCTTTGGATCATATCATCCATTGATTATACTTATAGGTACCATTTTTAACTATATAGTTTCCAGATTGTTTGGAACTCTTTACACTATTCTCAGATCAATTTGAGTTTTACGCTCTTATTAGAAGCTACGTTTTGAACTATGTCTTTAGCTAAACTTGTTTTTCCTCCATATGTCACTCTCCAGGTTTGTTTTTGTAGGGTTGTAGCTAGGCTACTAGGAAAAAAGTTGAAGCATTTGTTTTGGAAAATAAAACCATGTGAAGATTTGCATGGCTTGTAAAGAAATACAAAAGAAATATGCTGGTCACAAACTGGGTACTACCAACCTTGGAAGATTTTTTTCCATAGTGGTGTAATATTGCTCAGTTAGAGGACATGTATTGTGCTGGGTTTTACACCTTCCTCTGAAAAATCTTAACTGGCAGACAGGATGCCAAGCTTTCACAGTAATTCAGTTACTTAACCATAAGAGTGCCTTTGCATAGTAAGAAACAGTAATCAAGTGACTTTGTAAGTTCCCTTTTTGATTATTGAATTGAATATCATGGTTTCTGATGAGTAGATAATGCAGTCTGTTTTATAAATCACAGGTGGACCAATTTTTTAAAAAAATGAATGACTGTTTCATTTGACTTTTGTAAGATTGTCATTCCATGTGTTCTCATTTACTCTGCAAGTTTAATATTTGCTGACATTCTTCTGTAGTTTCATTATTAATTAGATGGGTAGTTGTTAGCCTGGTATTTTATGATGTAGTTTCATGATACTACATTTAAATAAAGAAGAGCAAGCTAATGCGCTGGTGTGTGTGCACATAGATACGTGTGTGTGTATATATATATGTATAAATATATATATATATATACACTAGCATTTTTGTGTTCATTTTGATACATAGACATTAAATATAGAGACTTGAGTTTAATTGTCTGCCTAAAGTTAGCTTGCTTGTATCCGACATTATTCAGTTGTAGATTGTTTACAAAAATTTCTCACAGTCTAAAATTAAAAATGCAATTGAATGTTTTAACATTGGCATTTAAAAGTCTGGCTATTGCTCATCTATGGTGTCTATATATTTTCTTTTCATTTAGGTCCTTTCTTGGTATGTACATCTCAGTATATTCCACAGATATTTATTATTGGACTATCTTTATAAGTTCAAAAAGATAAGATATAACTTCCTACATTTTATAGATGAAGAAGTTAAAGTACAGAAAAGTCTAAATGGCTTTAGAGACATTTGTTAATTCAACAAAATAGTTGTATTCTTAACATCTGTTCAGTAATATTTAATCAGTCAATTATGAATTCCCTTTTCTAGTCACAAATGATTTTAAGAAATTAAAATATAATTGGAAAGTACTTATGGTTAAATTTATGCCTCAGTGTATTTATACTCAATGTGTTTGTTTATTCAGTTAATTTTATATTTTTGTTCTGTTTTGGTGCTAATATTGGGGGACAATTTACAGCTCTTTTTGTTTAGAATTTAAAGCCTTGATGTGAAGACTTAGGTAAATATTTCAGATATTTTAGTTGAACAGTTTTGTTTTAGCTTATTTATGCCAACAGTACAGCTATAGTCAAGGTTAACTTGATGTTTCTATTATAACACTTGATTTTTTGAAAAAGAGGTAGAATATCTTGGACTTAAAAAAATTTGTTGTACAAAACTGTATATTGCTGGTTTTCTTAAAACTGTTTTACATGTACCTACCTTTGGAATAGTCAGAAACTTAACTGTAGAGTTTTCAGTTTCACTGTGACTTTATTCTTCTTTTTCCTGCTTGGTGGATGAAGCCCTCCCTTAAATTATAGTAATGAAAGTCTGCATTTATCAGGTAAATAGAATGAATACACTTGTGTGTTGAGTAGTTAGTATCTACCATGTAGATCACTTTTTTTTTAAGAGAAAGCCTTTTAGAATCACTTGATGTTAAATGATAGAATGCTTCAAAATTTTAATTAAGTAAATTAATAAATTGAGTGTGTGTATCAATAGAATTGATAAATGGTGATTTGCTCTCCTTATTTAAGGAATGAAAATAATATCGAGACTGGAAGAAAAACTATCTAAAATTATTTACATACGCATTAAAAAATTAATTTTTATAAACTGTATCCTTCATTTTGAACAAATCTTATTTTGATATCATCTGATATTCTGTTACATTTTAGAGGGTATATAAACTTGTTGAAAGAAGTAGAAAGTAGAAAAAGTTGAAAGACAAGACTTCAACTAGGCTGGTGTTGTGTCTTAGAAACCATGTTCTGAACAACTTAAATTTGCCCTCAAGTAGAAATAAATCTAACTCTTTCCAGGGTGGATAGTTTCACTGAGGATGCAAACTAAGAACTGTAACTCTCAGAAATGTTTATCTGTTTTTTTGCGTTTAAATTTTCTGCCTTAGCCGTTAAGTAAATGTCTGTTTCTAAAGAGAATCACTTTTTAATAGTCCTACCTCATCTCTGTTATGGATTCAGTGTTTTCAGTTGGTTGTGTGTGAAATCCACTGTAACTTTGATAGAGAAGTACATCACTTCTGAGAATATTTTATAACCTGAAATGGAATTATATTGGAAGTTGGAAAAGGAAGGAAAAACATTTTAATTCGCTGGAATTTAAATGCATTGGTCAGTGAGTTAAGCACTCAATATATGTTTTTAGGTAAAGTATTTAGAGTTTTTATTATTATTTGTGAGGAGGCTGCTTATTGGCCATTTTCTTGAGTAGTATAGTCCCACTAAAGTTTACTAGTAAAAGTAAAGTTTGTTTGAATTGGGACATACGGAGTTTTGTGTGGGGGGGTTCTCTATTTCTTTGATCTGTCCCTACCATCCTCACCACACTCTTGGGTATTTCGTTAGAGTGGAGATTCCTAATTTGTGCAGTATGAAACAATTGTTTACCTGAAATGTCCTTGAAAAGTGAAATGAATATGAGCATTATAACAATGCTAAATTTGTGTTACTTTACTGAGGGACTTAGTAGAGTCTTTATTTGGTTACTGTGCCTTGTGGATCTTAAGACAATTTGGAGAAACACTATTACCTCCCTCCTGCCACCTGTAGTAAATGGTGGTTCCCAAACATCATCACTCATCGCAGGGGAATGCTTGAGGAACACCTGCTAAGTTCTGTGGAGCACAGTTTGGGAACCTGAGCTAGAATAAATGAGAGTTAAGGAAGAAAAATTTTAAGTGTGGAAAATGAGAAATGAGAGGTAATTGTGTGTACTTATATAGACATATATAAATACAGATTTAAATGATTTTTATGGAGCTATTAAGTTGTTTATCAATGCTGTGCAAAAATTACATTGTTAACACTTAAATAGTTGTTCGAATAGGGGACATTAAAATTATCTTGTGTTCATTGCCAAGGAGAGAAAGGTAGCCGAATCATTGTGTTTTGTGGTATAGTAATTATTTTTATTGAAATGTAATAGTCATGCTAAAGTCTGTATGTGCTTCACTTTACCATTTTAAAAACAAAGGTCATAATTATGAATTTTGATTTCAGTGAAAGGTATTTAGAAGTAGCTTTTTGGTTTAAGGACCAAACTTCCTGGAGATTAAAAATAGAGATGTTAGAATTAAAGATTGTCATCAAATATTTTATGGTTTGAAATTGTAATTTTTATGGAAAGCAAAAGTATTTGTTTTAGAATTTAAAATAAATGTAAATAAAATAACATGGCTAGTTCAGTTATCCATAGTAAAGCCCAGTGAGTAGGCAGGTTGATTCTTTTTAGTCAGAAGTACACAAAAATATATATATGTTGATTGATGCTCATATTGATTACCTGTCATAAAATTTATTAATGGATTCTCTTAGTAAATGAAATTTTGGGGGGACCTGAAATAAACAGATGGTTCAGAGCAAATTGTCACTCTCAGTAACTTTAAGATTTTGTGAATTTTCTTAGTGGGTTTTCAAAAAACTTTGCTATTGAAACAGAGTCTTAACATATATTTTTTTGGTTTCAGACATTAAAAAATATCACTTGTACTTGGCTACTTTTTGAGTATTCATTATGCTGTGAATTCAAAGTTAATTCAGTTCTTCATTATATATGCTCCTTATGACTAGGTATAATGCAAAAATCTATTGCTAGAACTGAAGTCTCTTAGTGATATCTAGGAGTAGATGCTGCATTATAAATTATTGCCCCCAAATGCTAGATTCATACTTCAGTTAATATCTAAGTCAGTGTTTGCAGGTCTACCCCATCTTCCTGCCAGAGAATTTTATGGTGGGGCTAAATCTCTTGTTTTGGCTCTTTTATCTCATGAGTCTCTTGACGGTTCTCTTTTCCTTTTCTTGTCATGCCATTGGTTTATTGAAATATTGGGGTCAGTTGTCCTTTGTTGTTGTTGTTGTTGAATTCCTAAGTCATGTCCAACTCTATGCAACCCCACGGAAGTAGCCCACCAGGCTCTTCTGTCCATGGGATTTCCCAGGCAAGAATACCAGAGTGGATTGCCATTTCCTTCTCCAGGGGATCTTTCTTAGAATGCTCTAAATTCTGGATTTGGTTGACTGCTTCCTTCTAGTGTCAATTAACCTGTTCCTCTATCCCCTGAATCCATTTCCTAAAAACTATTAAGATTAGATCTAAATGTTGAAAAAATTCAAGTTTAGTATTTTAGGCATTCTTTAATAGGTATGTGTGTGTTTAGTCCCTCAGTCGTGTCCGACTTTTGGGACCCCATAGACTGTAGCCCTCCAGGCTCCTCTGTCCATGGAATTCTCCAGGCAAGAATACTGGACTGGGTTGCCATTTCTTTCTCCATTCTTTAACAGGTGGTGCTGTGCTTTCATCACATTATGTGGCATATAATGTTTAGTTGCCCTGTTTTAGTGGTGTTAAGATTGATCAGGGTTTTTAAGTATTAATGATCTAAATAAAACCTTGTATTTTTTAAAAGTATGCCCCAGGTGATTCTTAAGCACACTCAAGTTTGAGAGCAGCTGATCTAAGTATTGTAATTAAACCGATTTAGTTGCTGAGATAACTGGTTTAACTTGGTGTCCACATGTTGGCCAGGGCTGCATCCAGAACAAAACTTGTAGGTGACACCTGGTCTAGGGGCACATGCTCAAGCTACACCTGTCATCTCTAAGCAGAGCCTGGATACAGCCTGTTTTGTTTCTGGACTCTAGAGAGGGTAACCCAAGGACTCCACTTCAGTTGAGGGATGAGAAAAGGATAAATGAACTACCAATTTGAACTTATCCTAAATGTATTTGTATACTAATTTGGATTTTAAAAAATAAATTAAAAATAAAATTTTCTCAATATCTAGTGTTTTAAAAAGTAGGACTTGGTAATATTTCCCCCAAATGGAATGCCATTTATTTTATTGAATTTAGTGAATGCTTTTTCCTCTTTGTGAGGATTTTGTTGGTCTATGCCAATACTGCTTAGGGGAGTTAACTTATATTGTATAAATTCCTTTTAAAATAACAATACTAGCAATAGCTTATTTTGTTTCATGCACTTAATCTTCACTTTTCAAACCATTTTCATATGTGAGATTTTAGTTTTATCATTTCAGATATCAGAAGTAATTGCTGTTATTTAATCTCATAAAAAAATAACACTTAGAATTTTTTTACACCACTCAAACTCTTTTCTTCTGGAGCATATGGGCTATTTAAAAAAAAAAAAATGGCTGTAGGTTATATCCAGCTTTCAATTCTAAGCGTCAGCCATAACTGCCACTCAGTAAGGTTTATTTTATTTATTTTCAAATCGCACTTTCTCCCCCATATGTTTCCATTACCTTCCCTGGCTGTAGACTTACTTTAATATTTTACAAAGCATTGTCTTGGACACAACCCTACATCAGCCACAGTTGTTAAACATCTTCGAGTATATTCCATGACCTAGGAATGTTTACCTTTTGTTTCTTTTAATAAATGACTTTTTCACTACCATATAAAGGGACCAAACCAAAACATTGCTTTTTATGAAGCAGGATTTGAAAAAAGTTGCGTAAGAATCTTTTGTTTGAATATATACCTTATTGTTGTGATACATGGCAAGTTGTCTTTAATTCTGTTCTTTCTTTCTGAGTTCTTAACTATTGTACTTGGTAAATTCTTCCTTACAGTGTTCAGTGATCAGTTGCTCTGCACAGAGATGATGATTATATAGTTATACACATCTTTCATGGTGAGGTGTTTTCAGATGAAATTTGTTTTTGCCCCTCTCCTAGCCAATTGGTTATTTTAAATAAACTGTTAATATAAGTATTTTATGTTAATATGAGGTCAGTGGAAATATTCTGTTAAAATAGGAGAAAAATGAGGCTGCAGTTTGGTTCCTAACCTGTAGTACTTTAGAAATGGGGCTGAATTTAAATGTGTTAGTAATAATGCTCAAGTTGACCATACTTTTCATAATGGTTCATAGATCAGGTGAATTTTCAAAGTACTTGAGCTCAGATCAGACCACTAAGTATTTCATAAACAGTATTTAGTACCTTCGCAGGCTGTACCTTCAAGTGTACTCACAAGTAATAGGTCAAGAGTGCTTAAGTGGTTTGGTATAATCTTTTTAGTTTACACCATTAAAAAGTCAAACTTCTGAATTTTTGAGTAGTTTTTCCTGGTAGCTCTACACTGCAGTGATAAGAATCTAATTGAGAGAGAAATATTAAACCTATCATTTTTTTTTTCTTCCCAAGTTTTCTTTTTTCAAAATTGTTAATTTTTTTTGCTGTCTATATGTACATTCTTTTTTACACTTTTTATTGACTAATTGTTATTTTGTGATATTTGCTTTGTAGTTTCCTTTTTATATGTGATGTTGTATATGTATGTACATGTATTATTGTTTTTGTTGCTGTCATTTAATCATTTGCTGTCATTACAGTTACACTGCCCTTTCCTCCTAAACATAAGTGTATATTACTTAAGAACAAAAACGTTATCTTATATAATAATAGCATGCATGCCTGCATGTATAGTCACTCAGTTGTTTCCAACTCTTTGTGATTCTATGGACTGTATAGGCTGCCAGCTCCTCTTTCTGTGGGATTCTCCAGGCAAGAATACTGGAGTGGGTTGCCATTTCCTTCTCCAGGGGATCTTCTTGACCCAGGCATCAACCTGTGTCTCCACTTGAGCCATCAGGGATACAGATAATATGACTATATTCATGTTAAGTTTTCTGTATTTGATTATTGTAATAATAGTATAATGATCAGTTTCAGAAAGAAACATGAATATAGTTGTATTATTTGTATTACATACAAATCTTATTCAAATTTTACTAGTTGCCCCAAAGATGTCTTTAATAGCAGTCATACCAACCCATCCCTAAACTGTAATCTTGTGTCACATTTAGTTGTCACATCTTTAGTTCTGCAGTCTTCTGTGTGATATTACCATTTTTGAAGACTAAAAGCCAACGATACTGTGAAAGTGCTGCACTCAATATGCCAGCAAATTTGGAAAACTCAGCAGTGGCCACAGGACTGGAAAAGGTCCGTTTTTATTCCAATCCCAAAGAAAGGCAATGCCAAAGAATGCTCAAACTACCGCACAATTGCACTCATCTGACACGCTAGTAAAGTAATGCTCAAAATTCTCCAAGCCAGGCTTCAGCAATATGTGAACCGTGAACTTCCAGATGTTCAAGCTGGTTTTAGAAACTGCAGAGGAACCAGAGATCAAATTGCCCAATATCTGCTGGATCATGGAAAAAGCAAGAGAGTTCCAGAAAAGCATCTATTTCTGCTTTATTGACTATGCCAAAGCCTTTGACTGTGTGGATCACAATAAACTGTGGAAAATTCTGAGAGAGATGGGAATACCAGACCACCTGACCTGCCTCTTGAGAAATCTGTATGCAGGTCAGGAAGCAACAGTTAGAACTGGACATGGAACAGCAGACTGGTTCCAAATAGGAAAAGGAGTACATGAAGGCTGTATATTGTCACCCTGCTTATTTAACTTATATACAGAGTACATCATGAGAAATGCTGGACTGGAAGAAACACAAGCTGGAATCAAGATTGCTGGGAGAAATGTCAATAACCTCAGATATGCAGATGACACCACCCTTATGGCAGAAAGTGAAGAGGAACTAAAGAGCCTCTTGATGAAAGTGAAAGAGGAGAGTGAAAAAGTTGACTTAAAACTCAACATTCAGAAAACGAAGACCATAGCATCCAGTCCCATCACTTTATGGGAAATAGACGGGGAAACAGTGGAAGCAGTGTCAGACTATTTTTCTGGGCTCCAAAATCACTGCAGATGGTGACTGCAGCCACAAAATCAAAAGATGCTTACTCCTTGGAAGAAAAGTTATGAGCAACCTAGATAGCATATTCAAAAGCAGAGATATTACTTTGCCGACTAAGATCCGTCTAGTCAAGGCTATGGTTTTTCCAGTGGTCATGTATAGGTGTGAGGGGTTGGACTGCGAAGAAGGCTGAGCGCCAAAGAATTGATGCTTTTGAATTGTGGTGTTGGAGAAGACTCTTGAGAGTCCCTTGGACTGCAAGGAGTTCCAACCAGTCCATTCTGAAGGAGATCGGCCCTGGGATTTCTTTGGAAGGAATGAAGCTAAAGCTGAAGCTCCAGTACTCTGGCCACCTCATACGAAGAGTTGACTCATTGGAAAAGACTCTGATGCTGGGAGGGATTGGGGGCAGGAGGAGAAGGGAGCGACTGAGGATGAGATGGCTGGATGGCATCATTGACTCGATGGGCGTGAGTCTGAGTGAACTCCAGGAGTTGGTGATGGACAGGGAGGCCTGGAGTGCTGCGATTTCATGGGGTCGCACAGAGTCAGACACTACTGAGCGACTGAACTGAACTGAACTGAACAGCCAACGAACGGTACTATAAAATTTGAATTTTTCAGAGGTTTTTTTTTTTTAGGATTAGATTTAGCTTAAGCATTTTTGGCAGGAAGCATGTGATGTTACTTTGTCCTATTATTGCTAATAATAGCTTTGGTTAAGGTGGTGTCCTCCTGGTTTCTCCACTGTAAAGTTTCCATTTTCTCTTTTGTAATCAGCCAGTAACCCTCAGAGATATAGTTTGAGACTGTAAATAACTTGCTCACCACCACACTTTTCCTAGTAGTTCAAATATCCATTGATGAATTTTGTCTGAATCAGTTATGGTGACTATATGATATTTATTGTTTAATTTTATCATTTCATCTATATTAGTTAGCAATCTATGATAAGGAAAATACTGTTTATTAAAAATTTATATTATACAGTGGATTAAAATCTGTTATATTTTGCTGCTGAAGTTTGGCCAGGGGGAGCCCATTCAAGCTGCCTCCTTTGTATTTTTTAACAAGTTATTATTATTTCTTAGCTCTTTCTTTCATTCTGACGAAATAAGATCTTCTAGAGTCAACTCTGTTTTGGTTTTCTTCCTCTGGCATCAGCTATTTCTTCTAGAAGTCCTGGTTCCTTTTGGTGTGGAATGGTATATAGAATCTAAGAACTGGGTGGTAGGTGTGCTCATTGTTATTGGGTTATTTTTTGTTCTAGGCCCTTTCAGAGGACAAAGTTAGAAAGTTTACTTATTTTAAATGTGAATATATGTGCTGTGCAAATCATAAGGCTATACTGATATCTGTAATTAAGTCTCCACAAGTTTTCTCTTGCCTTCTTCCACCCCATGTGTCCTCCTTCAACTGTCTTTAGAACACATTTCCAACACCAGTGTATTTGTCTTGTTAGTTCTGTAATACAGAATAGTTTCAGAACTGTTATACCCATACAACTACAACAACAAACCTGTGAAGCAGAGTTGCAGATTTGTTTGCATTTCTTTTTATATTCAGACTGACTTATATCAGTTAATAACTGTGTTAAAAAATTCACAGTGATTGGATTCTTTTTTTCTGGGTATTGTTTTCAGTTAGAACATTATAAGTTCATATTTTTTCCTTTTGTATTCAGCTTTTGGTTCCCCCCTTTGTTCCTTTACTTTTATTTATGAATATGTAAAACCCTTAATAAGATTATAAAATCAAAATTGAACTAAGATACCCTTGGAGGTTACCCTCTACCCTACTTACTTCCCTACCACTTCTGCCCCATTCCTGCCCATGCTCTGTTGGTAACCAACTACACAGTTTCTGGTTGTCCTTCCTGTTTTCTTTGTTTTGTTTTATAAAAGTAAGGAGATACATGTATGTATTTTTGGTTCCCCATTTTAAAATGAAGAATGCACACTACTTTTCATTTTGCTTTTTTTTATTTAGTGTACCTTGACTATTGGTAAATTCATAAAAATTTCCCCTTTTACAGCTGCATAGTATTCCACTGTGTGAATATATCTTACTTTATATGTCCAGTCTCCTATATAATGACACTTATGTTGTTCCCAGTATTTTACAATAGTAAATAATGCCATATGAATAATTTGCAAATCTAGTAGCCAATACAAAGCTATTTTCAAATTTTGGGAGATGTATCTACAGAGTAAATTGCAGAAGTGGGGATTGATGTCATAACCAAATAGTAAATGCATCAGTCAGTTCAGTTCAGTCGCTCAGTCGTGTCTGACTCCTTGCGACCCTATGAATCGCAGCACTCCAGGCCTCCCTGTCCATCACCGACTTCCGGAGTCCACTCAGATTCACGCCCATCGAGTCAGTGATGCCATCCAGCCATCTCATCCTCTGTCGTCCCCTTCTCCTCCTGCCCCCAGTCCCTCCCAGCATCAGAGTCTTTTCCAATGAGTCAACTCTTCGCATGAGGTGGCCAGAGTACTGGAGCTTCAGCTTTAGCATCATTCCTTCCAAAGAAATCCCAGGGCCGATGTCCTTCACAATGGACTGGTTGGATCTCCTTGCAGTCCAAGGGACTCTCAAGAGTCTTCTCCAACACCACAGTTCAAAAGCATCAATTATTTGGCACTCAGCTTTCTTTACATTCCAACTCTCACATCCATACATGACTACTGGAAAAACCATAGCCTTGACTAGATGGACCTTTGTTGGCAAAGTAATGTCACTGCTTTTGAATATGCTGTCTAGGTTGGTCATAACTTTTCTTCAAAGCACATGTATTATATTAAGTACTGCTAAATTCCCAGCAGATTCTCTCCAGGTAGGAGAGAACTATTTTGCATTCCCATCAGCAGGATATGAGAATGCTTGTTTCCCATAGCTTTGCCATATGTTTGTCAAGCTTTTGAAGTTTTCCTGATCTTTGGATTTAAGAAATGGTATCTCACTATATTGTAATTATTGTGACTTTATATAGCATGTTTTAGTATTTGGTAGTGCCATTCTCATCTCATAGTCCTTTTTTTGTTTTAACAGGAGTTTTGTGGTGATTGTTGTTTTAATATGAACCTTAGTGTTGATTTCCCTGATAGCTCAGTTGGTAAAGAATCCACCTGCAATACAGGAGACCGCAGTTGGATTCCTGGGTCGGGAAGATCTGCTGGAGAAAGGATAGGCTACCCACTCCAGTATTCTTGGGCTTCCCTTGTGGCTGAGCTGGTAAAGAATCCACCTGCAACATGAGAGACCTGGGTTCGATCCCTAGGTTGGGAAGATCCCCTGGAGAAGGGAAAGGCTACCCTCTCCAGTATTCTGGCCTGGAGAATTCCGTGGACTCTGTAGTCCATGGGTTTGCAAACAGTGAAGACACGACTGAGGGACTTTCACTTTTAGTGTTAATTTGTTCTAGTTTCAGGAAAAAGCTTTTTTTAAAAATTGGGGATCATATTAAAACCAATTACCTTAGGAGAATGGAAATGATGGTATTGCATTTACCTATCCAGGAAAAACAGAAGTCTTCTATTCAGATCCTTTTGTGTTATTCAGGAATTTATAAAATAGTTATCCTTTTATAGGTTTTTGACATTTCTTAAATTTATTCTTGAGTAGATTATCATTTTTCTTCCTATTGTAAGTGTAGTTTTCCATTGTATCTTCTCAGGACTTACTGTTTATTTATATGAAAGTTATGTGTTTTTTTAAATTATAATTTGGCGCCTTACTCAATTTTTTTGCCATTTGTATTAGTTAGCATTAAGAAAGTTTTTAGACATACTAATATGTCATCTGCAAGTAGGGATAGCTTTACTTTTTCTCTAAATTTTATGCATTTAGTAATTTTCTTTTGTCTATATTGGCCACCTTTAAATAGTTGGGGAGATGAGGGCATCTTTTCCTTCTGTTGATACTGACCTTGGTTTTATGTTNTTGTATTAGTTAGCATTAAGAAAGTTTTTAGACATACTAATATGTCATCTGCAAGTAGGGATAGCTTTACTTTTTCTCTAAATTTTATGCATTTAGTAATTTTCTTTTGTCTATATTGGCCACCTTTAAATAGTTGGGGAGATGAGGGCATCTTTTCCTTCTGTTGATACTGACCTTGGTTTTATGTTTCTATTATTTCCTTGTTGAATAAGATACTGCTTGCTGTGTGTTCTTGATGCAGTCTTCTTTCTTTTGGCCACAAGGCATGTGAGATCTTCAGCCACTGGACCACCAGGAAAGTCCTCTTGATGCAGTGTTAAGTCTATATGTTCTATTAACGTATTAATAGTATTTCTATGCTTATTTATTAAATGAACAATACTGTTAGACTTGAAAGTCAGATTTAGTGATATCTTTCATATGTTTATCCACTAGTGTTTGATTTTTTAAAATCTGCAATAACAGATAATAACTGTTTGAGAGGAACTAATAGTGATTTTAAAAAATTTTAAACCTTATTTTGTGGCTTATGTTTGAATGTGAATATTTCTCATATTCTAGCCGTTTAACAAATAAATATAAATCGGCTAAAATTATAAATGATAACTTTGGAGGAAAATTCAGTTCAGTTCAGTTCTGTCGCTCAGTCGTGTTTGACTCTTTGTGACCTCATGAAATGCAGCACGCCAGTCCTCCTTGTCCATCAACAACTCCCGGAGTTCACCCAGACTCACGTCGGTGTTGTCATCCAACCATCTCATCCTGTGTCGTCCCCTTTTCCTCCTGCCCCCAATCCCTCCCAGCATCAAAGTCTTTTCCATTGAGTCAACTCTTNTTGGCCACCTCATGCGAAGAGTTGACTCATTGAAAAAGACTCTGATGCTGGGAAGGATTGGGGGCAGGAGGAGAAGGGGACGACAGAGGATGAGATGGCTGGATGGCATCACTGACTCGATGGACATGAGTCTGAGTGGACTCCAGGAGTTGGTGATGGACAGGGAGGCTTGGCGTGCTGGGATTCATGGGGTTGCAAAGAGTCGGACGCGACTGAGTGACTGAACTGAACTGAACTGAAGAGGCTGAAGGGCTTCCTTATAGCCATATTACCAGTCCTGGACTATACATTCACACGCAGATGTTTTGCTGAAAATTCTCTTGTGATAAAAGAACACAGACATGCACATGTAAACACACATACTATATAAGTATATATATATATATATATATATACTTTATATGTGATATATATATAGAGAATATGTGAGTGTATGTGCAGATCGTTAGCAGTCTCTGTTATTCATTATTTTGAGATACTTTCCCAGATGCTGAAGTGCCTTCTGAGTTACCGCTAAAACAACAGATTGTGGTTTCTAGAACTTCAACCTTAGGTCTATTGTATTCTAATCTTCTATAGATACGTAGCCTATGGGTTTAGAAACTTATAGTGAAGCATTTAGTTTCCAAAGATGTCTGTGTATTGAGTTTGTTAACCAGTTCTAATGATCTATATATGCATTTATGGGAATACAGTGAAATACAATATAATTTGATGTGCAGATACTTGATTTACAGGCTGTTTATCAAAAATAGATGTAATATGCATAGTGAAATCAAGTAGTACTTTATTAAAATAAATACCTTTTTTTGTAGCTATTTTCCACAAAAGAAAAGAAATGATCACTTGGATTTGTTAAGTTGCATTATGATCTAGAAGATTTTAGGTCTTATTTTAGGTTTTATTTTAAAATTAATTTATTACCAGTTTGAGATTGTAAAGATAATTGGTGCATGGATCTTACTGTAAATGTAGGAAAATGTGTATATTGAGCTATGTATATTAATTTAATAGATCCCATAATATTTTGTATGTAAACATGAACATTAATGATAGTTCCTTTTAGTGTAGTAATTTTGATAATGAATTCCAACTAAGACATTTAAACTTAGAAAACAATTTTAACTGCATTTTAAAGTAATACTCTACATTTAGGAAGTTTTATAGTTTAAAAAGTACTTTCATGTATATGGCATTTCAGAGTATCCTAGAGCTTGTTTTTAATGATTCTTTCTTTCTGATAAATGTTTTCAAATCTTTAAGTTTCTCTTTTTAAGTCTTAGTTGGATTTCACATATCTTGACATGTTTTTCTTTGTCATTCGCCTCTAACTATTATAGAATTTCCTCAATAATTCACAGATTACTTTCTGGGTAAAAGATTTTTAAAATTCTCTTTTGATTGTCTTATTTATTTTGGCTTCAATTTATATCCTTATGCTTTGTGAACAGCTTGTATTTTGCTAGTTTAGGGGTTATCAAGGTATGTTTGTAGCCTATTACATGGTCAGTTTTTATGAATGTTCTATGTAAGCTCACAAAGAATATAATCTTATGGTTGTTGTAATGTCATAGCTCATCAATCTTTCAAGGTAGCATTTTTCAAGTCTTTGATCTTTTTTCATAATTTTTTTGCTTCATAATTTTTCAAGTGCAAATTAAGAACCTCTAGTTAGAATTGTTGATCTGTTGCTTCTGCACCAGATTTTTCAGTTGTTGCTTTATGTACACTGAGCCTGCACATATATATTCACACTCATCTTGTTAACAGTATATAGTACTCATATTTGTCTCAAATTGTTCCCATTCCCGCCCCCTTCATTTTTCTTTTGTTGTTCTTGTGTTGCTTTTGGGAACATTTGATCAGTTGATTTTCTTTTCTGTGTGATCTCTCGCCCTCCTTGTCAGAAGCTGTCTCCAGTTTTATTGAGATATAATTGACATATAGTACTTAATGTAAGTTTAAAGTGTACAGCGTAATGATTTGGCTTGCATTGTGAAATAATTATTACAATAAGTTTCAGTTCAGGTCACTTGCTCAGTCATGTCCGACTCTTTGCAATCCCATGAATTGTAGCATACTAGGCCTCCCTGTCCATCACCAACTGCTGGAGTCTACCCAAACCCATGTCCATTGAGTTGGTGATGCCATTCAACCATCTCATCCTCTGTTGTCCCCTTCTCCTCCTAAGTTTAGTGGACATTATTTCATATAGATATAAAATTAAAATAATAGGAGAAAAGCTTTCTTTTTTATGATGACAACTCTTGAGATTTACTCTGTTGACAACTTTTGTGTGTAGCACATAGCAGTGTTAATTATATTTATGTTGTACATTGCACCCCTAGTACTTATTTATCATATATCTGGAAATTATAGTACCTTTTGATTACCTTCATCCAGTTCCCTCCCCCAGTCTCCTGCATCTAGTAAGTGCAAATCTGATCTCTTTCTATGAGTTTGTTTGTATGTTTGTTTTTGAAGTATAATTGACCTACAACACATTAGGTCCTATTACACAACATAGTGATTTTCTTCCATCATTTCGAAAGGATTACCACTGTAAATCTAATTACAATTTGTCACCATGAAAAGATATTGCTTAGTTATTGAATATATTCTACACACTGTGCCTTTTATACTGGAGACTACTTTAATATTTTGCAACTGGAAGTTCACACCTCTTAATCTTACATTTTTCTTTACTCCCCTACCCCAGTCCCACCAGGCAGTCACTTGTTTCATTCTCTATAACTCTTGCTCTGTTTTGTTATATTTGTTCATTTATTTTGTTTTTCTCGATTCCACTAACAAGTGAAATCATACAGCGTTTGTCTTTCTCAGTCTGAGTATGCTGTAGGTCCATTCATGTTTTGCAAATGGCGAGATTTCATTCTTTTTTATGCCTGAGTAATATTACAGTGTGTGTGTGTATGTGTGTGTATCTTCATCTGTTCGTTATCTTTGTCTGTTCATCTATTGATAGGCACCTTAGGTGGGTCTTATTTTGACTATTGTAAATAATGCTGCAATGAACATAACAGTTCATGTATTGTTTCTGATCAATGCTTTTGTTTTCTGTGGATAAAAACCTAGGAGTAGAATTGCTGGGTAATGTGGAGTTCTCTTTTTATTATTTTGAAGAATCACCATACAGTTTCCTGTTAACAGTTACCCCAAATTTCATTTCTACCAACAGTGCACCACAGTTTATTTACTTTTTGCCACATTCTCCCCTGCGCTTCGTATTTGTTGTCTTTTTGATGGTATCCGTTCTAAAAGGTGTGTGGTGATATCTCATTGTGGCTTTGATTTTCATATTCCCAATGATTAGAGATGTTGAGCATCTTTTCGTGTGCTCTTTGGCTACTTGTATTTTTTCTTTGGAAAAATGTCTGTTCACATCCTATGCCCATTTTTTGTTGTTTTCATTTTGAGTTGTATGAGTTCCTTATATAGTTTGGTATTCAACCCATATCAGGTATATTGTTGGCAGATATATTCTCCGTTCAGTAGGCAGCCTTTTCATTGTGTTGATAGTTTCCTTTGCTATGTAGAAGTTTTTCAATTTGATGTGGTTCCATTTGTTTATTTTTGCTTGGTTCTCTTGCTTGAAGAGACATATCCTAAAAAATATTACTAAGACCGGTATCAAAGAGAGTGTTGCCTATAAGATTTTTCTAGAAGTTTTTTGCTTTCAAATAAGAATTTAATCCTGTTTGAATTTATTTTTTTGGATGATGTGAGAGAGTAGTCCAGTTTGTTTTTCATGTAGCTATTCAGTTTTCTAAACAGCCTTTATTGAAAGGGCTATATTTTCTCCATTGCATATTTTGTCTCCTTTGTTGTAGATTAATTGGGTTCATTTCTGGCTTCTGTTCTGTTTCCTTGATCTGTATATGTCTGTTTAGAGCCTGGGGCCAGTGCCACACTGTTTCGATAATTATTACTTTGTAGTGTAGTTTGAAATCAGAGAGTTCATCTTTGTTCTTTCTCAAGATTATTGTGGCTATTTGCATTTTTTGTGTTTCCATACAATTTGGGAATTATTTGTTCTAGTTCTGCGAAATATGCCATAGATATTTTGATAGGGATTGCATTGAATCTGTAGTTTGCTTTGAGTAATATGTAACTACTTTGAGTAATAGGGAATAATTTTAACAATATTAATTCTTTCACTCCAGGAACTCTCTATATATTTCTGTTTGTGTTGTCTTTAATTTCTTTCATCCATGTCATGATTTTCAGAGTACAAGACTTTTACCTTCTAAGTTAGGTTAATTTCTAAGTATTTTGTTCTTTTTAATGCAGTTGTGAATGGGATTTCTGTCTTAATTTCTCTTTCTGATAACTTTGTTGTTAGTGTATAGAAGTACAACAGCTTTTTGGATATTAATTTTATATCCTTCAGTTTTACCAAATTCATTGATGAGTTCCAGTAGTTTTTTGGTGGTGTCTTTAGGGTTTTCTATGTATAGTATCATGTCATCTCCTAACAGTGGAAGTTTTACTTCTTTCTTTTATATTTTGGATTCCTTTTATTTCTTGTCTGATTGATGTGGTTAGGACTTCAGTATTGTGTTGAATAAAAGTGGTGAGAGTGGGCATCCTTGTCTTGTTCCTGATCTTAAAGGAAATGCTTTCAGTTTTTCTATATTGAGTATGGTCTTAACTGTGAACTTAACGTAATATGGCCTTTGTTATGTTGAAGTATGTGCTCTCTGTGCCCACTCTGTTGAGAGGTTTTTGTTTCTCTCTGTACAAAGTGAAGTAAAAGTTGCTCAGTCAATCCGACTCTCTGCGATCTCATGGACTATACATTCCATGGAATTCTCCTGGCCAGAATACTGCAGTGGGTAGCCTTTCCCTTCTCTAGGGGATCTTCTCAACCCAGGGATCGAACCCAGGTCTCCCACAGTACAGGTAGATTCTTCACCAGCTGAGCCACAAGGGAAGCTCTCTCTATATACAAAAGAACTATACAAAAAAGATCTTAATGACCGGGGTAACCACAGTGGTGGTTCACTTAGAGCCAAGATCCTATAGTGTGAAGTCAAGTGGTCCTATGAACAAAGACAGTGGAGGTGATGAAGTTTCAGCTGAGCTATTTCAAATCCTAAAAGTTGATGCTGTTAAAGTGCTGTACTCAGTATGCCAGCAAATTTGGAAAACTCAACAGTGGCCACAGGACTGGAAAAGGTCGGTTTTCATTCCAATCCCAAAGAAGGACAATGCCAAAGAATATTCACTACTGCACGATTATGCTCATTTCACATGCTAGCAAAATAATGCTCAAAATCCTTCAATCTCTGCTTCAACAGTATGTGAATGGAGAACTTCCAGATGTACAAACTGGATTTAGAAAAGGCAGAAGAGCCAGAGATCAAATTGCCAACATCCATTGGATCATAGAAAAAGTGAGAGAATTCCAGAAAAACATCTACTTGTGCTTCATTGACTACTCTGAAGCCTTTGACTGTGTGGATCACAATAAACTGTGGAAAATTTTTCAAGAGGTAGGAATACCAGACCACCTTACTTGCCTCCTGCAAAACCTGTTCTCAGGTCAAGAAGCAACAGTTAGAACTGGACATGGAACAACGGACTGGTTCCAAAGTGGGAAAGGAGTATGTCAAGGCTGTATATTGTCACCCTGCTTATTTAACTTATATGCAGAGTATGTCACATGAAATGCCAGACTGGATGAAGCACAAGCTGGAATTAAGATTGCAGGGAGAAATATCAGTAACCTCAGATATGCAGATGACAACACCCTAATGGCAAAAAGTAAAGAGGAGTTAAAGATCCTCCTCATGAAAGTGAAAGAGGAGAATGAAAAAGCTGGCTTAAAAACTCAACATTCAAAAAACGAAGATCATGGCGTCTGATCCCATCACTTCATGGCAAATAGATGCGGAAACAGTGACAGACTTTATTTTCTTGGGCTCCAAAATCACTGTGGATGGTGACTGCAACCATGAAATTAAAAGATGCTTGCTCTTTGGAAGAAAAGCAGTGACAAACCTAGACAGTGTATTAAAAAAGCAAAGACATCACTTCACTAACAAAGGTCCGTCTAGTCAAAGCTACTATGGTTTTTCCAGTAGTCATATACAGATATGAGAGCTGGACAATAAAAAAGGGTGAATGCCAAAGAATTGATGCCTTTAAACTGTAGTGCTGGAGAAGACTCTTAAGAATCCCCTGGACTGCCAGGAAATCAAACCAGTCAATCCTAAAGGAAATCAACAGTGAATTTTCGTTGGAAGGACTGATACTGAAGCTCCAATACTTTGGCCACCTGATGCAAAGAGCTAGCATGGAAACACCCTCATGCTGGGGAAGATTGAAGGCAGGAGGAGAAGGGGACAACAGAGGATGGGATGGTAGGATGACATCACCGACTCAATAGGCATAAGTTTGAGCAAGTTCCTGGAGATAATGAAGGAAAGGGAAACCTGGCATGCTGCAATACATGGGCTCGCAAAGAGTTGAACACAACTGAGCGACTGAACAACGATGACAAGTGTCTCTGTGTAGTTTTCTTCTGAAAGGCTTCAATTTCACTCTTTTATGTTTAGGTATAGTCTTTTTTCTTATGTTCTTAGGACTCAGCTGTGTCATTCTGAAATCAAATAATGAATCTTGTGAAATTCTTGGCCAGTAATTTTTTTTTTATTCTTCCCCTTCATTTTTCCTTTACTTTGCTTATAGAATTTCTGTTGGATATATATTTGCTGCTGCTGCTAAGTTGTTTCAGTCGTGTCCCACTCTGTGCAACCCCATAGACGGCAATCCACCAGGATCCCCCGTCCCTGGGATTCTCCAGGCAAGAACACTGGAGTGGGCTGCCATTTCCTTCTCCAATGCATGAAAGTGAAGAGTGAAAGTGAAGTTGCTCAGTCGTGTCTGACTCTTCGTCTCCACATGGACTGCAGCCCACCAGGCTCCTCCGTCCGTGGGATTTTCCAGGCAAGAGTACTGGAGTGGGGTGCCATCGCCTTCTCCGGATAGATATTTACACCTCTACTATTGATACTTTCCCTATTTTGCTTTTACTTTTTAGGATTTCATTGCTCTCTGATGTTCTTTGGGACATATCCTAGACTTAGCCTTAATGATTACTCAGTTGTTTTTCACTTCTGTCCATTCTGTTACTCATACCATTTAAACATTATTTCAATTATTATATTTTTATAGCCAGTTTCTTCTTAATTGACTATTCCTGCTTCATGCTTCTGATCTTTTCCCATGTCTGTTTATTATGATTGTTCAAAATTGTTTTGCGGAGACCTCCCTGGCAGTCCAGTGGTTAAGACTCTGTGCTTCCACTGCAGGGGATGTGGGTTTGATCCTTGGTTGGAGAACTAAGATCCTGCATGCTACATGGTACATTCAAACAATTAAAAATATTTTAAAAATTGGTTTTGCGATTGATTCTGCTCCTTTAAGTTATTTCTCATGCATTTGAGTGTATTTATCTCTCCTCCCTATATTAGTGATGGTTCAGTGTCTCTTTATTTTCCACTCTGTATTACTCTTTTATACTTCTCAGATGGTAGTTGATTCAGAGGATGAGAAATGGATATAGACCAAGTTCATCCATTCTTGACAGATCATGCGTGTGCTGCTTCTGTTCCTTAAAAGGGACACTCCTCTGTATGCATTGCTTGTGCATCCCTCTCCTCTGTGTGCATGCAGAGTGTACGAATGCAGATACTCCTCTGTATGCATCGCTCTCTTCTGCATTAGTCCTGATGTCTGGTGGTTTCTGCTGGTTTCCTACACTAAAATAGTGATAGCATGGGCAGAAATCTGCCTCAGAAAATGCAGCTTAATAAAAGGGCACACAACTGAAATTCCTAACCACTGCTAATCAGTGGTTGCTGGTTTTCGTATGCTCTGTGACTCCCTAACTATACCCTACCATTATGTGTCTTCAAGGGTTACTGAACTAGATTCTGAGATTGATCAATGTTTGTATTATTTTACTGTCACTTCCGCTGTATTCATAAGAAGGAGTTAGCAGCCAGCAGATGGTGCTGGGTTTTACCTTTTCAGGGACCAAAACACATATCTTACTTTTACAGGTAATGGCTCTCAGTTAGTATTGAATTTCTTTAAAGTTCTCAGAACATCTTGGAATATTATTTTTATGAACAAATAAGATGGAGGTAAATGTATCTTTTAACAATTTATATCTCTTTCTTCATGCCCCAAATTGTGCTGTTCTGGTTATAGTTCATTTTGAAAACCTTTTATGATAGGAATATAATTGACTTGTAAAGTATTGTGATCTATTGAGTGCTTACTGTCTCCTGGGTACTGTACTAAGTGTTTTATATATATAATGTTGATGAGAGACCAGGATGAGTCCTCCAATGAGAAGTTTTAATAGGTTTATAGGAATTGTGGCTAATTATTGACTCTTGAGGACAAAAGTTATACTGAGATATTTTAGCAATAATAAATTTCATTAAAGTCATAGAATGTTTTGAGTGTAGACGAGGGAAATTATTGCAGAAGGAAATTTAGAGGTTGCTGTTGAGAGAACAGATTGCAATAGTGATAAAGAACCTGCCTGCCAGTGCAAGAGACGTAAGAGATGTGGGTTAGATCCCTAGGTCGAGAAGCTCCCCTGGAGAAGGAAACAGCAACCCACTCCAGTATTGTTGCCTGGAGAATCCCATGGACAGAGGAGCCTGGCAGGCTGTAGTTCAGGGGATGGCGAAGAATCAGACCCTACTGACGTGAGTAAGCAGCACCAGCAGGAGGGCTTCCCTCTTGGCTCAGCAGTAAAGAATCTGCCTGCCAATGCAGGAGACGCAGGTTTGATCCCTGTGTCAGGAAGAACTCCTGGAGAAGGAAATGGCAACCCACTCTATTGTTCTTCCCTGGGAAATCCCATAGACAGAGAAACCTGGATAGCTAGTCCATGGGATCACAAAGAGTCAGACATGACTTAGCAACTGAAAACAACAAAAAAATTGAGAGAACTGAGATATGAAGAGTTTATCACTTTTGTATCTAGTTCATGAATTTTCTTTATTTTTGAGTTTGGGGTATATTTGTTTTGACTATACAGAACCATTTGTTGTTGGAGTGTTTAATATTTATAGTTATTTTTCAATGTAGATAATATTTATAATCTATAATATAGACAACATTTATAGATTATTTATAGAATATTTATAGATCATTGCAAATGAAAAAGGTCACTTGAAAGCTGTTTGCTTTGTGCTTGTGTGTTTTAAACTTAGATGTGAAAATAAAACATAAACGGTGTCATTTCAGCTTCCTAAAGCAGTTAAAACTTTAACACATTCACACTATTGCTGTATTTATTTGGCTGTGCTGGGCCTTCATGGCTGCACATGGGCTTTCTCTAGTTTCGGAGGGCAGGGGCTGCTCTCTAGTTGCAGTGCGTGGGCTTCTCATTGCAGTGGCTTCTCTTCTTGTGGAGCACGGGCTCTAGAGTGTGCAGGCTTCAGTAGTTGGGGTGCATGGATTTACTTGTTTCACAGCATGTGGAATCTTCCCAGACCAGGGATTGAACCTGTGTCTCCTACAGTAGTCAGATTCTTAACCTGCTGCGCCACCAGGGAAGTACCCTGCTGCTGCTGCTGCTGCTAAATTGCTTCAGTCGTGTCCGACTCTGTGCAACCCCATAGACGGCAGCCCACCAGGCTCCTCCATCCCTGGGATTCTCCAGGCAAGAATACTAGAGTGGGTTGCCCTTCTCCAGTGCATGAAAGTGAAGAGTGAAAGTGAAGTCTCTCAGTCGTGTCCGACTCTTAGCGACCCCATGAACTGCAGCCTACCAGGCTCCTCTGCCCATGGGATTTTCCAGGCAAGAGTACTGGAGTGAGTCGTCAAAGCAGTTTAAATGATCATTATTTCTTATCTAATTTTTCATTTAAAAGACTATTTTGCCTAATTATTTAAATTTAATTTTAAAACCTTTAGATCTAGCCTTTACCTCTATTAAAGCCTCATTTTCTACTTTTATGCTTCCTGGCTATTCTTGCTGGTTATAAAACAATGATTGTATGAAATGTGCAGTAAAGAGGAGAAGACATAGATTAGGAGGAGGAAATTGCTGGCTTTTATGTACCTAGAGCTTTTTTGCTTGTTTTAATTTAAGCAGTGAAACCGTTTTCCCACTTTGTAAAATTAAATACAATTTTGTTGTTGTTGTTTTTCAGTCACTAAGTCATGTTTCCCTGTCCTTCACTATCTCTTGAAGTTTGCTAAAATTCATGTCCTTTGAGTTGGTGATGCTACCTACCAAACTCATTCTCTGCTCTCCTCTTCCCCTTTTGCCTTCAATCTTTACCATCATCAGAGTCTTTCTCAGTGAGTCAGCTCTTTGCATCAGGGGGCCAAAGTATTGAAGCTTCAGCATCAGTCCTTCCAGTCAATATGCCGAGTTGATTTCCTTTAGGATTGACTTATTTGATCTCCTCACAGTCCAAGGGACTCCCAAGAGTCTTTTCCAGCACCACAGTTGAAGGCATTCAGCCTTCTTTATGGCACTCAGCCTTTATGGACCAGTTTCTCACATCTGTACATGACTTCTGGAAAAACCGTAGCTTTGATGCTATGAACCTTTGCTGACAAAGTGATGTCTCTGCTTTTTAATATGCTGTCTAGGTTTGTCATAGCTTTCCTCCCAAGGAGCATGCATCTTTTAATTTCATGGCTGCAGTCACCATCCACAGTGATTTTGGAGCCCAAGAAATAAAATCTGTCACTGCTTCCACACAGTAAAATTTACCTTTTTTAGTGTACGCCTCTGCCTCTTTTGATAAATGGAATCAGAAGAAGATATAGAATATTTCCATCACTCTCAAAATTGCTTTGTCCTTTGTCAGTAATGCGGCATTTCATTTTCTGACCCTGGAAACCACTAGTATGTTTTATGCCCTAAATTTTGCCTTTCTAAGAATATTATATTAATGGACTCGTACTGTATGTAGCCTTTTCAGATGGTTTCTTTTACTTAGCACAATGCATATGAGGTTTAGATATATATATTGCTTGTATCAATAATTCATTCCTTTTTATTGCTAAATAGTATTCTGTTGTATGATATACTGCAGATTCTTTGGCATTTCCTAATTAAAGGAGATTTAGATTGTTTCCAAGTTTTGGTGATTAAAGTTCCTGTTAACATTCTCATGTAAATTTTTTTTATCAACAAATTTTTACTTTTTGGGTAAATACAAACAAGTAAAATTGCTGGGTCATTAAGGGAAAAGAAATTATTAGGTCATACTGAAACTATGTATTTAATTTTAAAAACATGAAATCTTTTCAGAATGATTGAAGCATTTTTACATTGCCTTCAGGACTATATGAGGGTTCCAATTGCCCCTCCTCTTTGCTAGGATTTGGTAGTGTTATGTATTGCATTTTGGTCATTCTGAAAGATGTGTTGTGTTGTTGTTTAGTTACTAATTCATGTGCAACTCTTTGCAAACCCATGGACTGCAGCGTGCCAGGCTTCCCTGTCCTGCACTATCTTGGAATTTGCTCAGACTCATGTCCATTGACTCGGTAATGCCATCCAATCATCTCATCCTCTGTCATCCCCTTCTCCTCATGCCCTCAGCCTTTCTCAGCATATGGGTCTTTTCCAATAAGTCAGCTCTTCCTATCAGGTAGCCAAAATATTGGAGCTTCAGGTTCAGCATTAGTCCTTCCAGTCAATATTCTAGGTTGACTTCCTTTAGGATTGACTAGTTTATTCTCCTTGCAGTCCAAGAAACTCTCAAGAGTCTTTTCCAGCACCACAGTTTGAAAGCATCAGTCTTGGGTGCTCAGCCTTATGGTCTAACTCACATCCATACATGACTACTGGAAAAACCATAGTTTTGATTACATGGACCTTTGTCAGCAAAGTGATGTCTCTGCTTTTTAATACACTGTCTAGGTCTGTCATAACTTTTTTTCCAAGGAGCAAGCATCTTTTAATTTCATGGCTACAGTCACCATCTGCAGTGATTTTGGAGCCCAAGAAAATAAAGTCTGTCCCTGTTTCCATTGTTTCCCCATCTATTTGCCATGAATTGATGAGACGCTTACTCCTTGGAAGAAAAATTAGGACCAACCTAGATAGCATATTGAAAAGCAGAGACATTACTTTGCCAGCAAAGTTCTATCTAGTCAAGGCTATGGTTTTTCCAATAGTCATGTATGGATGTGAGAGTTGGACTGTGAGGAAAGCTGAGCGCCAAAGAATTGATGCTTTTGAAGTGTGGTGTTGGAGAAGACTCTTGAGAGTCCCTTGGACTGCAAGGAGATCCAACCAGTCCATTCTAAAGGAGATCAGCATTGGGTGTTCTTTGGAAGGAATGATGCTAAAGCTGAAACTCCAGTACTTTGGCCACCTCATACAAAGAGTTGACTCATTGGAAAAGACCCTGATGCTGGGAAAGATTGAGGGCAGGAGAAGGGGACGACAGAGGATGAGATGGCTGGATGGCATCACCGACTTGATGGACTTGAGTTTGAGTGAATTCCGAGAGATGGTGATGAACAGGGAAGCCTGGTGTGCTGCGATTGATGGGGTTACAAAGAGTCAGACGTGACTGAGCGACTGAACTGAACTTAACTGAACTGATGAGACCAGATGCCATGATGTTCATTTCTTGAATGTTGAATTTAAAGCCAGCTTTTTCACTCACCTCTTTTATCTGTATTATGAGGCTCTTTAGTTCCTCTTCACTTTCTGCCACTAGGGTGGTGTCATCTGCATATATGAGATTATTGATATGTACTCTGCATATAAGTTAAATAAGCAGGGTGATAATATACAGCCTTGACGTACTCCTTTCCCAATTTAGAACCAGTCTGTTGTTCCATGTTCAGTTCTAACTGTTGCTTCTTGACCTGCATACAGATTTCTCAGAAGACAGGTCAGGTGGTCTGGTATTCCCATCTCTTGAAGAATTTTCCACAGTTTGTTGTGATCACACAGTCAAAGGCTTTAGCATAGTTGATGAAGCAGAAGTAAATGTTTTTCTGGAATTCTCTTGCTTTTTCCATAATCCAGTGGATGCTGGCAATTTGATCTCTGGTTTCGTTGCCTTTTCTAAATGTGGCTTGTATATATGGAATTTCTCCGTTCACATACTGTTGAAGCCTAGATTGAAGAATTTTGAGCATTATCCTGCTATCATGTGAAATGAGTGCAGTTGTGTGGTAGTTTGAGCATTCTTTGGCATTGCCCTTCTTTGGGATTGCAGTAAAAACTGACCTTTTCCAGTCCTGTGGCTACTGCTGAGTTTTCCAAATTTGCTGTCATGTTGGGTGCCACACTTTAACAGCATCATCTTTTAGGATTTGAAATAGCTCAGCTAAAATTCTATCACCTCCACTAGCTTTGTTGGTAGGAAGCACAAGGCCCACTTGACTTTACATTCTAGAATGTCTATCTTTAGGTAAGTGACTACACTATTGTTACCCAAATCATTAAGATCTTTTTGTATAATTTTGTGTATTCTTGCCATATCTTCTTATTCTCTTCTGCTTGTTAGGTCCTTACCTTTCTGTCCTTTATTGTGCCCATCTTTGCTTGGTACATTCCCTTAGTATTTCTAATTTTCTTGAAGACATCTCTGGCCTTTCCCATTCTATTGTTTTCCTCTCTTTCTTTGCATTATTCACTTAAGAAGGCTTTCTTGTGTCTCCTTGCTATTCTTTTGGAGAAGGCAATGGCACCCCACTCCAGCACTCTTGCCCGGAAAATCCCATGGATGGAGGATCCTAGTGGGCCGCAGTCTGTGGGGTCGTTAAGAGTTGGACACGACTGAGCAACTTCACTTTCACTTTTCACTTTCATGCATTGGAGAAGGAAATGGCAACCTACTCCAGTGTTCTTGCCTGGAGAATCCCAGGGTCGGGGGAGCCTGGTGGGCTGCCATCTATGGGGTTGCACAGAGTCAGACAGGACTGAAGCAACTTAGCAGCAGCAGCTATCCTTTGGAATGCTGTGTTCGGTTGGGTATATCTTTTTTCCTTTGTCCTTTGCCTTTCACTTTTATCTTTTTTTTTCAGCTATTTGTAAGGCCTCCTGAGATAACCATTTTGCCTTCTTGCATTTGTTTTTCTTTGGGATGGTATTGATCACTCACTTCTGTACGGTGTTATGAACCTTTGTCCATAGTTCTTCAGGTGTGTAGTAGTCCATCCATATTCTTCAGATGTGTAGTAGGAGTGAAATGACTAGGTGATATGGTAAGTATATGTTTAACATTTTACGAAGCTCCCAAAGTTTTCCTGTACTATCATAATATTTTACATTATTATTAGCATTGTATAAGAGTTCTAGTTGGTTCCCATTTTCACCAACACTTGATAGTCTTTAATTTTAGCTTTCCTAGTAGAGTGGGGTTATCTTAACTGTGGTTAAAAATTACTTTTTCCTAATGCCAGTGGTTTTGAGTACTTATCATGTGAAACTGAAAGTTGCTCATTCGTGTCTGACTCTTTGCGACCCCATGGACTCTACAGTCCCTGGAATTGTCAAGGCCAGAATACTAGAGTGGGTAGCCTTTCCCTTCTCAAATGGATCTTCCCAACCCAGGGATGGAACCCAGGTCTCCTGCATTGCAGGTGGATTCTTTACCAGCTGAGCCACAAGGGAAGCCCAAGAATACTGGAGTGGGTAGCCTATCCCTTCTCCAGTGGATCTTCCTAACCCAGGAATTGAACTGGGGTCTCCTGCCTTGCAGGTGAATTCTTTACCAACTGAGATATCAGGGAAGCCCAATACTTACGTGCAATTCATGTAACCTATGATGAGGTGTCCATTCATATTGCTTGTGCATTTTTTTATTGAGTTGTTTTTCTTATATTTAATTTTTGAGAGTTCTTTATAGATTTGGAATGCTGTCATATATGTGATTTAATAATATTTTCTTTCAATCTGTGGTTTGTCCTTTCATATTTTTTTGAGATGAGGATGAGCTTTTAATTTTGATTAACTTGAATTTATAAATTTTTTTTTTCCTTTTAAGTATCATGCTTCCTTTACTGTTTCATCTAAGAAGTCTTTGCTTAACACAAAATTAGAAATTTTTTCTCTTGCCTTCTTTTATGTGTTCTATAATTGAAGGTTTTAAAAAAGCTTTATTAATAGATTATTAATTGAAAGTACACCACATGATGTTTTGAAACACAGATACATTTTAGAATGATGTAGAGTTTTAGATTTACTTTTAAATGTACAGTCTTATGTTTTCATAAATTTTGCATATAGTGTCCCGTATAGATAAAAATAGTTTCCCTCTAAGTAAATGCCTTAGTGATGTCCCACAAATTTTAATGTCATATTTGTATTTTTATTCCACTTAATGTACTTTTTCATATTTCTTTTGAGTTGTTTTTTGACCCATGGGTTAATAGAAATTTAGGTTCTGAATACTTGGGAATTTTCCAGATATCTTTTTGTTATTGATTTCTAATTTCATTCCATTGTGGTCAGAGAAGACACATTTATGCTTTGACTTTTTAAAATTTATTTTGATTGTGGTCTGTCTTAGTAAATACTCTGTGTATACTTGAGATGAAAAATATTTATTCTTCTGTTGGTTGAGGTGTTTTATAAATGTCAAGTCAACTATGTTAGTATTGTTTGCTTTCAAGTTTAATGTGTTCAATTTTTTGTCACTTCTATGATTGAGGAAGGAGTACTGAAATCTGAGTGTAATTGTGAAGAGTGTATATGTGAATTTATCTGTTTAACTTGCAGTTTATCACTCCTTTTTCATTGATGTATTTTTGAAGCTCTTTTAATTTTATACATAAACATTTAGGATTTTATGTCCTCTTGATATAATTGACCAATAAATGACCTCTATCCTTGGTAATATTATTTGATTTGGAATCTACTCAGTCTTTTAGTATAGTTACTCTAGTACTGCTGTCAACACAGTGTATATTTTTTGACATTTTCTTGCTTTTAACCTATTTGTGTCTTATATTTAAAGTGTATTTTTTGTAGGCACAACATAATCGGGTTGTCCTTCCCCTGTCATGCTTGATCTGATAATCTCTACCTTTTCATTTGGGGTATTTAGACCATTTACATTTAATGTGACTAATGATCTGGTTAGGTTTAAATCCACCATCATCTTCTTTTCTGCTTGTCTCATTTGTTCGTTGTTCTTTTTCCTCTTTCTGCCTTCTTTTGGATAGAGTATTTTTATGGTTTATTTTTATCTCCTTTGTGTTAGATATAACTTTTTTTTTAGTATTAGATAATAACTTTTTTTTAGTACTTTAACTTAATATAGTCTACCATTTAATGATATTACACTTATAATTACCTTATAGTAATGTACTTCCATTTCTCCCCTCTTGATTTTTGTGCTGTTACTTTCTTATATTTTACTTCTACATATGTTCTAAACTAAGCACTATGTGATGGTTAACTTTTAAATAGTTATCTTTTAAGCAGACTTAAATATTAAGAAAAAAGCCTTATGTATTTCTTCATGTTGTTACCATTTCCTTTTTCCTCAATGTTTTCTTATATAATAGGTCCATATTCCCATAAAATCTGATCACAGTATTCTGTTTTAGCTGAAAGTAGAAGTCCCTGTTTTCCCTTTTAATCTATATATCTGCACTTTTCATGCTAGGGATTTATAATTTGTAAATTAATTAATGGGTTTCAGTAAGTAGAGTGTTAGGTGTCTTAACTCCAACTCTATTTAGTCCCCCTGCCCCCACCCCAGAAATCTTATATCTTGTATTTAAAGATAGTTTCATTTGCCAAATATGGTGTAAACAAGTGGTATTTATTCCTTTATGTATATATTTGTCTGCTGCTTACTCACATATTTCAACATTGGGTGTAGTTAGTGTCTTACGGATAATCCTGTATTTGAGTTAATGCTAATATTCTAACCTATGACTAAAATGTCACTTAAGTATCAAAATAACATGCTTGTTATTTTGCTTCCTCTTTCTCCTTACAGAAAATATTCTTATTGATCAGTCAGGTATTCTTTTTTATGTTGTTTATGTGTGTGTCTGCTTTTAGTTTTTTTTTCAAGTTTATTTTTAATTGGAGGATCATTGCTTTACAAGGTTGTGTTGGTTTCTGCTCTACGACAGTGTAAATCAGTTACAAGGTCATCTTGCTAAATGGGAATTCCCAGTAAAAATAAAAACTAGTTTATTATGCAGAATGCAGCTTTTATATGTTTAGGGTCTTCCCCTTCAGTAAATTGAAGTGTGTGTGTTCAGTTACTCAGTCATGTCCGACTCTTTGCAGCCCCATAAACTGTCACCCGCCAAACTCCACAGTCCATGGAATTTTCTAAGCAAGAATACTGGAGTGGGTTGCCATTTCCTACTTCAGGGGTTCTTCTTGACCCAGAGATCAAACCCCTGTCTCTTGCGTCTTTTGCATTGGCAGGCATATTCTTTACCACTAGTGCCACCTGGGAATCCCAAATATGTGTTAAATAGCATAAAGCCACCTTTAAATCTGATTTCAGTAAGGAGATATTTTTTTCTTTTGTTAAATTAGTTATGTGAAAATATGTATTTACAAAGAGGACTATTTTGGGGAATATAACTTGCAGTATTTGTTTAAGTGGTTTCTTATACAGTTCATTTGAAATAAGTTTTGTTCCATCCTTTTTCTAATCCAGTAAATGAGGAAATGTTTAATGACTGGTCAGGGATGGCAAATCAAGAAACACTAACTAACTGAGTTCTGGGGAGTGTGATGGTAATGATGATCTGTGATATGGGTTATATCTGTAGAAATATAATTCATCTGTTTTTCTTGTTGAGGGTAAGAGGGAAAAGCACACTACTTTTTTCTGTTGTTGTTGATGGTAGTCAACAAGAAGAGTCTTTTTCGGGGAGGGGATGATGAGGATGACACATTAAGAATTTATTAAGACTGGCAGAGTGCTGCCTGAAATGGAAGGAGAAGCCTAGGGAGGCCTCCAGTTCTGCCCTTGGTTTGGCCTCATAACTCCAAATTAAAAAAAAAAAAATTTATTAAGAGAGAGTTGAGTTAAAGGTTTTGTATGGACAGTCCATTTCTGGCAGGACAGAAATTTTCTGTGGACCCACTTCCCACTGAATGGTGAAAATTGTTTGTATATTTATTATTTATTTATTTTTAAAGCTGTCATTCAAAGTTTCTGAAATAGTTCTATAGGCATACAGAAAATAAAGAAAATCTGCTTAAACATTGCAAGAACAACCTAAGTTTGGTATTTGAATCAGACTAACTTCGTTTTTCCCCTTTCCTAGCTTAGTAATATGGAAAGTCCACTCCAGATTGGTATAGCGAAGAACAGACCTCCTAGTCTAGAGTATCTTTCTGAGAGAAGCGATATGTTAGCTTTTCTCATATGGATCCTAGTTGCTGGGGCCGAGTTTTGGGCCAGTGGGGCTGAGAGGCAGGGGCTTACTTCTGTCCAGTTACTGCTCATGCCATAGAGGCTTTATTGTGCCACTGAGAATACTGGTTCCCCAATCTCAATGTCTTAGCTCTTAAGGTAGCAGTTGCACATTGGGACTGGCAAGTTGAGAAGACTTCAGGCTACTGACCCCCAGATCCACCAAGTATTCAGGTCCCAACATTGTGTTGTCAATCAAAAGTGTGCCACTGTCTCTACCACCAGCTTCAGAGTCATGGCTCAGAGAGTTTGCCTANAAATTAAAAAAAAAAAAATTTATTAAGAGAGAGTTGAGTTAAAGGTTTTGTATGGACAGTCCATTTCTGGCAGGACAGAAATTTTCTGTGGACCCACTTCCCACTGAATGGTGAAAATTGTTTGTATATTTATTATTTATTTATTTTTAAAGCTGTCATTCAAAGTTTCTGAAATAGTTCTATAGGCATACAGAAAATAAAGAAAATCTGCTTAAACATTGCAAGAACAACCTAAGTTTGGTATTTGAATCAGACTAACTTCGTTTTTCCCCTTTCCTAGCTTAGTAATATGGAAAGTCCACTCCAGATTGGTATAGCGAAGAACAGACCTCCTAGTCTAGAGTATCTTTCTGAGAGAAGCGATATGTTAGCTTTTCTCATATGGATCCTAGTTGCTGGGGCCGAGTTTTGGGCCAGTGGGGCTGAGAGGCAGGGGCTTACTTCTGTCCAGTTACTGCTCATGCCATAGAGGCTTTATTGTGCCACTGAGAATACTGGTTCCCCAATCTCAATGTCTTAGCTCTTAAGGTAGCAGTTGCACATTGGGACTGGCAAGTTGAGAAGACTTCAGGCTACTGACCCCCAGATCCACCAAGTATTCAGGTCCCAACATTGTGTTGTCAATCAAAAGTGTGCCACTGTCTCTACCACCAGCTTCAGAGTCATGGCTCAGAGAGTTTGCCTAGGGGGAGAACCACGCCATGAAACTGAGAGCTCTGGATTTCTTCCCAAAGGAATGAACTTCATTTGCAGATGCTTTACCGTCTGAGCCACTAGGGAAGCCAAGGAGGGGATAAGGGGCAGAAAAAAATATTTGAAGAAACAATGGTTGAAATCTTCCCAAATTTATTGAAAAATATAAATCTGTGTGTTTTGGAACCTCAACAAACTCCAAGAGGAATAAAATTTTGTGCTTAGTCGCTCAGTTGTCTTTGATGCTTTGCAACCCCATGTACTGTAGCCCACTGGGCTCTTCTGTCCATGGGGATTCTCCACGTAAGATTTCTGGAGTGGATTGCCACGCCCTCTTCCAAAGAGACATATTATAGAAAAAATGCTGAAAATCTAAAGGTAACAGAAAATATTGAAATCATCAAGAGAAAAACAACCTATTATAAGAGAACCCCAATAAAATCAACAGTTGGCTTCTCATCATATAGAGGCAGAAATGCAGTCGGATAACATATTCAAAGTGATGAAGGAAAGAACTGCCAGCCAAGAATCCTGTGTCTGGGAAAGCTATCTTTCAGGAATGAAGATGAAATAAATATATTCTCAGATAAAACTGAATTTGTTGCTGGAACCCACCTTATAAGAAGTTCTTTAGGCTGAAATTCAAATGACTGCACACAGTAATTTGATCTCATACATGAGCACCAGTAAAGGTTATATGTTAACTTATAAGTTCAGTTCAGTGGCTCAGTCATGTCCGACTCTTTGTGACCCCATGAATCGCAGCATGCCAAGCCTCTCTGTCCATCACCAACTCTCAGAGTTCACTCAGACTCACGACCATTGAGTCACTGATGCCATGCACCCATCTAATCCTCTGTCATCCCCTACTCCTCCTGCCCCCAATCCCTCCCAGCATCAGAGTCCTTTCCAATGAGTCAACTCTTCGTTTGAGGTGGCCAAAGTACTGGAGTTTCAGCTTCAGCATTATTCCCTCCAAAGAAATCCCAGGGCTGATCTNTTTGGATGAAATTTTCCCTTGGTATCTCTAATTTTCTTGAAGAGATCTCTAGTCTTTCACATTCTGTTGGTTTCCTCTATTTCTTTGCATTGATCGCTGAGGAAGGCTTTCTTATCTCTTCTTGCTGTTCTTTGGAACTCTGCATTCAGATGCTTCTATCTTTCCTTTTTCCTTTGCTTTTCGCTTCTCTTCTTTTCACAGCTCCTCAGACAGCCATTTTGGTTTTTTGCATTTCTTTTCCATGGGAATGGTCTTGATCCCTGTCTCCTGTACAATATCACGAACCTCCATAGTTTTTCAGGCACTCTATCTATCAGAACTGGTCCCTTAAATCTATTTCTCACTTCCACTGTATAATTATAAGGGATTTGATTTAGATCATACCTGAATGGTCAAGTGGTTTTCCCTACTTTCTTCATTTTCTGTCTGAATTTTGCAATAAGTTCATGATCTGAGCCACAGTCAGCTCCTGGTCTTGTTTTTTCTGACTGTATAGAGCTTCTCCATCCTGGCTACAAAGAATATAATCAATCTGATTTCGCGGTTGCCCATCTGGTGANGTCAAGTGGTTTTCCCTACTTTCTTCATTTTCTGTCTGAATTTTGCAATAAGTTCATGATCTGAGCCACAGTCAGCTCCTGGTCTTGTTTTTTCTGACTGTATAGAGCTTCTCCATCCTGGCTACAAAGAATATAATCAATCTGATTTCGCGGTTGCCCATCTGGTGATGTCCCTGTATAGAGTCTTCTCTTGTGTTGTTGGAAGAGGGTGTTTGCTATGACCAGTGCATTCTCTTGGCAAACCTCTATTAGCCTTTGCCTTGCTTCATTCTGCATTCCAAGGCCAAATTTGCCTGTTACCCCAGGTGTTTCTTGACTTCCTACTTTTGCATTCCAGTCTCCTATAATGAAAAGGACATCTTTTTTGGGTGTTAGTTCTAAAAGGTCTTGTAGGTCTTCATACAACCATTTAACTTCAGCTTCTTCAGCGTTACTGGTTGGGGCATAGACTTGGATTACCATGATATTGAATGGTTTTCCTTGGAAACGAACAGAGATCATTCTGTCGTTTTGGGGATTGCATCCAAGTACTGCATTTCAGACTCTTTGTTGACCATGATGGCTACTCCATTTCTTCTAAGGGATTCCTGCCTGCAGTAGTAGATATAACGGTCATCTGAGTAAAATTCACCCATTCCAGTCCATTTTAGTTCACTGATTCCTAGAATGTTGACGTTCATTCTTGCCATCTCTTGTTTGACCACTTCCAATTTGCCTTGATTCATGGACCTGACATTCCAGGTTCCTATGCAATATTGCTCTTTACAGCATCAGATCTTGCTTCTGTCACCAGTCACATCTACACCTGGGTATTGTTTTTGCTTTGGTTCCATCCCTTCATTCTTTCTGGAGTTATTTCTCCACTGATCTCCAGTAGCATATTGGGCACCTACTGACCTGGGGAGTTCCTCTTTCAGTATCCTATCATTTTGTCTTTTCATACTGTTCATGGGTTCTCAAGGCAAGAATACTGAGTGGTTTGCCATTCCCTTCTCCAGTGGACCACATTGTGTCAGACCTCTCCACCATGCCTGCCTCACAGGGCATGGCTTAGTTTCATTGAGTTAGACAGATACTTTAATATATAAAATAATTTAAAAATGTTATAATTGCATATTTTTCTCCCTGAACTGATTTAAAAAACATTTGTGTAAAATAATACACATACACACACACACACACACATACGTAAAGTGTATTTTGGACCTATAACAGAAATTCACTCTGTTTATCAATAACAGCATAAAGTAGGTTTATGGAAACACAACTGTATTGAGTTAAAGAAATAACCTGATTATAACTCAAACTGCAGAAATGAAGAAAGGCAAAATTGATAAATATGAGGTTAATATAACAAAAGCTACAAATATATACTTGTTCTTCTTTCATCTCTTAGATTCTTTAAATGTCATACCTTATGTAAAGTAATAATAACAGTTTCTGTAATAATTGTAATATTTGTAGATTAAACATTAACATTTTGTTGATTTTATAACATTTAGTAGATTGTGCGTATGTGTGTATATATACATATAGGCAATAATAGCACTAAAAGGGGAAAAAGGAATAGAGCTATTTAAGAATAACATTTCTATATCTCACTGAAGTTATTATAATCTGAAGCTGAATCTGTTGCAGTATGTATGGGAAGCCCTAGAACATACATGAAGGAAGGAAATAACTTAAAAAAAGAAACATATATATATATATAGGAGAGGGAGGTGGGATATATATATATAAATATAGGTAATCATTAAAGAAATTTAAAAGCAACATTAGAAAATTTCCATTTAATACAAAAGAAAGCAGTAAAGGAAGAACATAGGAATAAAAAGACATGAGACCCAGAAAACAAAAAGTAAAATGGCAGATATAAATATAGTTGATGGTATTAATGATTACATTTAATGTTAAATGTAAATAGGTTAAACAGTCCAATCTAAAGTTAGAGATTGTCAGATTAGATAAAAAAATACATAGAGGATCCAGTGATACACTCTCTAGGAGATACGCAGATGCAAATACACAAATAGATCAGGTTGGCAGAGGATATATCATGTAAACAGAAACCACAAGAAAGCTGTGGTGGCTATACTAATGTAAAACAAAATTTGACTTTTAATAAATGATTTTTAAAATGTTCCTGTAGATAAAGAGGCATATTTTATATTGATAAAATTATCAGTTCAACAGGTTGTTATTCAGTCACTCAGTTATGTTCAACTATTTGGAACTCCATGAACTGCAGCATGCCAGGCCTCTCTGTCCTTCACCTTCTCCTAGAACTTGTTCAAACTCACCCTCTTATATAATTCAGTCGGAAGATATGGCGTTTATACATATATGAGTCTAACAACAAAGCACTGAAATATTAATACATAAGGCAAAAACTGACAGAAATGAAGGGTGTATTAGATTGTTGAACAACAGTATTTGCAAACTTCAATAACCCACTTTTGAAGTTGGATAGAACAGCTACGCAGAAGATTAACAAGGAAATAGAAGTCCTGAGCAGCACTGTACGCAAAATACACCTAACAAACATCTATAGGACATGCTGCTGTCTATGGGGTCGCACAGAGTTGGACAGGACTGAAGCACCTTAGCAGCAGCAGCAGCAGCCCAACAGTAGCAGAATATGTAGTTGTCTGAAATGCACATGGAACATTTTCCAGGGAATACTGTGTGCTAGGCTGTGGAACAAATCTTAACATATTTTAAAATAGAAACAGCATGGTTTCAAAGCACAAAAGAATGACATTGCCATTAACTTAAGGAAACTTGTTGCTGTTCATTCACTCAGTTGTGTCTGACTCTTTGCGACCACATAGACTGCAGCAGACCAGGCTTCCCTGTCCTTCACCATCTCCCGGAACTTGCTCAAACTCAAGTCCATTGAGTCAATGATGCCCTCCAACCATTTCATCCTCCCTCGCCTCCTTCTCCTCCTGCCCTCAATCTTTACCAGCATCAAAATCTTTTGCAGTGAGTAGGCTCTTCGCATCAGGTGGCCAAAGTATTGAAGCTTCAGCATTAGTCCTTCCAGTGAATATTCAGGATTGATTTCCTTTAGGATTGGCTGATTGGATCTCCTTGCAGTCCAAGGGGCTCTCAAGAGTCTTCTCTAGCACCACAGTTCAAAAGCATCAGTTCTTCAGCGATTAGCCTTCTTTATGGTCCAACTCTCACATCTGAACATGACTGCTAGAAAAACCATAGCTTTGACCATATGGACGTGTGTTGGCAAAGTGATATCTCTGCTTTTTAATACTCTGTGTAGGTTTGTCCAGGACAAACTTCCCTTCCAAGGAGCAAGTGTCTTTTACTCTCATGGCTGCAGTCACCCTCTGCAGTGATTTTGGAGCCCAAGAAAGTAAAACCTGTCACTGTTTCCCAGAGAAACTTGGGAAACTCACAAATGTGTAGAAATTAAGCAACATACCCTTAAGTAACCAGTGAGTCAAAGAATACATCCAAAGTGAATTCAAGAAATACTATGAGATACAAAAAAATGATACAGTATACCAAAACATGACTGTATCTAATGTAGTATTTAGAGGAAAAGTTATAGCTGTTAATGTTATTTAAGACTCAAGTCAGTAACCTAAATCTTATACCTTAAAACAGTGGAAAAGAAAAGCAAACTGATCCTAAAGCAGCCAGAAGAAGTGAATAATGTAGAGCAGAAATTATATGAAATAAATAATGGTGTGTGTGCTTAGTCCCTCAGTCATGTCTGCTCTTTGCGACCCCACGGACTATAGCCTGCCAGGCTCCTCTGTCCATGGGATTTCCAGGCAGGAATACTGAAGTGAGTTGCAATGCCCTCCAGGGGATCTTCCTAACCCAGGGATCAAACTCAGGTCTCATCCATTGCTGGCGGATTCTTTACCATGTGAGCCACCAGGGAAGTCCAAACATTTTGTAGGTTTAAAAAGCATAAACACACACACACACAAAACTTCTATCTTATGACACTGGAAAAGAAGAGCAAACTGATCCTAAAGCAAACAGAAGTGAATAATACAGAGCAGAAATTATATAAAATAAATAATAGAGAAAATTAGTAAAAGCAAAAGGATTCTTGGTTTGAGTAGAAACTGCTTTCCAGGTAGTGACTTCCTGAATTCATTATTCTTATCTATTTTACAAAACTTTAGTTTATGCACATTCGTGAAGAATATTGTATTGACTGAGTAGCTTTGTTAGTGACTGCTTTTGAAGGCAGACCCTATGATGATTGAATCCAGATTTATTTCAGAATAGTGAGGTTTTGAGTTTAAGAGAGAATACCAAATGCTAATTGCGTTTGTTGGTTTTGATGTGATAATGTCGTCAGTCTGAAGGCGTGAATGAATTCTCCATTTTCAAGTTTTCAGTGATATGATTTTAGTGTTATGATCATAGAGTAAGCATGCTTACATGTTCCTTGGGTCATTTTCAGTAAAGTTAAGAGTATAAAGTAGAGTGGAATTTATTGATTTTTTTCATATACAGTTTCTATTTTTTCATTTATATTTTCTTCTTTATATTTTAGCTTAACAGTTTTTCCAAGGGACTTTTATTTAATATAGCATATTTGTCAAAGATCATTTGGATATATCTCATTTCAGTCTCACAAATTTTTGATGTTAGTGATTCAGCTACCATCTTTTTTATCTTTGTGTGTATATGAATGTATGAATTATGGTATCCTTGTTTTTCTACTATTTGACATATAAAAATGACTTCCCGTTAGTGTCCCAATATATAAGACCAGTGGAACTCAGGTTAAGCTCTTCTCCTTCCAAGTTCCAAAGCCTCTTTGTTAACTGTTATAGGAAGCTGGTTGTTCAAATTGTTGTTAATGCCAGGGCACAAAACCATATATTAATACAAAATGGTAATAGTAGCAGCTATCATTTTTTGAGTACTTAAGTATCAGGCAGCGTGTCTAGCCCTGAAAGCTTTAGGTGTCTGCCATGTGAGGAAAAACCTAGAACAACTGTTTTCGGTCAATGCTCTGTATGCCTGACCCAGTCTACAAGATGTCTGTTTTATCATTGACATAAGAAAAGAATTTTAAGTTTTCAGTTCCTTCTCTGTCACAGTTTTATCTTAAGAAAATTTATTCATTCCTATTTTTATAAGTTGATAGTCTGAACATCAGTAGTTTCATGGAAGCAAGGCAGGGAAAGCTCTGCCTTTTTGGAGCTCTCTACATATAAGACTGGAAATATACACTATGTCATATTAACTAAGCCCCTGTGACCTGAGCTGAGTGGTTTGGTGAAGCCAGATTCAGCCTTCCATGTGATTGACAGATGTAAATAGAGTTTAGTTTAAATATGCTATATTAAGGAGCTAGTCTTTTCATTTTGTAAGTTTTATTTATAACTAAATTTCTCTCATCTTTTTGCAGTACTTCATTGCTGACATTTATCTCTGTAATTTCTAGCAGATAAACTGCTTACCGTTTGGAGAATGTTATTAATCTCTGTTTTTTGTAGTAGTCATTGTGATAATCTAAATGGTACTATCTTTATCTGAAAGATTTTACTTTCAGCAATTAATTTTAATTACACTATTAGACAAGAGTATTTATTTGCAGTTATTTAGATCTGTACTTCTAATTTGAGAACTTTTGATATAACTTAAAATTTTTATTTCAGACAGTATAGTTCATGAGACTAAAGCAGTGGTTCTCTAAATGAGGTCCCAGACCAGCAGCATCAACATCATCTAGGGTCTGGTTAGAATGCAGATTTTCAGACTGAACCCATCAACCAGAAACTGAGGAGTCAGAGCTGAGCAATCAGTCATTTAACAAGTCCTCCTGGTGACTCTGATGCTTAATAAAGTTTCAGAACCAGTCAATGAAGTATCTCACTGATGGAGTTTCTTTTAATGCGGTACATTTGTATTCTTTCTGTTCTTTGCACATTTTATACTTGTATTATTTATTGGAAGATAAACTCTCCAAATTATTGACTGAATTCAGGTAGCACTTATAAAGTACTTAAAGAAAGACTTCTTAGGCAGATTTGAGAATTATTATTTCAAGGCATTAGGATAGATATTTGTATAAATCATCTTTAAATAAAGCCCTCTAGAGATTTAATTCAGACTCCTACATTGTAGAAATTTAATAGTTTGGTACTTAGGGGCTGCTGGGTTAAACAGACTTCTGATTAATGAAATCAAGGAATATTTATACACGTATGCTCCCCTTGTAATTTTTCAAATGGAAATTAGGGTGATGATAATAGATATTGAAGACAGAGTATGCTGGAAACTAATAACTTTAAAGAGAAAAATGTTTGGTGTTACCACTCACCTAGAACCAGACATTCTGGAATGCAAAGTCAAGTGGGCCTTAGGAAGCATCACTACAAACAAGGCTAGTAGAGGTGAGGAAATTCCAGTTGAGCTATTTCAAATCCTGAAAGATGATGCTGTGAAAGTGCTCCACTTAACATGTTNGATATTGAAGACAGAGTATGCTGGAAACTAATAACTTTAAAGAGAAAAATGTTTGGTGTTACCACTCACCTAGAACCAGACATTCTGGAATGCAAAGTCAAGTGGGCCTTAGGAAGCATCACTACAAACAAGGCTAGTAGAGGTGAGGAAATTCCAGTTGAGCTATTTCAAATCCTGAAAGATGATGCTGTGAAAGTGCTCCACTTAACATGTTAGCAAATTTGGAAAACTCAGCAGTGGCCACAGAACTGGAAAAGGTCCATTTTCATTCCAATCCCAAAGAAAGGCAATACCAAAGAATGCTCAAACTACTACACAATTGCTCTCATCTTACACGCTAGTGAAGTAATGCTCAAAGTTCTCCACGCCAGACTTCAACAGTCCATGAACTGTGAACTTCCAGATGTTCAAGCTGGATTTAGAAAAGGCAGAGGAACCAGAGATCAATTTGCCAGCATCTATTGGATCATCAAAAAAGCAGGAGAGTTCCAGAAAAACATCTACTTCTGCTTTATTTACTACACCAAAGCCTTTGACTGTGTGGATCATAACAAACTGTGGAAAATTGTTCAAGAGATGGGAATACCAGACTACCTTACATGCCTCCTGAGAAATGTGTATGCAGGTCAAGAAGCAACAGTTAGAACTGGATATGGAACAGCAGACTGGTTCCAAATAGGAAAAGGAGTATGTCAAGGCTGTATATTATCACCCTGCTTATTTAGTTTTTATGCAGAGTACATCATGGGAAATGCTGGACTGCATGAAGCAAAAGCTGGAATCAAGTTTGCCAGGAGAAATATCAATAATCTCAGATATACAGATGACACCACCCTTATGGCAGAAAGCGAAGAAAAACTAAAGAGCCTCTTGATAAAAGTGAAAGAGGAGAGTGAAAAAGTTGGCTTAAAGCTCAACAGTCAGAAAACAAAGATTATGGCATCTGGTCCCATCACTTCATGGCAAATAGATGGGGAAACAGTGGAAACAGTGTCAGACTCTATTTTTGGGGGCTCCAAAATCACTGCAGATGGTGACTGCAGCCATGAAGTTAAAAGACGTTTACTTCTTGGAAGGAAAGTTATGACCAAGCTAGATAGCATATTGAAAAGCAGAGACATTACTTTGCCAACAAAGGTTTGTCTAGTCAAAGCTATGATTTTTCCAGTAGTCATGTATG
>SJYA01000778.1:0-141377 GCA_006410615.1 Neotragus moschatus | reverse complement strand
TACATGCCTCCTGAGAAATGTGTATGCAGGTCAAGAAGCAACAGTTAGAACTGGATATGGAACAGCAGACTGGTTCCAAATAGGAAAAGGAGTATGTCAAGGCTGTATATTATCACCCTGCTTATTTAGTTTTTATGCAGAGTACATCATGGGAAATGCTGGACTGCATGAAGCAAAAGCTGGAATCAAGTTTGCCAGGAGAAATATCAATAATCTCAGATATACAGATGACACCACCCTTATGGCAGAAAGCGAAGAAAAACTAAAGAGCCTCTTGATAAAAGTGAAAGAGGAGAGTGAAAAAGTTGGCTTAAAGCTCAACAGTCAGAAAACAAAGATTATGGCATCTGGTCCCATCACTTCATGGCAAATAGATGGGGAAACAGTGGAAACAGTGTCAGACTCTATTTTTGGGGGCTCCAAAATCACTGCAGATGGTGACTGCAGCCATGAAGTTAAAAGACGTTTACTTCTTGGAAGGAAAGTTATGACCAAGCTAGATAGCATATTGAAAAGCAGAGACATTACTTTGCCAACAAAGGTTTGTCTAGTCAAAGCTATGATTTTTCCAGTAGTCATGTATGTATATGAGAGTTAGACAGTAAAGAAAGTTGAGCACAGAAGAATTGATGCTTTTGAACTGTGGTGTTGGAGAAGACTCTTGAGAGTCCTTTTGGACAGCAAGCAGATCCAACTAGTCCATCCTAAAGGAAATCAGTCCTGAATATTCATTGGAAGGACTGATGGTGAAGCTGAAACTCCAGTACTTTAGCCACTTGATGTGAAGAACTGATTCATTTGAAAAGACCCTGATGCTGGGAAAGATTGAAGGTGGGAGAAGGGGACGACAGAGGATGAGATGGTTGGATGGCTTCACCGACTCCATTGGCATGAGTCTGAGTAGGCTCTGGGAGTTGGTAGTGAACAGAGAAGCATGGTGTGCTGCAGTCCATGGGGTTGCAAAGGATCAGACATGACTGAACAACTGAACTGAACTGAAATACTCTGAAAAGTCATGGTGTAGTAAATATATATAGTGTAGAGCCATTATTTCAAATAATGGGAGAAAAAAGATTTCCAGAGTTGAGTACCTAAAATAGCTTATTTGGGGATGGTTATTTTTTAATTGTAGTTTAATAAATATTAATGCTATAATTAAGTTTACATAATGACTGAATTACCCCTGAAATGAGCTGTTACTTACAATATTAGGAGATGCAAAATATTAAATTTGCAAAGTTATACTACCTATAGCTTTCAAATCTTTGAGCTTGCTTCTTTCTGTGTAGATAATGCATGAATATTGAGATATTCCAACTAATGACATAATTTTTATCTTTGTAAGTATGTTTTTTCATGTGCAGGCTGTGCTACTAAGCTGTAGGTTGAGTCTGATCTGTAATTTCCTTTCAATACATGTGCTGTATTTGTATGTCTTATATTTATTTTTATTGATGGGCTAATTTATATGTTAGGCATTTGGTTAGTTCATACATTAGCCTTCCTTAGTGATATCTTAGGGTCCTAGGTCCAGGGACTATTATGTCTAAAGATAGTATACTGAACAAGTAATATTTTTAATAAGTTAGATTATTTAGTAATGTTTCTAATAAGAGTGATTAAAACTACAGATGATGGCTGTTTTTTTTTCAGAGAATACCTAGTTAAAGATTTAGGATATAAATGGCAGATTGGAGTAACCTTGTATGTTGTGAATTTGTTTTTTTTTGTTTTACTTCCAACTTTGAGACATCTAAAACCCCTATAACTCTGGATAGGGCCGTGGATATTTGTATTCAGTGTAAGAAAGCATATTTGTAACTTGGTTATCCGTTAGTGCTATTTCTTATACTAGTAAGTATGTAGGCAAATGGAGAAGGCAGAGAGAGAGAGAGAGACGTGGAGGAAGAAGAGGGAAAGGAGAGAGAGAGATGGCAATAAAAAAAACCACACAGAGAAAGAAATAGTGATAAAAAAAAAAAAAACTCGACAGGGTCTGGATTGATTTGTATTTGCTCTGAAGTGTTATATAGTAATTGTAGTTTACTGTGCACCATAATATATATTATCTGAAATAGGAAATGAATCTTTTCAAGATTTCTACTTAATATATTTTTCTTTAAATTAGAAACTGACTGTTCATTTACAAAATATACATTTCAAAATTAAAGCTCAAAAACTCTTTTTTATTTAACTGTCCAAATTGAAAACTTTGGGAAAAAATGAGCTCTTTTTTTATCCTGAAATTAATATTTGTTAATTATAGAAAACAAAATTCTGGAAAAAATTTTGCAAAAATTATAAATCACATATGATTGTACCATTCAGAAATAATCACTTTTAATGTGTTGGTGTGTAACCTCCCAGTCTTTTAAAAGGTAAATTTCTAAAATTGAGAGCCCTCATATGCTTCTCTGATAGCTCAGTTGGTAAAGAATCTGCCTGCAATGCAAGAGACCCTGGTTGACTCATGGATCAGGAAGATCCACTGAAGATCAGATAGGCTACCCACTCTAGTCTTCTTGGGCTTCCCCTTTGGCTCAGCTGGTAAAGAACCTGCCTGCCATCTGGGAGACTTGGGTTTGATCCCTGGGTTGGGAAGATCCCCTAGAGGAGGGAAAGGCTACCCACTCCGGTATTCTGGAGAATTCCATGGACTATATAGATCCTGGGGTCACAAAGAGTTGGACACGACTGAGCGTTTTTCACTCAGTTCATTCATTCATTCATATGGTTCTTTATTATATTTAAAATCTAATATAATTGGAAGAACTTTTTCATATCTGTAACTAGTCTTTAAGATAATTTTTAAGATAATTTCCTATTTGTTTGTCATACCTTAATTTTTCTATATTGTCAAACATTTAAGTTGCCATTTTTCTTTCCTATGTTATGTGGTTAACCTTACTGTTCATAAATCTTTGTCTCATCAATCTGTAAATCTTTATCTTTGTCTTATACTTCTAGATTCCTAGATGGAGAGTTACTAAGTTAGAGAATATAAATGCTTTCAGGATTTTTAATGTGCATTGCCAAATTGCCATCCAAAAACCCAGATCTAATTTAATTTCCACCAGCCATATGTAAGATGCCTATTAAGGAATATGCTTGTCTGTACTAGGTATCATTATTGGATTTAAAAATTATTGTCAGTTTCTCTAAAATTCCATTTTATTCTATAAAATGCTGTTAAATGCTAAAGTTGCTATTATTTTACATTATAGTTTGAAATTGATTAATTGGACTTTAGAAAAAATCATGTTTGGGCTTTATCAATTTAAATTAGAATATAATTTACGGGAGAATTGCCAACAATAGAAATTTTGGAAGTATTTGGTCACTGTAATGTTCTAAGGGTCCAGGAGAATCATTTATTATTATTATTCTTGAAACAGTGCAGCTAAAAGTAAGGTAAAATGAATATATTAAGGAGGTAACTTTCCTACTTTGGAAAAAGTGCTTGGTATTTTTAAGTTTCAGGATGATCAGTTTTAACATAGCAGCATACAAGCACTGCTCTTAGACTTTTTAGTATCTTACTAAGATTTTGCCTCTTGCTTACTATGTTTATCTTGGATAAATTATCTAGTTTCTAGGCCTTGGAAACATCTTATTAAATGAAGATTAAAAAGTTTCTTTTAAGGATCATAAGAGATAGTACATGTAAAGAACTTAGGAGTGCTTGGCATCAATTGATGCCACACCACGGCTGGTTATCATTGGCAAATTATTATAGATTTATTTATTCAACACATATTTACTGAGCTCTTACACTGTGTCACATAACTTTCTGGGTATTTAGAATATAGCCATGAAACAAGCTAAGAACTATCTAGTGGAACTTATAATTAGGAGTGAGGTGAGATGATATTGTAAATTAGAGTAACCACAAAATAAAGTTTAAAAGGTGGCATAAATATCTTCATGTGAATAAATAGCCTTATAAGTAGGTTAGATCAAGAATGATTTCTGCCTTTTGAGGAAGGACTACCTTTGTATTGAGGCTTTTTATTTTCAAATGAATTTTTATTCATTTGAAAGTGATGTGATTAATATCTGATATCTGTTTTTCTTGACAAACTCAGGCTATTGGAAAGTAAAGTATCTGATTTTTGCAGTAATGCATGTTAGAATTAATGATTTAATAATAATTTTTCAGAGAAAGGAAGAAGGAATTGCTTTGTTGAGAACAGTAGAGGGTATGTACATTTTGAAAAATATTAATAGAAAATATTAGTTTGCTTAGCTAATAGCAAAGTGTTATAAAATTATTCTGGAAAATGAGAGAGAAATGCAAAATTTATAATTGATATTTCTTTTAAGGATTGTTTATGAAATGGTCTGGTGGCTCAGGCAGTAAAGAATCAGCCTTCAGTGCAGGAGACATAGGTTTGATCCATGGGTCAGGAAGATTGCCTGGAGGAGGAAATGGCAACCCACTCCAGTATTCTTGCCTGGTCCATGGACAGAGGAGCCTCGAGGGCTACAGCCTATGGGTTCGTAGAGTCAAACACAATTGAGGAACTAACTTTGAATCCCTATAAATCCCTCACTGCAATAAAAGCAGAGCTGTAAGAGAATGTACTAGTTATCCATGGCTGCATAATGAATTGTTCCAAAAGCTAGTACTTAACAAATATTTATTACCTGAAGTTTCTGTGGGTTCTGAATCTCGGCACTATTTAGCTGTGTATTTTGGCTCCGAGTTTCATAGTATGTTGCAATCAAGACATCACTTAAGATGTTGGATTGGGCTAAGTCAGCTCAAGGTTTGACTGGAGGAAGATCTATTTCTAAGCTTGCTTAAGCAGTGAATGACAGTATTCAGTTCCTCGTAGACCAGTGAATTGAGGGCCTCAGTTCCTTGCTGTCTGTCTGTTGGCTAGAGGGCTCCCTCAGTTCCTGCATCTTCATAGCACAGCTTACAGTAGGACAGCTGGTTTCTATCCGAGCAAGGAAGAGCAAAGATGGAAGTCAAAGTCTTTATGTAATAGTAACCTAATCTCAGGGTGTCATCCTCTCAGAAGCAAATCAGTACATTCACTCCACATTCAAGGGAATTATATGAGACATGAATAGCTGTCAGGAGTGAGGAATCATTAGGAGCCTCTTAGAAGCTGCCTGCCAGAGAGAGCAAAGCAAAACTTACACAAATGGCATCTACAAAAAGTGTTATAAAATTACTCTGGAAAATGAGAGAGAAATGCAATATTTATAATTGATATTTCTTTTAAGAATTGTTTATGAAATGGTCTAAATAAAACATATTACTATTAGCCTTAAATATGAGAGGCTGGGGACAAGTCCCAGCTACAATATCTGAGCAATCTATGAGGAGCACGTGACAGACGAGAAAATAGAAAAACCCTTAAATAATCTATAAACCAACATACTCTCTAAGAACTTTTAAATACAGTGGATCATTAAATACACAGAGAAGAGCAAGTGAAACCAGATTGGGTGCAAATGATACTTGGGAAAGTTGATGAGGTTGAGTCATCTAAGCATTGTGAATTTTTGAAACTGCAGCCAAAGCACCCTTCCAGGACAAATGCACCTTGAGAGAAAATTACTGGAATAACTTTTTCAGATAGAGCAGAATAGAGGTGAAAGAGGAAGGTTCAGATAAAAGTGAAGGAGGAGGACCCAGTCAGGAGATCTTGGCAAACAAATGGCTTTTTGAAGGCTATATAAAAACAACTAAATGAACTTCAAGATATTAGAAAAGTTCTGCTGAGCTTCTAAAAGTTCAGGAAAAGGAAGGCTCAGACAGTAAAGCATCTGCCTGCAATGTGGGAGACCTGGGTTCGATTCCTCAGTCAGGAAGATCCCCTGGAGAAGGAAATGGCGATCCACTCCAGCACTCTTGCCTGGAAAATCCTATGGACGGAGGAGCCTGATAGGCTACGGTCCATGGGGTTGCAAAGAGTCGGACACGACTGAGTGACTTCACTTTCACTTTCACAATAGAAAATGATAGAAGAAAAATCCAAAAAAAGTTATAAAGGAGAAGGAGAATAAGAAGTAAATGACTTCTAAAACAGAGTGAGTGGAAGTTGAACGAAAGACATGTCCCTAAAACAGATGAATGATATAATCTACTGTTTCAAAATGAGCGGACATAAATTTGGAAAATGATATAATATATGAAATAAAAACATGAACTGAAATTAGAAAAAGGTCAAATTAGCCGATAGAACTCAAGAAAAAGTAGAAAATTTCAGAAATGATTCTTGATCTCAAAGAAATTCAAGAGTAAATAAATATTACAGATAATCTGTAAACAGAATAGGTGAAAAATTTTAGTCAAAAAGGAGATAAGAGAAAGCGATGAAAGGTTCAAGGGGAAGCAACAGATGCTGAAAACAAAGATAAATTTTATGAATAATGCAAGTCCTGGTAGAAGAAAACCAAAGCAAGGAAATGGAACAAATATTGAAAAGTGTAATTCAACAAAAGTTCCTAAAATAAAAAAAAAAAGAAATTGCTTAGTGAAGGGATACACTGTATAGTATTATTCACAAATATTGACAGACAACAATGAAAACTGATAGAAATTATAGTAAAATTGGAAAAGACTCTGATGCTGGGAGGGATTGGGTGCAGGAGGAGAAGGGGACGGCCGAGGATGAGATGGCTGGATGGCATCACTGACTCGATGTACGCGTGTCTGAGTGAACTCTGGGAGTTGGTGATGGACAAGGAGGCCTGGCGTGCTGTGATTCATGGGGTTACAAAGAGTTGGACACGACTGAACGAATGAGCTGAACTGAACTGAACTGAATGAGCTTTAAAGAAAAAAAATTTTTTGATGCCAGGCCCAAAGACTAAATTATTTTTAAAGGAAAGAAAAGATTTTCATCAGACTTTTTCACAACAATGTGAAAAGAAATGGAATAACATATTTAAGACACTTAAGGAAAGAAAATGTGAGCCAAGGGGTAATGTATGGATTTACATCTAGCAAAATGACTTTCAAGTTTGTTCTCATGAGTTCTTGCTGAAGAATTTTACTGGAGAATAAACTTTGTACAAAATGACAATTTATAGCAATATATAGACATAGGGATTGGTGACTAACTTTAGATATTTTCTCACTTGAAGATTCCTAACTCACAGGTGCTTTAATTGGTCAAATTATTTCAAGTATTATGCTATAAATGTTCAGAGTTTGGCTATACTCTTTAATATAGCAGTCTTGAATAAGAAGGGAATGGGTCTTTTTATTTGGAGTATTTTTTGTATAATGGTGTGAACATGGCTCCTTTAGAACCAACACACTATGTTACTATATAGAACAGAATTTCTCAGTTTTGGCACATGCACTCTTGACATTTTGGGTAGGTTAATTCTTTGTTTTGGGGACTACCTTGTGCATTATTGGTTGTGTAGCAGCATGCCTGGTCTAGATCTTCTAGATGCCAGTAGCAGCCCATCTCTGTTGTGACAACAAAAAATATCTCTGCATTGCTAGATAAACCTTTGTTGTTGTTCAGTCACTGAGTCATGTCCCACTCTTTGTAATCCCATGAACTGCTGCATGCCAGTCTCCCTTGTCCTTCACCATCTTATCCTCCCTCGCTCCCTTCTCCTCTTGCCCTCAAGCTACCCCAGTACTGTGTCTTTTTCATTGAGTTGGTTCTTCACGTCAGGTGCCCAAAGGAGGGTAAAATTGGCCCTAGTGGAGAGCCACTCCTATAGAGAAGTGTTGATTATTGCTATGCAGAACTTGTTAGTATATCACTGTAAATGATCAACCGTGAAGACCCATCTTCAAAAAGTGAAAGAAAAAGACATAAAAAAGGACATTAGTCAGCCAAGATAATGCCATTATACATGGGGTTATGTATTTTATAAGCTTTACTTTTGAAATGGGAAGTTATGTGTGTGTCTAAACACACACACACACACACACACACACACACACACACACACACTCAGTTCAGTTCAGTCACTCAGTCATGTCTGACTCTTTGCGACCTCATAAATTGAAGCAAGTCAGGCCTCCCTGTCCATCACCAACTCCAGAGTTCACTCAAACACGTCCATCGAGTCGGTGATGCCATCCAGCCATCTCATCCTCTGTAGTCCCCTTCTCCTGCCCCCAATCCCTCCCAGCATCAGTCTTTTCCAATGAGTTAACTCTTCACATAAGGAGGCCAAAGTATTAGAGTTTCAGCTTCAGCATCACTCCTTCGAGTGAACACACAGGACTGATCTTTAGGATGGACTGGTTGGATCTTCTTGCAGTCCAAGGGACTCTCAAGAGTCTTCTCCNAAGGGATTTGATTTAGGCCATACCTCATTGGTCTAGTGGTTTTCCCTATTTTTTTCAATTTACGTCTGCATTAGGCAATAAGGAGTTCATGATCTGAGCCACAGTCAGCTCCTGGTCTTGTTTTTGCTGACTGTATAGAGCTTCTCCATCTTTGGCTGCAAAAAATATAGTCAGTCTGATTTTGGTGTTGTCCGTCTGGTGATGTCCATGTGTAGAGTCGTCTTTTGTGTTGTTGGAAGAGGGTGTTGGCCATACCAGTACATTCCCTTGTCAAAACTCTATTAGCCCTTGCCCTGCTTCATTCCATATTCCAAGGTTAAATTTGCCTGTTACCCCAGGTGTTGACTTCCTACTTTGGCATTCTAGTCTCCTATAATGTAAAGGACATCTTTTTGGGGTGTTAGTTCTAAAAGTCTTGTAAGTCTTCATAGAACCATTCAACTTCAGTTTCTTTAGCGTTACTGGGTGGGGCATAGGCTTGGATTACTGTCATATTGAATGGTTTTCCTTGGAAATGATCAGAGATCACACTTTCGTTTTTGAGGTTGCATTCAAGTACTGCATTTCAGACTCTTTTGTTGACCATGATGGCTATTCCATTTCTTCTAAGGGATTCCTGCTCACAGTAGTAGATATAATGATCATCTGAGGTAAATTCACCCATTCCAGTCTATTTTAGTTTGCTGATTCCTAGAATGTCATCGTTCACTCTTGCCATCTCGTGTTTTACCACCTAAAATTTGCCTTGATTCATGGACCTAACCTTCCAGGTTCCTATGCAATATTGCTCTTTTATACACAACACACACAATGTATAATTACACACACATTAAGTATAATTAATTATGCACTTATCAAGTTAAGTGCAATATGTTAGTTATGGAGAAGGTAAAGAATCAATGTTAGATTACAAAAATTTGATTGATAAATTTATCAGTTTTACTTTGTTGTACCATATTTTCATATTTAATCCTTAATTTTTAATTCACCAAGTTGTTTTCAATGTTTTATATGTTAACCTTTTGTGTATTTTCAGTATAGCAAAACTTTCTGAAAAATGTTTTCTTGATTGTAACTTGTACTACTTCTGTGGAAGGATTTATTTATTGGTGTATAGGAAAAACACCTATTTTAGCACATATACTTGCAAGTATAGAAGAAAAGTATTCATATATTAATACCTCCTTATCCGAAGATATATTGAAAAGGTACAACACTTAAATAAGGGATATAACATTTAGGGGTAAATATTGTCCAATCCCTAAATGTCTGCAGCCTGTTTTCTGGAACGCTTGAGTTTGTATACAAAAATCACAAATTATGCCACTCCTAGATGTGAATGTTTCATTTGAGACTTCTTTGATTTCATAATGAATAAACATTAAGTATTAAAATTCATATGGTTAAAGTTTGTATTACCTTGAATTTTGTCTGGGATTAAAAATTTTTCTGAGTTAAGGGTAACTGTCAAGTCTCAAATGTTGTCAGGATGGAATAATTTCCTCAATAAAACTGAACATTTAGAGCTTTAAATGTTCATTATATTTTTGAAAACGTTCAGATTATCAGCAGTTGTCATTTGCTAGCCTTGAATTTAAATACCAAGTATCACAAGATTAATGGATATGTTTTTAAACAAGATAAGGCACCTCCACTTCAGCTGTTATAAGCTAATTTTGTTAGAAGCGGTTATATCTTGGGTTGGTTGGAAGAGCCTCACCATAATTCTGGTTTTAGGCTTTTTACAGTGGAGGTGATCTCTGCTGATTTATTATGATTCACATCCTTCAGGCCTTGGAGTTCCCCTGGTAGCATTTCACAAACTGCCCTGTAAGATGTGAATAGGTGGGGAAGTGGGGATCTGTGAGTCTGAGGAAAGCTGCTTGTTGTATGCTCCTTCAAGATTGACTGTGCACATTAACATATTGAGTGGTCTAAACTAGGAAAATTGCTTAACCCATATTTCTCAAAGTTAACTGACCATGAATCCTTTCTGGTTGAGTATGTATTAAGATCTTGAGGATCAAATATTTTGCAGACGTGCTTTGGAAGCATTACTCTAGTAGAAGATGAAACCCACTGCTTCCTCAGCAACTATTAAATGACCATTGGAAGGAAAGTGTTAAAAGTATTAACACAGAAGTTGTAGATTATTAAAGGACAAATTTGAGGATGAAGAAAGGATACTTTAAAAATATTAAGTTTTAGAGGGTGATTAGCTATAAATTGAAATTCTGGAATAAAAGGAGTTTGGCATATGCTACAGTAGTTATTTTATAAAGAACATAGCTTGTCATGTGATATAGAAAGCAAGCCCACAGAATTAGAAATTATATTGATGAAAGAGTTTACATACTGAATTGATAAGGTTATTAAATTAACCTTATTTTCCATTTTGTAAGGAAATGAATTGTTATCCATTTAGTCCATTTCTGTTGTTTTTATATATATTTGTGTTTCATGGTTTTGTTTGTTTATAATATTCTTAATTCATTTTGAAGCACACTGCATTGGAAGGAAAAGTTACTTAAATTCTTAAATTTCTTTGGATGGTTAGTTTATACGCAAATGATATGTAATCCGCCCACAGCCTGTATTTTCAGTATTTCACCCCTTCTTTGGATGGGGAAACTGTTTTAAAAAGATTGTGGCTTGCCTAATATCATACAACTAGTTACTTATGGAAACAGTAGAGCCTAGATATTTATATTAGAAAAAAATTACCTAATATATAAGTGAAAAGCTGAAATTTGTAATGGACATTAAGATAGGAAAATCTTGTTCTAAACAGAGAATGTCCTGTAAATTGTTCAGGCTATTAGGAAGCCTGACTATGATTCTCTTGATTCTTTCTGTCAAAATAGGAGTGATGGAAGATGAGATGAAGGCAGTAAACTGTAGAGATAAGAGCACTAGGGTACTCTACAGTTAAATAAGTTTGAGCCCTGATTCTGTCACTTAACTAGTTTTGACCTTGGGCAAATTATTTAACTTCTTAGTTCTAAATTCTTAAATGGTTTCAATAATACCTATGTCATAGTGTTTCATAATTGGAAACTGGTGGCATCATCATAAGTATTAGTTGCATTAAGTGAAAGGATTTAGTTAGAATTGAGTTTCTTTGTCAGAGGCACAGGAATTTTTACCCGGAAGCCCTTACAGGAGGGAAAATGATCTCACCTGGTAATTTACTTTATGTTGTTGTTTTATTTGCTAATTCGTGGCTAACTCTTTGTAATCCTATGACTTAGCATGCCAGGTTTCCCTGTCCTTCACCATCTCCCCAGAGCTTGCTCAAACTCATGTCCATTGAGTCTGTGATGCTATCCAGCGTCTTGCCAGATGCCATCCTCTGTCTTCCCCTTCTCCTCCTGCCCTCAGTCTTTCCAAGCATCAGGGTCTTTTCCAGGGAGTTGACTCTCCTCATCAGGTGGCCAAAGTATTGGAGCTTCAGCAGCAGGCTTTCCAATGAATGTTAAGTCTTGATTTCCTTTGAGATTGACTAGTTTTGTCTCCTCGGTGTTTGAGGGACTCTAAAGAGTCTTCTACTAGACTACTACTAAACCGCTAGACCACTGAGGTATGAACTAAATGAAATCCCTTATGATTATACAGTGGAAATGAGAAATAGATTTAAGGGGCTAGAATTGATCGATAGAGTGCCTGTTGAACTATGGACAGAGGTTCGTGACACTGTACAGAAGACAGGCATGAAGACCATCCCCATGGAAAAGAAATTCAAAAAAGAAAAATGGCTGTCTGGGGAGTCCTTACAAATAGCTGTGCAAAGAAGAGAAGCAAAAAGCAAAGGAGAAAAGGAGAAAAGGAAAGATAAGCATCTGAATGCAGAGTTCCAAATAGCAAGAAGAGATAAGAAAGCCTTCCTCAACGATCAGTGCAAAGAAAAAGAGGAAAACAACAGAATGGGAAAGACTAGAGACCTCTTCAAGAAAATTAGAGATACCAAGGGAAAATTTCATCCAAAGATGGGCTCGATAAAGGACAGAAATGGTATGGACCTAACAGAAGCAGAAGATATTAAGAAGAGGTGGCAGGAATACACAGAAGAACTGTACAAAAATGATCTTCACGACCAAGATAATCACGATAGTGTGATCACTCACCTAGAGCCAGACATCCTGGAATGTGAAGTCAAGTGGGCCTTAGAAAGCATCACTAGGAACAAAGCTAGTGGAGGTGATGGGATTCCAGTGGAGCTCTTTCAAATCCTGAAAGATGATGCTGTGAAAGTGCTGCAGTCAATATGTCAGCAAATTTGGAAAACTCAGCAGTGGTCACAGGACTGGAAAAGGTCCGTTTTCATTCCAATCCCAAAGAAAGGCAATGCCAAAGAATGCTCAAACTACTGCACAACTGCACTCATCTCACACGCTAGTAAAGTAATACTCAAAATTCTCCAAGCTAGGCTTCAGCAATACGTGAACTGTGAACTTCCAGATGTTCAAGCTGGTTTTAGAAAAGGCAGAGGAACCAGAGATCAAATTGCCAACATCTGCTGGATCATCGAAAAAGCAAGGGAGTTCCAGGAAACATCTATTTCTGCTTGATTGAGTATGCCAAAGCCTTTGACTGTGTGGATCAGAAGAAACTGTGGAAAATTATGAAAGAGATAGGAATACCAGATCACCTGACCTGCCTCTTGAGAAACCTATATGCAGGTCAGGAAGCAACAGTTAGAACTGGACATGGAACAACAGACTGGTTCCAAATAGGAAAAGAAGTATGTCAAGGCTGTATTGTCACCCTGCTTATTTAACTTATATGCAGAATACATCATGAGAAATGCTGGACTGGAAGAAACACAAGCTGGAATCAAGATTGCGGGGAGAAATGTCAATAACCTCAGATATGCAGATGACACCACCTTTATGGCAGAAAGTGAAGAGGAACTAAAAAGCTTCCTGATGAAAATGAAAGAGGAGGGTGAAAAAGTTCGCTTAAAGGTCAATANAAAGGAGAAAAGGAAAGATAAGCATCTGAATGCAGAGTTCCAAATAGCAAGAAGAGATAAGAAAGCCTTCCTCAACGATCAGTGCAAAGAAAAAGAGGAAAACAACAGAATGGGAAAGACTAGAGATCTCTTCAAGAAAATTAGAGATACCAAGTGAAAATTTCATCCAAAGATGGGCTCGATAAAGGACAGAAATGGTATGGACCTAACAGAAGCAGAAGATATTAAGAAGAGGTGGCAGGAATACACAGAAGAACTGTACAAAAATGATCTTCACGACCAAGATAATCACGATAGTGTGATCACTCACCTAGAGCCAGACATCCTGGAATGTGAAGTCAAGTGGGCCTTAGAAAGCATCACTAGGAACAAAGCTAGTGGAGGTGATGGGATTCCAGTGGAGCTCTTTCAAATCCTGAAAGATGATGCTGTGAAAGTGCTGCAGTCAATATGTCAGCAAATTTGGAAAACTCAGCAGTGGTCACAGGACTGGAAAAGGTCCGTTTTCATTCCAATCCCAAAGAAAGGCAATGCCAAAGAATGCTCAAACTACTGCACAACTGCACTCATCTCACACGCTAGTAAAGTAATACTCAAAATTCTCCAAGCTAGGCTTCAGCAATACGTGAACTGTGAACTTCCAGATGTTCAAGCTGGTTTTAGAAAAGGCAGAGGAACCAGAGATCAAATTGCCAACATCTGCTGGATCATCGAAAAAGCAAGGGAGTTCCAGGAAACATCTATTTCTGCTTGATTGAGTATGCCAAAGCCTTTGACTGTGTGGATCAGAAGAAACTGTGGAAAATTATGAAAGAGATAGGAATACCAGATCACCTGACCTGCCTCTTGAGAAACCTATATGCAGGTCAGGAAGCAACAGTTAGAACTGGACATGGAACAACAGACTGGTTCCAAATAGGAAAAGAAGTATGTCAAGGCTGTATTGTCACCCTGCTTATTTAACTTATATGCAGAATACATCATGAGAAATGCTGGACTGGAAGAAACACAAGCTGGAATCAAGATTGCGGGGAGAAATGTCAATAACCTCAGATATGCAAATGACACCACCCTTATGGCAGAAAGTGAAGAGGAACTAAAAAGCTTCCTGATGAAAATGAAAGAGGAGGGTGAAAAAGTTCGCTTAAAGGTCAATATTCAGAAAACGAATATCATGGCACCCAGTCCCATCACTTCCTGGGAAATAGATGGGAAACAGTGGAAACAGTGACAGACTTTTTTGTTGGGGAGGCTCTGAAATCACTGCAGATGGTGATTGCAAAAATGAAATTAGAAGACGCTTACTGCTTGGAAGGAATGTTATGACCAACCTAGATCGCATATTCGGAGAAGGCAGTGGCACCCCACTCCAGTACTCTTGCCTGGAAACTCCCATGGACGGAGGAGCCTGATGGGCTGCAGTCCATGGTGTTACTAAGGTTCGGGCACGACTGAGCTACTTTTACTTTCACTTTTCACTCTCTTGCATTGGAGAAGGAAATGGCAACACACTCCATTGTTCTTGCCTGGAGAATCCCAGGGACAGGGGAGCCTGATCGGCTGTCGTCTACAGGGTCGCACAGAGTCGGACACGACTGAAGCGACTTAGCAGCAGCAGCAGCAGATAACATATTGAAAAGCAGAGACATTACTTTGGCAACAAAGGTCCGTTTAGTCAAGGCTATGGTTTTTCCAGTAGTCATGTATGGATGTGAGAGTTGGACTGTGAAGAAAGCTGAGCGCCAAAGAATTGATGCTTTTGAAGTGTGGTGTTGGAGAAGACTCTTGAGAGTCCCTTGGACTGCAAGGAGATCCAACCAGTCCATTCTGAAGGATATCAGCCCTGGTATTTCTTTGGACGGAATGATGCTAAAGCTGAAACTCCAGTACTTTGGCTACCTCACATGAAGAGTTGACTCATTGGAAAGAACTCTGATGCTGGGAGGGATTGGGGGCAGGAGGAGAAGGGGACGACAGAGGATGAGATGGCTGGATGGCATCACTGACTTGATGGGTATGAGTCTGAGTGAACTCTGGGAGTTGGTGATGGACAGGAAGGCCTGGCGTGTTGCAATTCATGGGGTCGCAAGGAGTCGGACACGACTGAGCGACAGAACTGAATTGAAAGAGTCTTCTCCAGTACCACAGTTCGAAAGTATCAGTTCTTCTGTGCTCAGCCTTCTTTATGATCCAGCTGTCACATCTGTACATAACTACTGGAAAAACTATAGCTTTGACTATGGACCTCTGTTGGCAAAGTGATGTGTTTGCTTTTGAATATGCTATTTAGTTACGTCATAGCTTTCCTTCCAAGGAGCAAGCGTCTTTTAATTTCATGGCTTCAGTCACTGTCCTCAGTGATTTTTGGAGCCAAAGAAAATAAAATCTGGCACTCTGTCCATTTTTTCCCCCATTTATTTGCCAAGAGGTGATGGGATGGGACACCATGATCTTAGTGTTTTAAATGTTCAATTTTAAGCCACAGTTTTCACTCTCTTTTACCTTCATCAAACGGCTCTTTAGTTCCTCTTCACTTTCTGTCATTAGGGTGGTATCAAATGAATCTGAGGTTGTTGATATTTCTCCCAGCAGTCTTGATTCCAACTTGTGGTTGGAATTTTGCTTGATGGCTTGGCATTTTGCATGATGCACTCTGCATATAAGTTAAACAAGTAGGATCACAAGGTAGAGCCTCATTGTACTCCTTTTACAATTTGGAATCAGTCCGTTGTTCCATATTCAGTTCTAACTGTTGGTTCTTGACCTGCATATAAGTTTCTCAAAAGACAGGTTAGGTGGTCTGGTATTCCCATTTCTTTAACAATTTTCCACAGTTTGCTGGGATCCACACAGTCAAGGCTTTAGTGTAGTCAGTAAAGCACATATTTTTCTGTAATTCTCTTGCTATGATCCAGCAGATATTGGCAGCAAAGGTTAACTGACTCCAAAGTTTTCTGTTTTTGTTTTTCTACCCTTGCCTATTGAAATTTATTTTCCAATAGCTTGATTTTCTAACCTGATCAAGCATTTATAGTGTCCACTCAATATTTAAATTTTAAAATTTCAGAGAGAGCAGGTAGTTTTGTTTCTGTAAGATTATTTGGTATCATTGAGAATGTTAACATAATATTAGCACCTACCACTTGTTATATATACATAACATTTAATATGCTTAGCTGTGTTCACCATGTCAGTTACAACATACAATACTGTTTAGTAGATGTTGTATCTGTTTTACATATAGTAAACTAAGAGGATGAAATAAATCATGTACCTCAAGTTCATATATTCAATAAATGGCAGTGCTGGGATTCAAATGTACTTTTGATTCTATAGCCCATCTTTATATTATAGTTTAGCGTATATCTTATGTCCTCAATTTGTCTGCATTTTAATGGAGAAACTTTTGAAATCTTTCAGAAGGTAAGATATATGAAAATTTATGACTTTTTTCTCTCAGCAGTGTCTTATTGGGTAGTATATGAAAATTACCCCTCCAAATAATTGTGAATGATTACTTTTTAAGCTTGAAATACAACCATCATACAACATTATTCAGGTGTACAGTATGATTTGATATTTGAATGTATTGCAGAATCGTTACCACAATAAGTCTAGTTAACATCTATTACCATACCTTATCATAGAGTTGTGTGTGAGTGTGTGATGAGAACTTTTATGATCTAGTCTCTTTTCAACTTTCAAATATGCAGTACAGTGTTAACTGTAGACACCATGCCATGTATTACTCCTCTGTGAAGTATTTGTTTTGTTACTGGTAGTTTATATCTTTTGACTCCTTCACCCATTTGGCCCATCCTGTGCCCACATCTCTGGTAACCATCGATCTGTTCTCTTTATCTATGAGCTTGGTGTGGTGTGGCTTTTTTTCTTGTTTTTGGATTCCCCGTGTAAATGAAATCATAGGGTATTTGTCTTTGTCTGTCAGACTTATTTCACTTAACATGACACCCTCTAGGTCTATCCATGTGGTTGCTCATGGCAAGATTTCATTCTTTTTATGGCTAAATAATATTCTGTTAGTTAATAGACCACATCTTTATTCATTGGTAAATCTTTATTTATTCATTGTTGAATTCTTTGAATACATGTGTAGAAGTATACTTGCTAAATTATATAGTAGTTATATTTTTAACATTTTGAGGAACCTCCATACTGCTTTCCATAGTGGCCATACCAGTATGCATTCCCACATCTGGAGCAGCAATTGATATTTCTTGTCTTATTGATGATAGCGATTTTAACAGATATGAGGTGATGTTTCATAGTGCTTTGGGTTTGCATTTCCCTAATGATCGGTGATGTTGAGCATGTTTTCAGGTACTTAATTGGCCATTTGTATGTCTTTGGAAAATATCTGTTCAGATCCTCTGCCTATTTTTTAATCAATTTTCTTTCTTTTTGCTGAGTTATTTAAGTACTTTATATATTTTGAATATTAACCTCATACCAGGTGTTCTTGCCTGGAAAATCCCAGAGACGGGGGAGTCTGGTGGGCTGCCGTCTATGGGGTCACACAGAGTCGGACACGACTGAAGTGACTTAGCAGCAGTAGCAGACGTATGATATGTAAATATTTTCTCCCATTTACTAGATCACATTTTCATTTTGTTGATGGTTTCCATTTTAGTTTGACGTAATCCTACTTGTTGCCTTTTGTTGCCTTTATTTTTAGTGTCAAATTTAAAAACTCATAGCCAAGACTGGTATCAGGCTGCTACTTGTGTTTTCTTCTACGAGTTTTATTGTTTCTGGCCTTACATCCAAGTGTTTAATCCATTTTGGAGTTAATTTTTGTGTGTGGTGTAAAATTGTGGTGAGATATATATTTCATAAATATGTGCCAGGGAAGTGAACTAGGGTTTGATTAGGAAATGATCTAAAGTTTGATTAAGAAAATGGATTATAATCCTTTGGACTCTGAACAATATATAGAACCTTCTCATATAAATCATTTCATGTAAAGTGTTTTTCTTGAGAGATGTAAAGTGGAGCAAGAAAGTCCATTTACACTGTATTTTAATGTTTGAGTTTGTTCAGTTATATGAGTTAATAAAGCTGCTTTATGATTAGTCGTACAAGGTTAAATTTGGCTTAAAAAAAAGACTAAAGATTTTTAAAAGCCAACATATGCTCGCTTGAGTATTAATACATACGAATGTGAACAGTGTATTAACATGGTTTCGTTTGAAGAAAATTCTCATCAGCTTAAAGACATTTTATATTTCTCAGAAAACTAGCAGTAATTTCCCAAAGAGTTTCCTGAGGAACTTTCCTGACAGTCCAGTGGTTGAGACTTCACCTTATGCAGGGTGCAGGGGGTGAGGGTTCAATCCCTGGTTAGGGAACTGAGATCCTCCATGCCTCATGACCAAGGGACCAAGACGTGGAATGGAAGCAATGTTGTAACAGATTCAATAATGACATTAAAAATCATCCATCTCAGAAAAAATTAAAAGATTTATAATTTCTGACTTATTGTATGAAACCTATATTTATTCTCTAAAATGGTATTATTAATAGCACTTACGAAGATGAAGCACTGACTACGGAGAATCTCGGATGAATGTCTTAATGCCTGGAAATAATGCCTAGAGGTAATAACTGGAAAGAAATAGGTTTCTTTCAGAAATTTCCTTCTATCACAATACACAACTGGACAAAGAGAATTCATAATTTTATGTAGTTCTTTTACCCTCTCTTTTAAAGAGGTCTGCTATGTTACGAGGAACATTCAAGTAACTTTAGTGCTGTTCTAAAAAGTCTGAAGACATATAGAAAAAGAAACTTTCGTTCGTATTTTTTATTGGAAATTTCTCTTTGTTTTTTTCTTCCCTTTGCGTTTGGGTGTTTATAATACATAGTGAAAAATTTCAAGGAAATTTCTTTTCTTTTGTGTTCTCCTAACTGAAGGCTTCCCAACATCTGTAAATTTTTTTTGTTTTTTAATTTTTTAGCAGGGGGAGAAGAAATTTTGGGAGGAAAAAAGTATTTTTTAAAGCATATTCTGATCTGGGTTGTTGCATAACTTTCTTTTTGTGTTGAAAATAAGTGTAAACTTATGGGTAATCTTTTATGACAGTCTAGATGATAGTCACCTGTGTTAAAGCAATTCAATTAAGAATGGACTATATGTTATCAAAGGACAACAAAATTACAGTAACACACATCAAAAATGTAACTGTTCTGTTCATTTGCTCTCAGTTCTGCTGATCTGATATTTTAGCAAGGCCAGTAACCTGCTATTCACTCATTCAACATTTATTTTAAAAAGTCTCACTACAGAGTTCAAATCAGGAAAGGGAGAAGAGGGTGACAGAGGATGAAATGGTAAGATAGCATCACTGACTCAATGGACATAAACTTGAGCAAACTCCCGGAGATAATGGAGGACAGGGAAGCCTGGAGTGCTGTGGTCCATGAGGTGGCAAAGAGTCAGACACGACTTTGTGACTGAACATCAGAGTTCAAAATAGTAAATAAGTTTATGGGCTCAATAAATAGACAAACTGGGTTCAAATCCTGGCTCTAAAACTCACTATCCTAAATTTCAGTTTATTCATCTATAAAATATTAGTTGACAATATATGACTGTTAGCCAAATAGAACATCCACCTAGTTGCCTGCCCAGGGAGTAGTGGTGCATGGTTATTTTTTTCTTTGCCTGTTGGAAGTTTGATGCGTTTTAGATTGTATTTCAGTTAGGTCATGGAATCTCAGGCTGGTTCCTCTGGTTTATAGCCCTTCTTCTGGGCCAGTAGTTCCTTATTTATCTTCTGTTATTAAGTTCTTACACACATTTGCAATGTTGTAAAAGGATGTGGTCTCTGTGATTCTACTTTTTGGTATTTGTTGAGACTTATTTAGTGGTGGTCAGTTTTTATAAATATTCCCTATATGCTTGAGAAGAATATATATTCTCTAATTTAAATATGTCTGTTAGATTAAGCTTGATAATCATTTTTACCCTTCTACATTTTTTCTGTCTGCCTGGACTGTCAATAAGTAAAAGAGACATTTTAAAATCTCCCTCCATAGAGGTGGATCTGTAAATTTCTCTGTAAATCTTAACAGAAATTTTGCTCTAAATATTTTGAGGTTATTAGTGCATACCAGTTTAGTACTGTATTTTATCATTAAATAGTGACCTCCTTAAAGCAAATAATATTGTTTGTTTTAAACTTATTATGTCTCCCATTGATAAAGTAAAAGTGAAGTCGCTCAGTTGTGTCCAGACTCTTTGCGACCCCATGGACTGTAGCCTAACAGGCTCCTGAGTCCATGGAATTTTCCAAGAAGAGTACTGGAGTGGAGTGCCATTTCCTTCTCCAGGGGATCTTCCTGAGCCAGGGATTGAACCTGGATCTCCTGCGTTGTGTTCTGATGCTTTACTATCTGAGCCACCAGGGAAGCCCCTTGGCAGCTTCCAGTTTATGTCATTAGAATATAACTGGTATAACCTTTGAACCTTTGTCTGTATTGAGAATTAGTAATCTTAAAATGTATCTTATTTTGTTTCTTTATTCAGTCTTATTATCTGGCTATAAGGTGTTGAATTAATGAATGCTTATTTTATTATTTTTGATTACTGTTATTTTTAGACTTTTTATTATCTTAAATTTTTTATTTTTCCTGATTGTTCTACATGACTTTAAAAATGTACTTTGATGTATGTTTTGGTTTATTTGTGTTTTATTCCATTTATAAACACACCTGACGTAGAAACTGTATACTCTCTTTCTCATTTGTAGAATCTTCTCTGGAAATGTTGCCAACTGTATTAACAAAATCTTCAAGTTATAACTTCATCTGATTTTGAACAGTGACCTTAGCACACTTTTACTCTGCTTTTATTCTTGGACCATTTAACTATTTTTTTAAAGACATTCTCTTTGTTATTTTGTATGAACTTCATTGTTTTGTGGGAAATATTTATTTGAATAAACATTTGGCAATAAACATCTTACAAACAGAAAAGTTCAAAAAGAGTTAAGTGTACAACTCAGTGAATCATTAACAGGTATAACCATTTCCCAGGGGTCCCTGACTATTTTTTATTTGAACATTTGACTGTTTTTTATATCTACTTACAGATTTACCAATTTATTAGGTTGGTGCAAAAGTAATTGTGGTTTTGCATTGTTGAATTTTCCTGTTCGATATTGGAGTACATTCTTAAATAAATTTGGTTATGCTATACATTATTTTAATGTGCATTTCTTGCTTTATGTTTTTTCTTATGACTTATTACTTGCTATTTATTTTATATTTATCTTAGACTATAGAAATGATGTTAGACAAAAAAGCAAATTTGAGCAATTTTTTAATCAAGTTCAAAATAGATCGTAAAGCAGTGTAAACAGCTCACAGTATCTAACAATGCATTTGGACTAGGAACTATTAAGGAATAAATATTCAGTGCAGTGGTGGTTCAAGAAATTTTGCAAAGAAGATGAAAGCCTTGAAGATGAGGAGCGCAGTGGCCAGCCATAGGAAGTTGACAGCTGCCAGCTGAGAGCCATCATCAAAGCTGATCCTCTTAAAACTCCACAGGAAGTTGACGAATAACTCAGTGTCCACCATTCTACAGTCGTTTGGCATTTGAAGCAAATTGGAGAGATGAAAAAGCTCGATAAGTGGGTGCCTCCTGAGCTGACTGAAAGTCAAAAAAATCATCATTTTGAAGTGTCACCTTCTCTTATATATGCAACAGCAATGAGCCGTTTCTTGATTGGATTGTGACGTGCAATGACCGATGTATTTTTTACAACAACCAGTGATCACCTGCTAAGTAGCTGAACCGAAAAGAAGCTGCAGAGCACTTCCCAAAGCCAAACTTGCACCAAAAATGGTCATGGTCACTTGGATGGTCTGCTGCCGGTCTGATCCACTACCGCTTTCTGAGTCCCAGCAAAATCATTACATCTGAGAAGTGTGCCCAGCAGGTAGATAAGATGCAGTGAAAAATGCAACGACCGCAGCTGGCATTGGTCAACAGAAAGGGCCTGATTTTTCTCCACGACAATGCCCAACCACACATCACACAACCAACACTTCAAAAGCTGAATGAATAGGGCAATGAAGTTTTGCCTCATCTGCCATATACACCAGAGCTCTTGCCAGCCGACTACCATTTCTTGAAATATCTCCACAACTTGTTGGCAGGGAAATTGCTTCCACAAACAGCAGGAAGCAAAAAATGCTTTCCAAGAGTTTGTTGAATCCTGAGGCATGGATATTTGTGCTACAGGAAAAAACAAACTTATTTCTTGTTGACAAAAATATATTGATGAAATGGTTCCTGTTTTGATTTATGAAAATATATTTGAGCCTAGTTATAATGACTTAAAATTCATTGTCTGAAACCACAATAACTTGTACCAACCTAATACTTGTTCATCATTTATTTGACACTGTAAGACTTTTCTTTTGGTATTGTTTCTCTTTTTCTTGAAGTATATCGTTTAGCATTTCCTTTAGTTTATATATTTTGGTGGTAAAATATTTTTGTTTGTCTGAAAATTCCTTTTTTCTTCCATGTTCTTGAAAGGTAGTTTTTCTAAGGATATGATTTTTGGTCACAGGTTTTTTTCCTGATAGAACTTTGATTATATTACTCTAGTATCTTCTGCCTGAAGTTATTGGTGATGAATCAGCATTAGTCTAGTTGTCTGTCTTAATTGGTATCTGCATGTTTTCTTTGACTGCTTTTAAGACTTTTCTTCTTTTCTTTGGCTTTGTGGAGTTGTATTAACACATACTTGGTGTGTGTGTATGTGTGTGCTTATTTATTCTGTTGGATTTGTATTTTTTCATACCATTTGAGTCTTTGATCAGCTCTGAAAAATGTAAGCCATGATTTTTCAAATCTCTTGCTATATTATTTATTCCATTTCTGAGATCTTCAGTGACATATATAAAGCATGAGTTAAGTGCTGTTATAAAAGAGTCTGAAATGCAGTACTTGGGTACAAACCAAAAAATGTTAGAATGATCTCTGTTAATTTTCAAGACAAACCATTCAGTATCACAGTAATCCAAATCTGTGTCTCAACCACTAATGCTAAAGAAGCTGAAGTTGAACGGCTCTATGAAGACCTTCTAGAACTAAGACTCAAAAAAGATGTCCTTTTCATCATAAGGAACTGGAATGCAAACGCAGGAAGTCAAGAGATAACTGGAGTAACAGGCAAATTTGGCCTTGGAGTACAAAAGGAAGCAGGGCAAAGGCTCACAGCAGTTTGCCAAGAGAATGCACTGGTCATAGCAAAAACCCTCTTCCAACAACACAAGAGATGACTCTACACATGGACATCACAGATGGTCAATACCGAAATCAGATTGATCATATTCTTTGCAGCCAAAGATGGAGAAACTTGATACAGTCAGCAAAAACAAGACCGGGAGCTGACTGTGGCTCAGAGCATGAACTCCTTATTGCCAAATTCAGACTTTAATTGACGAAAGTAGGGAAAACCACTGCAGCATTCAGGTATTACCTGAATCAAATTCTTTAGCTTATACAGTGCAAGTGACAAATAGATTCAAGGATTAGGTATAATAGATAAGGTGCCTGAAGAACTATGGACAGAGGTTCGAATATTGTGCAGGAGGTGGTGATCAAAAAAATCCCCAAGAAGAAATGCAAAAAGGCAAAATGGTTGTCTGAGGAGGAGCCTTATAAATAGCAGAGAAAAGAAAAGAAATGAAAGGCAAAGAAGAAAAGGAAAGATACACCCATTTGAATGCAGAGTTCCAAAGAATAGCAAGAAGAGATAAGAAAGCCTTCCCAGTGATCAGTGCAAAGAAATAGAGGAAAACAGTAGAATGGAAAAGACTAGTGATCTCTTCAAAAAAACTAGAGATACCAAGAGAACATTTCATACAAAGATGAGCACAATAAAGGACCTACCAGAAGCAGACAATATTAAGAAGAGGTGGCAAGAATATACAGAAGAACTATACAAAAAAGATCTTCATGACCCAGATAACCATGATGGTGTGATCACTCACCTAGAGCCAGACATCCTGGAATGCAAAGTCAAGTGGGCCTTAAGAAGCATCACTATGAACAAAGCTAGAGGAGATGATCGCATTCCAGTGGAGCTATTTCAGATCCTAAAAGATGATGCTGTGAAAGTGCTCCACTCAATATGTCAGCAAATTTGGAAAACTCAGCAGTGGCCACAGGACTGGAAAAGGTTTGTTTTCATTCCAATCCCAAAGAAAGGCAATGCCAAAGAATGCTCAAACTGCCACACAGTTGCACTCATGTCACACTCTAGCAAAGTAATGCTTAAAATTCGCCAAGCCTGGCTTCGACAGACCATGAACCATGAACTTCCAGATGTTCAAGCTGGTTTTAGAAAAGGCAGAGGAACCAGAGATCAAATCACCAACATCCGCTGGATCATAAAAAAAGCAAGGGAGTTCCAGAAAAACATCTACTTCTGCTTTATTTATTACACCAAAGCCTTTGACTGTGGGAAATTCTTCAAGAGATGGGAATATCAGACCACTATACCTGCCTCTTGAGAAATCTATGTGCAGGTCAGGAAGCAACAGTTAGAACCGGACATGGAACAACAGACTGATTGCAAATCGGAAAGGGAACATGTCAAGCCTGTATATTGTCACCCTGCTTATTTAACTTATGTGCAGACTACATCATGAGAAATGCCAGGTTGGATGAATAACGATTAGAATCAAGATTGCTGGGAGAAATATCAATAACCTGTAATATGCAGATAGCACCATCCTTATGGCAGAAAGTGAGGAGGAACTAAAGAGCCTCTTGATTGATGTGAAAGAGGAGAGTGAAAAAGCTGACTTAAAACTCAACATTCCAAAACTAACATCATGGCGTCTGGTTCTATCACTTCATGGCAATAGATGGGGAAACAATGGAAACAGTGAGAGACTCCTTTCTTGGCTCCAAAATCACTGCAGATGGTGACTGCAGCCATGAAATTAAAAGATGCTTGCTCCTTGGAAGAAAAGCTGTGTCCAACGTAGACAGCATTAAAAAGCAGAGACATTACTTTGCCAGCAAAGGTCTGTACAGTCTAAAACTATGGTTTTTCCAGTATACACATATGGATGTGAGAGTTGGACCATAGAGAAAGATTAGAGCCTAAGAATTGATGCTTTTGAACTGTGGTGTTGGAGAAGACTCTTGAGAGTCCCTAGGACTGCAAGGCAATCCAACCAGTCAATCCTAAAGGAAAACAACTCTGAATATTCATTGGAAGGACCGATTCTGAAAGTGAATCGGTCACCTGATGCCAAGAGCCAAGTTATTTGAAAGGACCCTGATGCTGAGAAAGATTGAAGGCAGGAGGAAAAGGGGATGAAAGAGGATGAGATGGTTGTACCGCATCACCATTGGTAGATGAGTTTGAGCAAGTTCTGGGAGGTAATAAAGGACAGGAAAGCCTGGCATGCTACAGTCCATGGGATTACAAACAGTTGGACAGAACTGAACAAGAAAAATTATGTTTGATTGATTATGTAGCTTGATTTTCAAATTCAATATTTTATTTTTAAAAATATTTTCTCTATGTTTATATTTTATGTATGATTAATTGATTACTGCTTGTGCTGTCTAGCACTCATGGTGATTTGTTTCAGTGTCTCTTAAGTGATCTTTGCTTATGAGATCATTATTGAAAACCTAAGTGCATGAACTGAGGCATTTTCTTCGAAAATAATTTATATTGTGTTACTACTGACATAAAGCTCAACATTCAGAAAACGAAGATCGTGGCACCCGGTCCCATCACTTCATGGGAAATAGATGGGGAAACAGTGTAAACAGTGTCAGGCTTTATTTTCCTGGGCTCCAAAATCACTGCAGATGGTGACTGCAGCCATGAAATCAAAAGACGCTTACTCCTTGGAAGAAAAGTTATGACCAACCTAGATAGCATATTCAAAAGCAGAGACATTACTTTGCCAACAAAGGTCCGTCTAGTCAAGGCTATGGTTTTTCCAGTAGTCATGTATGGATGTGAGAGTTGGACTGTGCAGAAAGCTGAGTGCTGAAGAATTGATGCTTTTGAAGTGTGGTGTTGGAGAAGACTCTTGAGAGTCCCTTGGACTGCAAGGAGATCCAACCAGTCCATTCTGAAGGAGATTGGCCCTGGGATTTCTTTGGAAGGAATGATGCTGAAGCTGAAGCTCCAGTACTTTGGCCACCTCACGTGAAGAGGTGACTCATTGGAAAGGACTTTGATGCTGGGAGGGATTGGGGGCAGGAGGAGCAGGGGACGACCGAGGATGAGATGGGTGCATGGCATCACTGACTCGATGGACATGAATCTGAGTGAACTCTGGGAGTTGTTGATGGACAGGGAGGCCTGGCGTGCTGTGATTCATGGGGTCGCAAAGAGTTGGACACACTGAGCAACTGAACTGAACTATGGACCTGGGACTACTTCAGCTATCTTTCAGAGCCCATAACTTAATATAAGTGCTTCTTAAGAAGTCTTAACATTAATAATCATGGTATTTCAGTAATGAAGTAATTCTTAGATATTTCAAAATATTAGATACATCACCCAGTGTATAATTCTTAAATAATATGTAGAACCGTAGAAATGATTTTTGCAGATATTAGTATCATCAAATTTAAATGATTTTTCACCATTTTAAGACTATATTTCCTTTTGATAGTGAGATTAGAGTGTAGAGAAGCTAAGTATTCCATTCATTGGCATTTTATTAAAACAACACTGACATGATGTATGCTGAGTGATCACAAGTAATCAGATTTACTCTTTTCACTACTTGCTTCAGCAGCAATTTAAGATCAAGAAGTATATATGTTTTAGTCACTATAAAAAAGGTTTGACATTTCCTGAGAAAGTTGACCATAAAGTTAACCTGTAAACCAGCAAAAAACAAGTATTCAAACAATTTGTTCATGAATGTTCATAATAACACTATTGACAACAATCAAAAAGTGAAAATAGCACAAATGTTCATCAACTGATCAGTGGATAAACGAAATATGATATAATAAAATGTTTGAAATATTATTTGGCCATAAAAAGGAATGTTCTAAAAGCATACTATAGTGTGAATGAATCTCAGAAGCATTATACTGTGTAAAAGTTTACACATGATATGTAATTCATTTTATATGAATTGTCCAGAATTTGCAGTTCCATAGGGCCAGAAAGTACGTTTGTGGTTGTTGGGGGTGGGAGTAAAGGGGAAATGGGAGTGACTGTTTACTTTTTTTCATGGAATCATAAAAATATTTTGGAAGTAGATAAAGATTATAGTGCCCAGTGTTCTAAATATAGTGCACAGAATGTTCTAAATATCATTGAATTGTATACCTAAAATGGTTAATTTGGTTATGTGAAGTTTACCTTGATAATATCATCAATATATTAGTTTCTTTTAATTTAAGACCCTATGAAAGAAAGCAGGTTGTGGGATTGAATTCATGGGTAGCTTCCTTGATGTACTTGAGGATAATGTTGCGTTACAACTGCTTTCAGCTTACTAATCAAATTGAATGTGTGTGTGTGTTATGTGTGTTAGTCGCTCAGTCGTGTCCGACTTTGCAGCCTCACGGACTGTAGCCCATCAGGCTTCTCTATCCATGGAATTCTCCAGGCAAGAATACTGGAGTGGATTGCCATTCCTTTCGCTAGAGGAACTTCCCAACCCAGGAATCGAACTCTGGTCTCCTGCATGGCAGCAGATTCTTTACCATTTGAGCTACAGGGAAGTCTATCAGTCAAATTAAATAACTAACTATAAATCTCATCCTGTAGCTTGGATTTTCAGTGAGAAATAGAGTTGAAATTTGTTGAGCATTTCTTTTTCTCATGTAGTTCTCTGTGTATGCAGAGTAACCTTGTGCATCAGTGGTTTTGTCCACCTATCAAGCATTAAGATCTGCAGATATGATGAGGGATTGTAGTTTCTCTTCCAAGTTATATGTCACTGATAATGTATGACACTATATCCTTTGTCATAGATTTCTGTCAATACTTTCTTCTCATTTTTACTTCAGTCATAATATTTGTCAAGAGGTTTTTGCTTACTTGATAAACTTCCTAACAAATAAATTGTGCTTGTTTCTCTGGTGAGGAGTATAACACAAGTGAATTCGTCTTTAATCTTCCTTTCTAATCAGTTTTTTGTACAAAATTTGCCAGTTTCTACATGGAGAGGATTTGGCTGGTGGAGAGTTCACTTGAAATTAAGTTGGTTGTTTGAAAGGGACTTGAGGCTTCAGGAGCATTATATCATCGTTAGTTAAAACGTCAGTATTAATCATATAGTGAGCTCCAGGGGCTTGTGGATAGTTAAATATAATCTATAAGAATGATTGTACTTTCTGTCTCATAATTTTTTTGAAAAATCAAATTATCACACTTACAGATTTATCTCAACAGGATTCATGTTCCACTGTCACTGGAATCATTCCCTATAGAGATTAATTATCTTAATCTGTATAGTAGAATTTGGTACTGTTTTAATCAACATTTTTACACATCACTGAATAATTTTTCAGATTGCCATATAATTTCGTGGAGGTGATGAAACAATAAGAATAACAAAAAGTAGAAATTTAACTGAGTAAGGAGCAAAGGCTGTGCTTTGCTGGAGTAGCCATGAAGAGATACCCCACGTCTAATGTAAGAGAAACCCAAGTAAGATGGTAGGTGTTGCGAGAGGGCATCAGAGGGCAGACACCCTGAAACCATAATCACAGAAAACTAGTCAGTCTGATCACATGGACCACAGACTTGTCTAAGTCAGTGAAACTAAGCCACGCCATATGGGGCCACCCAAGATGGATGGGTCATGGTGGAGAGGTCTGACAGAATGTGGTCCACTGGAAAAGGGAATGGCAAACTACTTCAGTGTTCTTGCCTTGAAAACCCCATGAACAGTATGAAAAGGCAAAATGATAGGATGCTGAAAGAGGAACTCCCCAGGTAGGTAGGTGCCCAGTATGCTACTGGAGATCAGTGGAGAAATAACTCCAGAAAGAATGAAGGAATGGAGGCAAAGCAAAAACAATACCCAGGTGTGAATGGGACTGGTGATAGAAGCAAGGATCGATGTTATAAAGAGTAATATTGCATAGGAACCTGGAATGTTTGGTCCATGAATCAAGGCAAATTGTAAGTGGTCAAACAGGAGAGGGCAAGATGAACATCAACATTCTAGGAATCAGTGAACTAAAATGGACTGGAATGGGTGAATTTTACTCAGATGACCATTATATCTACTACTGTGGGCAGGAATCCCTTAGAAGAAATGGAATAGCCATCGTGGTCAACAAAAGAGTCCAAAATGCAGTACTTGGATGCTGTCTCAAAACTGACAGAATGATCTCTGTTCGTTTCCAAGGAAAACCATTCAATATCATGGTAATCCAAGCCTATGCCCCAGCCAGTAACGCTGAAGAAGCTGAAGTTGAATGGTTCTGTGAAGACCTACAAGACATTTTAGAACCAACACCCAAAACGGATGTCCTTTTCATTATAGGAGACTGGAACGCAAAAGTAGGACATCAGGAAACACCTAGAGTAACAGGCAAATTTGTCCTTGGAGTATGGAATGAAGCAGGACAAAGGCTAACAGAGTTTTGCCAAGAGAACACACAGGTCATAGCAAACACCCTCTTCCAACAGCACGAGAGAAGACTCTACACATGGACATCACCAGATGGTCAACACCGAAATCAGATTGATTATATTCTTTGCAGCCAAAGATGGAGAAGCTCTATACAGTCAGCAAAAACAAGACCAGGAGCTGACTGTGGCTCAGACCATGAATTCCTTATTGCCAAATTCAGACGCAAATTGAAGAAAGTAGGGAAAACCACTAGACCATTGAGGTATGACCTATATCAAATCCCTTATGATTATACAGTAGAAGTGAGAAATAGATTTAAGGGACTAGATCTTATAGACACAGTGCCTGATAACTGTGGACGGAGGTTCGTGACATTGTACTGGAGAAAGGGATCAAGACCATTCCCATGGAAAATAAATGAAAAAAGCAAAATGGCTGTCTGGGGTGGCCTTACGAATTACTGTGAAAAGAAGAGAAGTGAAAAGCAAAGGAGAAAAGAAAAGATATTCCCATTTGAATGCAGAGTTCCAAAAAGTAACAAGGAGAGATAAAAAAGCCTTCCTCAGTGATCAAAGCAACGAAATAGAGGAAAATAACAGAATGGGAAAGACTAGAGATCTCTACAAGAAAATGAGAGGTAACAAAGAAATATTTCATGCAAAGATGGGCTTGATACAGGACAGANATTCCCATTTGAATGCAGAGTTCCAAAAAGTAACAAGGAGAGATAAAAAAGCCTTCCTCAGTGATCAAAGCAACGAAATAGAGGAAAATAACAGAATGGGAAAGACTAGAGATCTCTACAAGAAAATGAGAGGTAACAAAGAAATATTTCATGCAAAGATGGGCTTGATACAGGACAGAAATGGTTTGGATCTCAAGGAGCAGAAGTTACTAAGAAGAGGTTGGCAGAATACACAGAAGAACTGTACAAAAAAGATCTTTACGACCAAGATAATCACAATGGTGTGATCACTCANGTTGATGTATGGCAAAACCAATACAATATTGTAAAGTAACCTCCAATTAAAATAAATAAATTTATATTTAGGAAAAAAAAGAAAAATACCTTTTTCTCTGTTTCATCAAACATGCTAGTCAATAATATTACTTTGACTATTAGAATTAGCATCTTCCTTAAATAAAATCTCATCTTTTTTGCAGACATCCATGATTAAAAAACAAAAGAAAAAAACCTTGCTGTGTAAGATATACCTTAACAGGTTATGATAGTAACAGATGAGACACTTGGTCTGACATGGCACATCAGCTAAAATGTTTAAATTCCAAAAAAAAAAAGTAAGCAAAAATGTTAAAAATAATAAAGGAAAAGAAATTTTTTTAAATCAAAAATCCACAAAATGTTATCCATGACAATGATATGTAACGATCTGAGACTGAAGAACAGGGTTTACAGAAACTAAATTGGGCTAGAAAAATGAATATGAATTTATTTTTGGATAAAACGGTAAATTTAAGTGGAGACTGTGAAATTTCACCCAGGTTTTCTTTGGTGGCCCCAGAGTATGTACAAATGCTTCCCAATTAGTCACCCTGGCTTTCTACCTTGAGCCATGGTAACCGAGTTAACTTATTTCACAGTTCTCTTTTACTTCACTCACTAGCTCAACATGCAATCTTGGAGTTTCTGTTTTAATTATTTTGCAATTTGGCCCAGACTTCGGTATCACACACAGTTCATAACCATAAGAGGAAGTAAAATTCATAGCTGTCACCAATCTCCAGGCAGACATCATGGCCTGTTAGGTGGTGATAGAAGCAAGGCCTGGGAGGAGTGGCCAGCATCTCAGCTAGTCAGAACAAGGGCTGGAAGGCACCACAGCAATGTGGGTCAGAGATCACAGGAAGGAGATCAACTTAGGGTGGTACATCAGGCACCTAAGGATGAAAGGCAGACTGGACACAAAAGATTAAGCTTTGAGGCACCCCAGGTCCCAGCTCATTCGACCAGGCTCAGTCACAGACACAACATCAGGGAAGTGAGCAAGGATGGAGCCTGATGGCTGAGGCCTGACAAAGACCTGCATCATGGAGCCGGTGGCGTGGGTGTTACACCCATCAAGAGATGCCACATATTCACTTTGTAGCCTTGAATATTATCCTACCTCATAAAGCCTTGGTTTTCTTATCACAGAGGGAGAATATAGTAAGTAGCAGAAAGTGTGAGGAATAAAGTGGGACACCTCAAGGAAGCTCCTAAGACCTCTGGCACCTGTCTGGTATTGGACAAACAGATGAGATAAAAGTAAAGCTCTTATGAAATGATAATTCCCTTCCGTTTCCCAAGAGGTTACCAGTGACTCTCCACTCAGCCTCTCTCTGGTTTACAGGTAGGCAAGTGACCCACTCTGTGAGACTGCAAAGGGTAAGGAAGCAAAATAATCTGACACTGGTCATTCTAGTCCAAACCCATCATTACAGCTTACAGGTAAACCTACCTTACTTTCAGAAGAAGAGAGAAAAAAAAATGTCCAAAAGCAAATCGTCAGTTTTCAAAATGCAACTCCAAGGTGAGAGAAACACAAAACCAAACCAAAAATCCTGTCAAATCACTTTAAAACTGAAGGCAAAATGTAAATGCCCTTGGGTGTCCCAGATGTTGCTAGGGGTAAAGAACCTGCCTGCCAATGTAGGAGACATAAGAGATGTGGGTTCGATCCCTGGGTAGGGAGGATCCCTTGGAGGAGGGCATGGCTACCCACTCCAGTATTCTTGTCTGGAGAATCCCATGGACAGAGGAGCCTGGCAGGCTATAGTCCATAGCGTCGCAAAGAGATGGACACAACTGAAGTGACTTAGCACGCACGCATGTAAATGCCCTTATAAGGACAGTGAGGGGATGATGTTTGACTTTTCATACCTATTTGGGTTATCTGGCAAGCCAGATCAGATTTGCTGATCTGAGCGAACGCGCAGAGCCCCCTTTCCTGCAACAGTGAACATTTGCAGTGCAGAGGCAATCAATGATAACCCTGTTCCCACTGGGACTCCCCTATCAGTCGGACTTACCTTTGCTTTTCATTGAGTCAAAAGCTGCCTATGGGGACCATAAATCATCAGTTTTCAGGACACAGAGGGATCTGGGTGATTGAGCAGATGGGCGTTCACACATCAGCTTATGTTTTTAAGAATAAGGTTCACAAAATAATTAGTCCTTGGGTCACATAATTAGCAAGTATCCTGGGCTGACCCAAATTAACACGGGGTAGGCTAACATCCTTTTATGTTTCTTTGCTCCAGAGTGCTGACCTGCATGGTCAGGTTGGAAAATGATACAAATGATTTATCTATTGTTCACAAACGTGCAACAGGATCCCCAAGGAAGCCACTAGATTCCATACAGGCTCATTTCAAAACAGAAGAATAAAGTTATACATACACAAACTGAAACGAAATGAAATGCAAACTCTAAAAAATCACAGAAGAGCCAGATCATGTCAACAGGAAAATTTCTAGTTGCATCTAGTATTCTATTGCTCAGCTTAGAAAACTAATCACTTTACAAAAATTTCTTTATCATGAAAAACTGCTGCACGTATTTGTTTGTCTGTGTTTAAAAGTTAAGAATGGTCTTTATTTCAAGCACTTATTTTCTATTACCAAGAAATAAAACCATCAGCTATTAAGGATGGTTAATACAAAACTGCCTCATTCATTTAATATGAAACTTTGACTAATACTGAGTTATCACATACATCTAAGACATTCCTAAGCGTGCCATTAGCAAGAAGTTTTATGATCATCTTTACTGCCATTATAGCAACAATACCTCAATTAAAAGTATAAAATCACTTATGTGATTACTACCATTGTTGTTATAACCTGAGTAAACTCAGAACTGGGCTATTTTTCTCAAGGCAGTCCAAGACCTGCAGGGTTCGATCTCTAGTGCTTGACCTCAGGTACCTGCATGGTAATTAAACTCCCCAGATTCCAGACCTGGTTACCAACATCTAAGAACCACTGTCTCAAATTTAGGGGACAGACCCTACAGAATGAAAGGATAAAACTTCAAAACTCCTCTTTTAGAGTAAGTGTGGCTGTACTATCTTACAGCTGTCAGAAAACCATGAGTAAGTGCACAGGGCCTGAGGGCACAGTCTTACTCATTCTTACCTGAAAGTTGATGATACGCTTAAAGAGATTTCAAACCAAACACTTCAGGTGTGAATGCCTTTCAATACCTCATCTGTATTCAGGAAATTTCTGTCCAAATGATCCTTGAAAGAGTCCTCACAGTTGGCACAACCACACTGACTGGGGACACTATGATGAACCACATTTGAGAAAGAGCCAGCCAGGGATTAAACACAGTTTGCTGACACCAACAGAGACACTGGTTCTACTTCACCACTCACTTATTAAATGAAACAACCACTGCAAGTGATCATACCTGACATATACAGCATCTCCAAAAGCATCATGAGGCGATAGACTCAGTTTAATGACTTGAAAATGTTCCAACCTCTGCAATCAATGAATCTACAAGAAAGTCTACAGGCAAACACTTATGAAAAGAACTACAGGGACTTCCCTGGCGGTCCAAGCAGCTGGGGATAAGGGTTCAGTTCCTGGTTGGGGAACTGAGGTCCAGCATGCCACCACGTATAATGCCCCCTCCCACACAAAAGAACTACCTCATTAGTACTGAAAAAGGTAAAGTATTGCTTTAGTCTATTAGACTGGCAAGATTTAAAACATCAATAAAATGTAGAATTGGCAAGGCTGTGGTAAATTACAGGCATGTTCAGACCCTACACCGAAACCTGGCATGATCTTTCAGGATGGCTTCCCAGGTGGCGCTACCGGTAAGGAACTCACCTGCCAATGCAGGAAATGCGAGAGATGCAGGTTTGATTCCTGGGTCGGGAAGATCCCCTGGAGGAGGAAATGGCAACCCACCCCTTGCCTGGGAAATCCCACGGGCAGAGAAGCCTAGTACGCCACAGTCCATGGGGTCACTAACAGTCAGACACGACTGAGGGACAGCATGCATGCACTTCAGGATGGCAATTCAGCAGGCTTTGGCAAAACTCTTAAAAATACATACACATTTTGACCCAGGAACTCCATTTCTCACAATTTATCCTATAAGAATGCTCAATATGGCACAAGTCAGAAAGCAAGTCAGAAAAAAAGTATTTGTGGTGTACAGCCAATAAAAACAATTAGTATTTATATACAGGTCCACACTCCCGTATCTAAAATCTGAATTCTCAAAAGTTCCAAGAACTGAAAGATATTTTTTTATATGCATTTATAGGAAAATGTGACTTACTACAAGAATATTAAAGAGTCTTTATACCCTTAATTATAAATACTTTGTTACCGAAACTTTAATGTATTTGATTACAGGGACCTATTCCACACCTCGATGGTGGTTGTACAAAATACATATTTCTCAGGTTATCTTCCTAAAATCTAAAAAGAGAAAAATCTTTGAATTCAGAAACAATCTGGACTACAAAGTTTTGGATAAAGGATAGTGATACTACATTTACACGTGTACAGTTGAATTTTAGTATGTCTGCCTATCATAATATTCACAGTGACTTTCTCACATGATAATACAAGCGATCTTTACTTTCTTCCTTTGCTTTCAGATGTCGTCTAAATTTTCTTTTCATGGGCTTTCCTTGAGGTTCAGCTGGCAAAGAATTCACCTGCAATGTGGGAGACCTGGGTTCAATCCCTGGGTTGGGAAGATCCCCTGTAAAAGGCAAAGGCTACCCACTCCAGTATTCTGGCCTGGAGAATTCCATGGACTGTATAGTCCATGGGGTCGCCAAGAGTCAGACACGACTGAGTGACTTTCACTTTCACTTTCTTCCTTTGCTTTCAGATGTGAAATTTCATAATGAGCACATTTATCTTCATTCTTATAAAATTCAATGTATTTCCACTTGGGCAAAAGAGGTGGGGGAAAAAATCTGATCCTTATGAAAACACTCAATCAAATTTCTTAATTTCACATATTNCGACTGAGTGACTTTCACTTTCACTTTCTTCCTTTGCTTTCAGATGTGAAATTTCATAATGAGCACATTTATCTTCATTCTTATAAAATTCAATGTATTTCCACTTGGGCAAAAGAGGTGGGGGAAAAAATCTGATCCTTATGAAAACACTCAATCAAATTTCTTAATTTCACATATTATAGCTCTGTTCACATAACTATGTGTTTTGTAATTAAGAGTCAAGTGATTTTTCTGCTAAGTATTCCAATCACTTTCTTGATTTGTGATCAAGTTCACATCATACAGCAAGACGGACTGGCAGCCCAGGAGTGCAGCAGCTGAGACACCTTCCTTGGCTCCCATAAGAGATATCTCCTTGGGCAACTGTCAGAAAACAGACAGACGCCCATCAGTGTCAAATGTTATCACCACATGTACCACCAGACAGACAGGAGGAGCACAAAGGAAGGGAAAATCACAAAAGGAAGAAAAACATAAGCTTTCATGTAGAAATCCTTGTCTTGACTGAAAATTAGAGAATTTAACAATTTTGTTGGGTATCTTCTCTCTCTCTTTCTAATGAGACTCCAAGTCTCCGAAGCAAAATACATGTCTCATATTTCCTTCAGCCCTAAGGAAATGAAACACACTTAGTTTTAAAAAATTAACTAGCTGTTAAATGGGCTTCCCTGGTGGCTCAGATGGTAAAGGATCCGCCTGCAATTCAGGAGACCTGGGTTCAATCCCTGGGTTGGGAAGGTTGCCTGGAGGAAGGCATGGCAATCCACTCCAGCATTCTTGCCTGGAGAATCCCCATGGGGAGAGAAGCCTGGCGGGCTAGAGTCAGACACGACTGAGCGACTAAGCACAGCATAGTTGTGAAACAAATAACCACGCTATTAACTGAAAATCTGTGTGTGCTCAGTCATGCCCGACTCTGCGACCCCATGGACTGTATGTAGCCCACCAACCTCCACTATCCATAGGATCCTCCAGGCAAGAATGCTGGAGTGGGTTGCCATTTCCTACTCCAGATTAATAAAAAATATAAAGAGGTAATTAAAAAGTTATAGTCAGGAAGCAGCAGTCAGATGGATGACTATAAGAATGAAGAGCTTAAAAGGCCCACAATCACACAACCAGCTTTGTTCGATTAGATTTTGGTTCCCTCATTCTGCTTAGACATTTACTGCTCCTGAATGAGTATCAGGCAGAGTGCTAGGTTCTGAGACACAGCAGTGAGCAGTGCAGTCTTCTCTGGCCATGAGGGGCGAGGTAGGTGGACACCTGCAGTGGCTGCAGAGAACTCCACTTGCTCTCTCATAGGGAATTTATATGTGTGTGTCCTGGTGCCAAAGGTGTGCATGGATTCAAGCACAGTCCTGCCTTTTGGAATTATTAAGCCCTACTCTGGTTTTTAAATCCAGCCCCATAAACTTACAAATGGAGATCGGGGACATACATTTTAAACATTTTTTTTTTAATTAGTGAAATTAGAATACTACCCACATCTCACACTTGTGAGCATGTCTGCTCAGACATGGTGTTCAAGTCTGTTTGTTCAGCGGGTTGGTTGGCTTTGCGGGGCAAAGGTTATTTCTCTCCCTTTTATTTCCTCCACACCCCCTTCCACTTTCTTCACTGGACTGGCTGCCCCCTCTTACTTGTAAACACCCTGGAGTCAGGATAATAAGATACCTTGACCACCAGGAAAGCATCAGTATTCCTTGACCCCAGCAGCAACATCAACCATGAACCTCTTCTGAGTCCCTGCTGTTACTTATACTCTAGACCAGCTGTCCTAGGTTTTACCAGAGGCCAGGTCACTACTTCCTGGAGACCACTGGTATATTTTGGTAATGGGGAACTCATATCTCACTGGTCTGTCATAGCCTCTTCAACATCTTCAGACACTAGCAGTTTCTCTTCACACACTCTGCGCTTTATCCAAGGGCCCATTTTGTCCCAAAACTTTCTGGCAAGAATTTGACACCAACCATTCAGTGAACACTTACTGTACTGATGTTACTATCCTAAAAGTTTTGTATCTGTTTTCTCTTAATAATGCCCACATCAACTATAGGAAGTGGGTAACATTATCATTCTCACTTTTCAGATGAGGAAGGCATAGCTTAGAAAGTTTGTAACCTGCTGAATGTCCTTTAACTGAAATCCTACGGATGTATCGGTTCTGGGATCTTACACTGAAATACCATCCACATTCTAGCTAGATCTCCACTAGGTTCACATACATTGAAGTTTGAGAAGCATTGTTCTAGACTACAAAATTGCCATTTCCAACCTCATATTCAGTTAGGATGACCCAAAGCTGCCATGCAGATGACACCACACTTATGGCAGAAAGTGAAGAGAAACTAAAAAGCCTCAATGAAAGTGAAAGAGGAGAGTGAAAAAGTTGGCTTAAAGCTCAACANGCGCCTAAGAATTGATGCTTTTGAACTGTGGTGTTGGAGAAGACTCTTGAGAGTCCCTTGGATTGCAAGGAGATCCAACCAGTCCAGCATTCCTGGATGTTCTTTGGAAGGACTGATGCTGAAGCTGAAACTCCAGTACTTTGGGCACCTCATGTGAAGAGTTGACTCATCAGAAAGACTGATGCTGGGAGGGATTGGGGGCAGGAGGAGAAGGGGACATCAGAGGATGATATGGCTGGATGGCATTACTGTCTCAGTGGATATGAGTTTGGGTAATCTCCTGGAGTTGTTGATGGACAGGGAGGCCTGGCGTGTTGTGATTCATAGGGTTGCAAAGAGTCAGATTAAACTGAACGACTGAACTGAACTGATAGTCTAGATGAACTGACTGCTAGTCCTTGTAACATGTGTTCCACCTTTAAAAAAATAGAATTTCTGTGGAAATAAATGTGTTAAATTTCAAATCTGTGACCCATATATTCAGAATTTGTTGTACAAGTCAAACTGCTCTAGGTAGTTCATCACTTGATTAATTCCAGGTACTGACAGTCTTCTGTCCTGTCCACTTTATTCCTTATTTTATTGTTTTTTAACTATAATTAGTTGAGTAATCACTTTGACAATATATATTCTTTTTTAATATTTCACAGTTTGCAGATAGGGTTAGATTTGGATGCTGGTAGTAGATACCTCAAACAACAGTGACATAAATGATACATAAGTGTCTTATTTAGCCATTAATTGAGTCTGGAAGTAGGTGAAAATGGGCTCGTATTGTGATTCTGTCAAACAAAATACTCAGGGATCCTGGGTCTTTTTATTTCATTGTTCTTCCATGGATAACCTCCATTGCCAAGGTCACCTTCCAAACCTGGGTGGCTTCTTTAGTTTCAGCCATCATCTGTATTCTGGCCAACGAGAAGGAGAAAGGAAAGAAGAGAACTGAGAGGCTGAATGCCAGCAGTCTTTAAAGGAAGCTTCCTGAAAACTGCCATAGGTAACTTTGTTTAGATCTGAAATTGACAGAATTTAGGCACATGTCCGTACCTACATATGAGGAGCCTGTGAAATGTATTCTTTATTCTGTGCCCAGTGACATTTTGAGGATTTTGTTATTGTGAAAGATGTAGTGTCTGCTTTACTATATCCCCTCTACTCTTATTTCCTTAATGTTTTTCTTTAACTTATATCCTTTGTTACTTAAATAGCTATATTTAAAACATAAATAATACTCTGTCACATTAAATGGTAATACCTTCTAGAAGAAGAAGAGAACTTAAAAATGTAGTAGAGTGAAGAAGCAACAATGAGCCTATTTCCTGGATATTTGCTCTCCGTTGAAAGGGAAGTTAGAGGTAGAGAGGTGCTAATGCTAGCATCACACTGTTTTGATATGACAAGGATCGAGTGTAAGGAGGGCCAATTCATCGCCATGTGAGTCAGTCTTAGTTTTCTGCCAGGCTTTCTGCTCTCCCTGAATTACTCTTATTGCTTGCCACTTTGTGAAATAATGCCCTAGTGCATGTTGTATGCAAGTGTGCCTGTGTCTTTATAGTATAGTTTTACTGTTTTAATAAACTTCTTCTAGAATGAAGCAAAGGGTATGTTTATAAAATTGTTCTATAGTTTAGCATTTTTATGATTTATAAATAAGTTTTTTAAACTTTAATGTTGAAAACAGTGTATATTTTGCTTGATAATTTTCTTGAGAACCTTTGTGAATTTTTATTTGAAAATGAAAATGTTCATTTTTTTGTATGGTGAATTTGTATATTTAAATGCTAGTCACTTTTACTAGCCACACTGCTAGGTGGTCTTAAGGAAGAAGAAGAGTTATACCTTTAACTGACTCGTAAAAGAACACTGCCATTATGTTTCCACAGCTGTAGTTTTTTTTTTTTTTTTTTCTTTTTATCATTTTGTACCTTGATTTTAAGAGCATAAGATAAGGATACCAATAGTATGAGCTGAAAAGCTGAAAATACTGAGACAGTGTGAACTGTCATAATATTATATAATCACTAGATTATATAAGTGTTTAATTAAAATTAGAACTGGATCATCATTACTTGATCAGCCTCAAGGAAAGTATAAAGCAAAGAAATTCAGTACTTCTGTTTCTAATTATATATTTTATTCTTAGGAAATGAATTACACTGTCTGACAATATTGTTTCTATAAGTATTTATGGAATTTTCTATAGTATTTATATTTACATGAAGGTTAAGAATACCAGAATTTCTCATACATTAATCATTTATTTGTAGGCAGATTACATTTAGGTCCCCTGGGGTTGGGTGCATAGGCTAATATGTGGAGAAACTAGGAACAAATCCAAAGCGGATCAAAGTTCAGGTAATAGACCATATGAGAAAAAACTAAGAGAAATGGGGAGTTTTAAATATAGAAAATAAACCTGATTTGTGTACCTGACAAACATTTACTGAATACCTATTATTCAATACCTATTGTTCAGAATAGGTATTGCTGTTCTCTCCCACTGTTACCACAGAGTATGAGTAGTATACAAGCTTTGGAAGAAAAAATGTTAGACTAGGGAAATTACTGAGTAGAAGAATTCAGTTTAGCTGAGTTAATGTTATCCCTTACTGTATGCCAGCCACAGTACCTATTTTGTAGCAATGAATAAGACAGGCATTGCTAGAGATGGAGTCAAGATAATTGCTTCTGCCTTTTTCCTGTCTTATGGTTCCATAACTGTTTTCATTATTGTATTTATATATTTATGATTGATTCAACTTTTCACTTCAGTTAAATGTTGGAATTTTAACTTGGATTAAATTTGGGATTTAATCCCAAAATTATTCTATTTTTCCTAGTTTTCATACAGATGAATATAAGAAAAAACTTATTTAATCCATCTCTGAAATCCAAAATAATATGACTGACAAGATTGGTGGAAATTTATAGATGAAATAATTATTAAACCTAAAAAATTTGGTTTTGGTTATCAGGTTGTGTTTTTAGTTTTGAATGATGTATACTCTCTTGATGTTGATCTTTAAATTTGATGTTATTTTATTAGAGGACAGTGAAAATTTAATTCCATTACCTCTGTTTCCACTGCTTCTAGTCAATATCTTATACCTTTGAAAAAATTGTCATATTTTTCTTACTGCCTTTAATAATTACTTTCGTCTTTGTTTTTCAATACTTTTAAATGTGATAAGCAAATACATGTAGATTTTTGAACAACTACCGTTTGTGTTTGTTAATTCCAATATCTGGAGCTCCTTTGAGTGTATTTCTACTTTTACTGTTATTTTTGTTGCTTCTTGTATCTGTTTTCCTTTTCATTTTCTGGTTGTAATTTTATTTTTTACTGGATTATACTTGAAAATCATTTATAGACATAATTTGAGATCTGAAATTCTATATTCTGTGCAGTATATTTTTGATAGTTTGCTTGTGACAGCAATTGAGGGGCATTAGCAATCTAGGATTACTTTAATCCAATTTTCAGAGCCCAGAAATGACTTGAAATTAGTCTGCAGTCTTTGCAAGGCAAGAACAATCTCTTATTCACCTACTAGAGTGAAATTTTCAGTGTCACAACTAAAGCCAGTTGTTTTTGTTTATTCCTCCCTAGACTCTTGAGGCTGTCGAACATACTTCTCAGTCTCAAGTGTCTTTTCTGTAATTCTTGCAGGGCAAACCCCAAAGGCTAAGTTTGACTTTCTGGATTTCTGTCCTCTCTTGGTCCAGTAAGTCTTCACTGCTTTGTCATTCTCTGATTTCTTTGTGAAACTTCAAAAATGAATCTTTATATTTTTCAGTGTTTCTGGTTCTTAGAAGAATCATAGGTCTAAATGAACTCTTCTGCCATTTCTGGAAGTAAAAATGCCCATTTCAGATCTTGTGTTTCTTAAACAGAAAATGTTCAAATGTTTTCATTGACATACCAATTAAGCAGTTTTCTGATTACATAATAATCTATAATTTCCAGTTTAGTATATCCTTTCTTTGTCTTACTTGAAGTCAAATGTGTAGAATGTGTAGAAAACAATGTGAAGAAGTCAAATATGTAGAAAACAATGACAGTAAAAAGTTGTATATGTGATTTTAGTTGTTTCTCTTTTCAAAACCTATTCTAGTTTGAGAAATTATTAACTGCTATGTTTATATTACTGTATGGCAGTGTATATGCAACTTTTTAGTAGAGTAGCTTTTCTAATAATGTAACAGTTCCTCAGTACATTTTTTCATAGTTCATAGATTCTTATAAGAGACATTTGGGTTAAACAGTTTTTTACTACTTTCAATCAAAGTGATCTGTAGTTGATGCTGTTTTTTATGTATTCAAATTTAGTCTATTTTTTTAAAAGTTAGTGTTCATGTTCATTTGCATAGGATAATCAGATTTAGAAAAGCAGATAATAAATATATTTACCCTTGAAATTCAAAATTTATACATAGAAAAATCTAGTCCTTATTGTGATATCAAAGACATAGTTACTCTTTACTTAAAATCAGTTGTTTAGAATTGAGTGCGAAATTTCTGATAGAAATGTAATAATGATCCCTGGGCTGGCCTCCAGTGCTTACTTATCTCTGTGGTAAAATTTAGCCTTCACATAATATTCTTTCTAGGGGGAAATGTATTTTAAGTTTCTTCTCCAGTTACTAGCACACCCATTCCTCCTCTCTTCATTGTTTATTTGTTTTGTTTGGATTTGTATGTGTGTGTGTGTGTGTGTGTGTATGTCTTGTTTGTTTTGTTTGTTAGATGGATTGAGCATGAGGTACTTCTGGAAAGCAGCACCATGTTAAACTCTACTTACAGGGATGTGTCTGTTTTCTAGATAGTGTGATTTCGTGATGCTCAGATTTGTTATTTCCTCTGGAGGCAAGGCTTCTGGACTCTCGAGTTCCCGTTACTATTATTCAAATATCCTTAAATATTCTTTAGAGAAGGTATGTTCATGAGTCACATATTCATTGGAAATTTCCCAATTCGTTGGAAATTCTTAAATTTTATATTTAGTAGATTTAGATCAGTGTTTCTCAATGGATGCTCTGTTGACTTTTGGAAAGTCATAAAACTTTGTACACTGTACCATGTTTATCATCCCTGGCCCCTGCCTTCCTAATTAGTCATATTGCTCCCCTGGTCACTGTGGCAAATAAAAATGGACCTATGCTTTTGCAGACTATCCTGGCATGGTACTGCCCTTAATCAAGAATCCCTGAATTAGATCAGCAGCTTTCTTACCGTAGCTTTTTACCGCCTAACAAAACTTAATTCATAAGTTGTGTGAAAAAAATCAACTTAAACTGTTTTATTAAGGCAGTAGTTTGCAGACTGCTCCATAGAACTGCTAAGTGTTCTGTAAGGGTACCCCAGGCCACAGGGAATTGGTATTGGGATGGGAGAAGTTGATAAGATTCTCTTGGAGGTGCAATTTCCTTTTACCTGTTTACAAATTGTGCTTTCAAGCAAGAGTTCTCCTGTCCTAAGTTATATCATCTTTCCTCTGTATTAGCAGAAATAAATGATTGAAAATAAGAAACATGACTTAGTGACAGAAGTATCCGAAGGTTTCCTGACATATAATATCTGAATCACTAGGTATTGTAAAAATATTAATTTTAAGTATTTTTAGACAAACTCATTTCCAATAATTGATTGTCTGCTTGAGTTTCTCAGGTTAAGTTCTTTATGAGAGGAATCTCTTTTTCAGAAGACCAGTCAGTTCAGAGGAAAATTAAATCACCTAACAGGCTACTTGAACTAAAACAATAATTCGAAAAGAATTCTTTGTTTCTTTTATATTTAGCCAATTCTTCCTAAACCTATTTGTTCACATTTATTTCCAGGATAAGCTAAATGATTTTATTAACATAATAAGATTTTATTATAATAAGAACTGTGTCTCTTGGAATGCTCAAGTCATTCAGATGAAGTTTTACATTGTAGTATGTTGATTCTTTGGAGGTCATACTTTTGTTGCACATTCTGAATAAGTGCCACAAAAACCTACCATCTTTTTACCCCCTCTCCCAAATACATAAGTATTTCCTAAATTCAAAGCAGTTATTGTCAGAGATTTCAACATTATGATTTAGGGAATTCTGGTTATCTTCTTTAGTTCATGCTGGGTACTTTGATTCTGGAAGAATATAAAGTAATGAAGTGGGGATTTTTTGGTTGCTTTTAAAAAAATTTGTTTTTTGTTTTATATAATAAAATACATACTATGTAGACAGTGGTATAATTACTGTCAATTAATTGTAGTTTAGGAAGGGGGAAACAACTAAAGATGTACAGATTTGTTAAGAGTAGATAGACCAAAAAGTAATCTTAAAAAGGTGAATTTTTTTTTCTGGGCAGATTCATTTCTAGATACTTAGCTGACTATATAGCCTATGATTAATCTAGATGCTTCTCAATCTATCTATATAGATGTATATATGAGGATACTTTCATTTAGATTCATTATTACTACAGTGCTTTTATTTTTTGGTTATTAATTACTTTTATTTTTTGATTTTTAATTTTTTTAATTGTTGGGAAAAATATCTTACATAAATAATGTGAAATAGAACCCTTTGATCTATATTGTGCATTTTCAAATAAAGTTTGGAAGTATATACTTACAGGAGCACAGGTAAGGGTGTAGTTTGCAGAAATAAGACTAATGAGAACTTAGGCAGATAAATCAGCATAGGAATTATAACCTTGGATGTGGCCATTAGAAAAGACCAGTCAGGTCTCAAGACAGCCAGGGACAGTCGCAGCACCAGGGAGAGCTCCTAGCATGCTCTTTATTCTGACTGTGTTATCCTAATAGTAGAGGGTATTTGTCTTATGTACTTTTAATTGGTTAAACAAGCCAAGTTCCCCTGAGGCTAATAGATTTTTCTTCCTCATTTGGCCAGAGCCTTCAGTATCACTGAGGTCAGAAAATAAAGTGCAGCTATTAATTAATGAAACCAAGTTATATATGTGATAGAATTGATTCTGCAAAGAAATTCCAAGATATTCTCCCTACTTAGCAATTGTTTTTATTTTGAATAATTTAGAATGATAATATTTACCTCTTCAACTCTCCAAAGGAATTTCACCACAAGTACCCTTTTTCAGCCTCATTATAGTCTGAAACTTCCTTTCTTTTAATTTCCCACCCTGTCCTGTAAAATTGTATATTCTACTAGGTTTAGAACCTGTAAGAGTTTTAAAATTATTAAAGAAGTATAAGTAAATGTTGTCTTTTGTAATCATTCAGAAATTATTCTAGACATTTAGAAAGGATGTATTTTCATATAGAGATGTATTATATCTTGCGTACCCTCTGTGTGCCAGTATCAAAGTTCCATCTAGAAGCTTTACCGTATAAAGAGTAATTTCTACCCACTGTACAACCGCCTCAAGCCTACTCTTTGTTTAATTACTGCTTTCCAGCTAACCAGAGCATTCCACAGCTGTCTCTTGATGACCCGTTTTATTTGTAATAAATTTTCTCTTCTCAGCCTTAGAGCATTCTGCCCTGCCTTCTTTCTTCAGTCTTCTATTTTTCTTTTCTGCTCCTTGAACTTCTCTCTCCTTTTTCAAGCTTCCCAATTCATTTCTTCTCTCTCTAACCCTTCCCTTCCTGTCTGTCTCTACATTGCTCTCCTCTTTCTTCTTCCTTTTCTCTTCCCTTGACATCCTGTTTATCTTCTGTTTCTCCTGACCATTTCCTGTCTTCCTCGGTCTTTCTTTCGTTCAGACTAAAATCTCTCTTTCATTAGATAACACTATTACTACCTGGGTATCCTCTCAAGAAATGACCACATTCTATTGTTCTATAAGAATCGCTTTTATGTTTTATCACTTTGATTAATTTCCGGATTTCCTCTCCTTCCTTCTGTACTGTTTAGCTATCTTTCTAATGTACCATGAAAATAGAAACTGGCATGTGTGATTTCTTTTTCCAGTGCTTCTCCTACCACTTCAAAATTATATTTTAATTTACCTTCTCACTCGACTCAGAAGGAATAAATTATACCTTGTACTCTATTTTTTCCTTGATAGAAACATATTTACTATAGAAAATTTAGTAACTATAAATAAATTAAATATAAATCACATAATTCTAACACTAACTACTGTCAACATGTGTCACATACACTTAAGACTGTTTTGGAAAAGGAGATGGCAACTCTTTCCAGTATTCTTGCCTGGGAAATCCCATGGACAGAGGAGCCTGGTGGGCTAAAGTCCATGGGGTCGCAAGAGTCGGACACACAGCTGAGTGGCTAAACAACAAGACTATATTCCTTGCGAAAATTTACTTGCGAAATAAACAGGATCATAATTTATTGGATTTTCTAACTATTATTATAGAATCAGATATTCTTACATGCTGATTAAGTATTCTTTTACAACGACATTTTTATGGGTTGCATAGAATTCTCATGCATAAAACTCAGAGTACTAGTTTCCTATTGAGTGGTTATTTTTTACCCTTATAAATGATGATGGACAGCTTTCTTTCTTTAAATCTTTGAACATGTTTGAATAAAAATGTTTATTTCCTTTGAGTAATTTGCTAAAGGGAGGATTTATGAAAGAAATCATATTTCTATTTAGTGCATTTTTTTATATTTTAAAATTTACATTTAAGTCACTAATTTATCCAGAAATACATTTGATCTGTACAGTGTAAAGTAAAAAATTTATTTTTGTTTTCTAATAATCTTTTATCCCACTGTTAATTATTGAATATCTTATCTATTTCTCACACTTATGCAAAATGCCACTTTTTATTATTAGACAGTGGTTTGCTCTGTTTTATCATATTAGTTCGGCTCTTAAATCTGTTATAAGTTTTATGCCATTTAATAGATTTGGTATTTAAAATTAGCCTAAACATAATCAAGAAAGAAAAAAAATTGAAATAACATGAAGGGTAAGAATGTCTCCATTATGAAGGTAAGCACTATAACAATTTTTTTAAAACTTCATTCCCCAAATACTTTGCTCATATATGCAAGCATATAGCTGATCTCTTTTTTAATACATAGGTAGAAATATATACACCAGTGTTCTTTACTTTTTAGGTGATATTATTGGTATGTATGGATTTAGTTCAGTTTAGTTCAGTCGCTCAGTCGTGTCCGACCATTTGCGACCCCATGAACTGCAGCACGCCAGCCCTCCCTGTCCATCACCAACTGCCGGAGTCTACCCAAACTCATGTCCATAGAGTCGATGATGCCATCCAGCCATCTCATCCTCTGTCATCCCCTTCTCCTCCTGCCCCCAATCCCTCCAGCATCAGGGTCTTTTCAGATGAGTCAGCTGTTCGCATCAGGTGGCCAAAGTATTGGAGTTTCAGCTTCAACATCAGTCCTTCCAATGAACACCCAGGATTGATCTCCTTTAGAATGGACTGGTTGGATCACTTTGCAGTCGCAGGGACTCTTAAGAGTTCTCCAACACCACACTTCAAAACCATCAATTCTTTGGCACACAGCTTTCTTCACCATCCAACTCTCACCTCCATACATGACTACTGGAAAACCATAACCTTGACTGGACAGACCTTTGTTGACAAAGTAATGTCTCTGCTTTTTAATATGCTGATTTCATGGCTGCAGTCACCATCTGCAGTGATTTTGGAGCCCCCCAAAATAAAGTCTGTCATTTTTTCCACTGTTTCCCTATCTCTTTGCCATGAAGTGATGGGATCAGATGCCATGATCTTAGTTTTCTGAATGTTGAGCTTTAAGCCAACTTTTTCACTCTCTTCTTTCACTTTCACCAAGAGGCCCTTTAGTTCTTCACTTTCTGCCATAAGGGTGGTGTCATCTGCATATCTGAGGTTATTGATATTTCTCCCGTCAATCTTGATTCCAGCTTTTGCTTCCTTCTGCCCAGCTTTTCTCATGATGTTAAATAAACAGGGTGACAATATACAGCCTTGATGTACTCCTTTTCCTATTTGGAACCAGTCTGTTGACCATGTCCAAGTCTAACTGGTGCTTCCTGACCTGCATATAGGTTTCTCAAGAGGCAGGTCAGATGGTCTGGTATTCCCATCTCCTTCAGAATTTTCCACAGTTTATTAACTTGTTTTTAACCATTATATAGTAGTTCAACTTAATAATCTAAAACAATATTTTCCTATTATTTCAACATGTAGTTTTCTTCCAGTCTTTCATTGTCATAAACTGCTCTAATGTTAAACTTTCTTATCCTATTCTTTGCCAACATGCAATACAGGATAAATTTCTAGAACTGGAATTATTAACAAATATTTAATACAGGCCTCTTTTGACTGCTTAATAGCTATATGTAACCCTTTATCTAACATGTACACTTGAAGCAAAAATAGAAACCTAATTAATTGGAATGATTCCTCTTATATCTGTAAATGTGTCAATACTTATCCACTCTTCAAGAAGAAACAGCTTAATGTTTTACAAGTTATTCCATTTAGCTTTAAGTTCATGATGTCTTGGTAATGTCCTCTAGACTTGTGTTTCACAAAAACTCTGTTCCTAAAAGTGGAAAATTGGGGATATACTCCCCAATACTTTATAATATAGTATGCATCCCAGGTGGCACTAGTGGTAAAGAGTCTGCCTGCCAATGCAGAAGACACAGGAGACATGGATTCGATTCTTGGATTGGGAAGGTCTCTGGAGTAGGAAATGGCAACTGACTCCAGTATTCTTACCTAGAAAATTCTGTGGACAGATAAGCCTGATAGGTTACAGTCCATTGAATCACAGAGAGTTGGACACTACTGNTAACTTGTTTTTAACCATTATATAGTAGTTCAACTTAATAATCTAAAACAATATTTTCCTATTATTTCAACATGTAGTTTTCTTCCAGTCTTTCATTGTCATAAACTGCTCTAATGTTAAACTTTCTTATCCTATTCTTTGCCAACATGCAATACAGGATAAATTTCTAGAACTGGAATTATTAACAAATATTTAATACAGGCCTCTTTTGACTGCTTAATAGCTATATGTAACCCTTTATCTAACATGTACACTTGAAGCAAAAATAGAAACCTAATTAATTGGAATGATTCCTCTTATATCTGTAAATGTGTCAATACTTATCCACTCTTCAAGAAGAAACAGCTTAATGTTTTACAAGTTATTCCATTTAGCTTTAAGTTCATGATGTCTTGGTAATGTCCTCTAGACTTGTGTTTCACAAAAACTCTGTTCCTAAAAGTGGAAAATTGGGGATATACTCCCCAATACTTTATAATATAGTATGCATCCCAGGTGGCACTAGTGGTAAAGAGTCTGCCTGCCAATGCAGAAGACACAGGAGACATGGATTCGATTCTTGGATTGGGAAGGTCTCTGGAGTAGGAAATGGCAACTGACTCCAGTATTCTTACCTAGAAAATTCTGTGGACAGATAAGCCTGATAGGTTACAGTCCATTGAATCACAGAGAGTTGGACACTACTGAACATGAGCATACATACTAGTGGGGCAGAAATACCTAAAAAAATTTTGATATAATGCTGAAAGTAAAATACATTTTAGATTTTATTTATTAACCATATAAAAAGTTTTTGTGATTTTAAAATGTAAGTTTACCATTGTTTATTTCTCTCCTCCATGAGAATGTTAGATGAGGATATTTGTTTATCTGCTTTATTTGTCCAGCATTCCAAATGTCTGGCACATAGTAAATTCTTGATAAGTATTTGTTGAGTGAATGACTGAATACTATTTAATCTGAGCCATAAACTTCAACTTTTCAGAAATGTCAGTGTGACTGAAATGTTTGTTTCTATATTCAGTTTATTTTAATAGTTGCTTTTCCATAATGAAAGAGTGATACTTGGATGAAAATTGAACAAATGCATCATTGTGTACACATAATAAACTCTAATTCTCCATTTCTTAATTCCTTTTGTTAACTACATTGTTTTCCTGTTGAAATTTAACATTATTTTCCATCTTGCCCTGAGATCAGTCTTTCTTGCAAATTTTGGGATACTGTCATATTTTTATGCATAAGAGTCCCAGTAGATACGTCCTAGCCTTAAAAGTGTGTGTGATTGAGGGTGGTTGCCGTTGAAGGACAGTTTTTTCTGGAAGAGGAGAACATGAAAGAGAAGGAAAAGCGTGATGTGGAGATTGGATAATGAAGGAAAAGAACCAGAAGGGAGAAATGTAAGGTTCTGCAAGATAAAATGGAAGCCACTTCCCCCAAATTGGAGGATACACAGTCTCCACCACCAACCTTTTCACATCACAACCACCACAAAAAAAAGAAAAAAACCCATTCATTAAAGAAATTACACTTCCCTGTATAAAATAAAAGAGGGGGCTCTTGCAAGAGGAATCTTATGAATCAAAGTCACAATAAATGAAAGCCTCCTAAATTTATGGAAAGCTACTATAGGAAGAAAATATAATGTGAGAATCAAAATATCTTAGTAGATCAAATCCCTTCCCTCGAAAGATAACAGCTACACAGCAGTAGAAAACTGAAACAATGCTCTAAACTGAATGAAATAACCTGAAATAAGCATTTGGAGATATGAAAAACCAATTAAAATCATAAACCTAAAAGCAAAAAAGGAAACAAAAAATTTATTCTTCAAAATCCCATGAAATCACAAGCAAAGAAACCTAGAAGGAAATGAGAAGAGAGTTGATTGAACCCTAGAAAAATCATGGGAGAAAAAGATAAAAATCATCTTAGAAGTGAATTCAAAATTCCAAGATGCCTAAGGGGGAATGGATTTGACTGAAATTTAATAAAAGACATTAAAGAAAGGCAGAAGAATAATTAAGAAAATGAAAATGAATTAAGTCAAAGGGAAAGTGGTTGAAATGGACATGAGGTAAAAGAGTCAACATACATGTAAAATTGAATTAGGAAAATTAAAAAGAGATAATATTTAAAATTATAATTTTAAAAAAATTTCCAAAAGAGAAGACCTGCATCTACATCCTAAAAGGATTGTAGACTACCTGGACAAATTAATGTTGAACAGTTTAAAACAATATATATGCTAGGTTGGGCTTCCCTCTCAACCTACTGTATATATTGGTAAATTGGAAGTCGTCAAACAGGAGATGGCAAGAATAAACGTTGACATTTTAGGAATCGGTGAGCTAAAATGGACTGGAATGGACAGATTTAATTCAGATGACCATTATCTACTGTGGGCAACATCCCTTAGAAGAAATGGAGTAGCCCTCTAGTCAATGAAGAGTCCAAAATGCAGTACGTGGGTGCAGTCTCAAAAATGACAGAATGATCTCTCTTTGTTTCCGAGGTAAACCATTCAGTATCACAATAATCCAAGTCTATGCTCAGAGGGTAAAGCATCTGCCTACAATGTGGGAGACCTGGGTTTGATCCCTGGGTCAGGAAGATCCCCTGGAGAAGGAAATGGCAACCCACTCCAGTAGTCTTGCCTGGAAAAATCCCATGAACTGAGAAGCCTAGTAGGCTACAGTCCATGGCGTTGCAAAGAGTCAGACACGATTGAGCGACTTCACTTAATACTTAATGCCCCAACCAGTAGTGGTGAGGAATCTGAACAAGTCTATGACGAACCTACAAGACCTTGTAGAACTAACACCCCCAAAAATGTCCTTTTCATCATAGGGGACTGGAATGCAAAAACAGGAAGTCAGGAGATACCTGGAGTAACAGGCACACTTGGACTTGGAGTACAAAAGGAAGCAGCAAAAAGGCTGATAGTTTTGCCAAGAGAATGCACTGGTTATAGCAAACACCCTCTTCCAACAACACAAGAGACAACTCTACACATGGACATTACCAAATGATCAATACTGAAGTCAGATTGATTATATTCTTTTCAGCCAAAGATGGTGAAACTTGATACAGTCAGCAAAAATAAGACGAGGAGCTGACTGTCGCTCAGATCATGAACTCCTTACTGCCAAATTCAGACTTAAATTGAAGAAAGTAGGGAGAACTACCATGGCATTCAGATATGACCTAAATCAAATCCCTTACAATTATACAGTGGAAGTGAGAAATAGATTTAAGGGACCAGTTCTGATTCAGGGGACTGGATACACAGAGTGCCTGATGAACTATGGACAGAGGTTCATAACATCGTACAGGAGACAGTAATCAAGACCATCTCCAACAAAAAGAAATGCAAAAATGCAAAATGGTTGTCTGAGGAAGCCTTACAAATAGCTGAGAAAAGAGGAGAAGTGAAAGGCAAAAGAGAAAAGGAAAGATATATCCCCATCTGAACGCAGTGTTCAAATGTATAGCAAGGAGAGATAAGAAAGCTTTCCTCAGTGATCAGTCCAAAGAAATAGAGGAAAACAGTAGAATGGGAAAGACTAGAGATCTCTTTCAGAAAAATGTTCTCTTGGTTCTCTTGATACCAAGAGAACATTTCATGCAAAGATGGGCATAATAAAGGACACAAATGGTATGGACCTAAGAGAAGCAGAAGATATTAAGAAGAGGTGGCAGGAATACACCGAACTGTACAAAAAAGATCTTCATGCCCTAGTTAACCACGATGGTATGATCACTCACCTATAACTAGATATCCTGGAATGCAAAGTCAAATGGGCTTTAGGAAGCATCACGACGAACAAAGTTAGTGGAGATGATAGAATCCCAGTTTAGCTATTTCAGATCCTGAAAGATGATGCTGTGGAAATGCTGCACTCAATATGCCAGCAAATTTGGGAAACCCAGCAGTGGCCACAGGACTGGAAAGGGTCAGTTTTCATTCCAATCCCAAAGAAAGGCAATGCCAAAGAACATTCAAACTACTTCACAATGCACTCATCTCAACCTTAGCCAAGTAATGCTCAAAATTCTTCAAACCTGGCTTCAACAGTCCGTGAATCATGAACTTCCAGATGTTCAAGCTAGATTTAGAAAAGGCAGAGGAACCAGAGATCAAATTGCCAACATCCGTTGGATCGTGGAAAAAGCAAGAGAGTTCCAGAAAAACATCTACTTCTGCTTTATTTACTACACGAAAGCCTTTGACTGTGGATCATAACAAACTGTGGAAAATTCTTCAATAGTTGGGAATACCAGACCACCTGACCTACCTCCTGAGAAATCTGTCTGGAGGTCAGGAAGCAGCAGTTAGAACTGGATATGGAACAGCAGACTGGTTCCAAATTGGGAAAGGAATGAGACAAGCTGTATATTGTCACACTGCTTATTTACCTTTCATGCAGAATACATAATGTGAAATACTGATCTGGATGAAGCACAAGGTGGAATCACGGTTGCCAGGAGTAATATCAATAACTTCATATGCACAAATGACACCATCCTTATGGCAGGAAGTGAAGAGCCTCTTGATGAAAATTAAAGAGGAGAGTGAAAAAATGGGACTTAAAATTCAACATTTAAAAAGCTAAGATCATGGCATCCAGTCCTGTCACATCATGGCAAATAGGGAAATAGTGAAACAGTGACAGACTACTTTCTTGGGTTCCAAAATCACTTTAGATAGTGACTGGAGCCATGAAACTAAAAGACACTTAAACCTTTGTAGAAAAGTCACGACCAATCTGGACAGCATATTCAAAAGCAGAGACATTACCAACAAGGTCCATCTAGTCAAAGCTATGGTTTTTCCATTAGTCATGTATGGATGTGAGAGTTGAACTATAAAGAGCTGAATGCCAAAGAATTGATGCTTTTCAGCTATGGTGTTGCAGAGTCCCTTGGACTGAAGGGAGATCAAACTAGTCAATCTTAAAGGAAATCAGTTTTGTATATTCACTGGAAGGACTGAACCTTTAGCTGAAACTCCAATAATTTGGCCACCTGATGCGAAGACTGAGTCATTGGAAAAAACACTGATGCTGGGAAAGATTGAAGGCAGGAGGAGAAGGGAAATGACAGAGGATGAGATGGTTTGATGGCAACACCAACTCAATCAGTTCACTTCAGTCACTCAGTTGTGTGCGACTCTTTGCGACCTCATGAATCGCAGCACGCCAGGCCTCCCTGTCCATCACCAACTCCCGGAGTTCACTCAGACTCACGTCCATCGAGTCAGTGATGCCATCCAGCCATCTCATCCTCTGTTGTCCCCTTCTCCGACTGCCCCCAATCCCTTCCAGCACCAGAGTCTTTTTCAATGAGTCAACTCTTCGCATAAGGTGGCCACAGTATTGAAGCTTCAGCTTCAGCATCAGCCCTTCCAGAGAACACCCAAGACTGATCTCCTTTAGGATGGAGTGGTTGGATCTGCTTGCAGTCCAAAGGACTCTCAAGAGTCTTCTCCAACACCACAGTTCAAAAGCATCAATTCTTCGGCACTCAGCTTTTTTCACAGTCCAACTCTCACATCCCTACATGACCACTGGAAAAATCATAGCCTTGACTAGACAGACCTTTGTTGGCAAAGTAATGTCTCTGCTTTTGAATATGCTATCTAGGTTGGTCATAACTTTCCTTCTAAGAAGTAAGCGTCTTTTAATTTCATGGCTACAGTCACCATCTGCAGTGATTTTGGAGCCCCCCAAAATAAAGTCTGACACTGTTTCCACTGTTTCCCCATCTATTTCCCACAAAGTGATGGGACCAAATGCCATGATTTTAGTTTTCTGAATGTTGAACTTTTAGCCAACTTTTAACCCTTCTCTTTCACTTTCATCAAGAGGCGTTTTAGTTCCTCTTCACTTTCTGCCACAAGGGTCGTGTCATGTACATATCTGAGGTTATTGATATTTCTCCCAGCAATCTTGATTCCAACTTGTGCTTCTTCCAGCCCAGCATTTCTCATGGTGTACTCTGCATAGAAGTTAAATAAGCAGGGTGACAGTATACAGCCTTGACGTACTCCTTTTCCTATTTGGAACCAGTCTGTTGTTCCATGTCCAGTTCTAACTGTGCTTCCTGACCTGCATACAGGTTTCTTGAGAGTCAGGTCAGGTGGTCTGGAATTCCCATCTCTTTCAGAATTTTCCACAGTTTATTGTGATCCACACAGTCAAAGGCTTTGGCATAGTCAGTAAAGCAGAAGTAGATGTTTTTTCTGGAACTCTCTTGCTTTTTTGATGATCCGGCGGATGTTGGNAGCCTTGATGTACTCTTTTTCCTATTTGGAACCAGTCTGTTGTTCCATGTCCAGTTCTAACTGTTGCTTCCTGACCTGCATACAGATTTCTCAAGAGGCAGGTCAGGTGGCCTGGTATTCCCATCTCTTTCAGAATTTTCCACAGTTTATTGTGATCCACACAGTCAAAGGCTTTGGCATAGTCAGTAAAGCAGAAGTAGATGTTTTTTCTGGAACTCTCTTGCTTTTTTGATGATCCGGCGGATGTTGGTGATTTGATCTCTGGTTCGTCTGCCTTTTCTAAAACCAGCTTGAACATCTGGAAGTTCACGGTTCACATTTTGCTGAAGCTTTGCTTGGAGAATTTTGAGCATTACTTAACTAGCGTGTGAGATGAGTGCAGTTGTGCAGTAGTTTTAGCATTCTTTGGAACTGGAATGAAAACGGAACTTTTCCAGTCCTGTGGCCACTGCTGAGTTTTCCAAATTTGCTGGCATATTGAGTGCAGCACTTTTACAGCATCATCTTTCAGGATTTGATATAGCTCCACTGGAATTTCATCACCTCCACTAGCTTTGTTCATAGTGATGCTTTCTCAGGCCCACTTGACTTCACATTCCAGGATGTCTGGCTCCAGGTGAGTGATCACATCATCGTGATTATCTTGGTCATGCAGATCCTTTTTGTACAGTTCTTCTGTGCATTCTTGCCACCTCTTCTTAATATTTTCTGCTTCTGTTAGAACCATACCATTTCTGTCCTTTATTGAGCCCATCTTTGGATGATATTTTCCCTTGGTATCTCTAATTTTCTCGAAGAGATCTCTAGTCTTTCACATTCTGTTGGTTTCCTCTATTTCTTTGCATTGATCACTGAGGAAGGCTTTCTTATCTCTTCTTGCTATTCTTTGGAACTCTGCATTCTGATGCTTATATCTTTCTCTTCTCCTTTGCTTTTTTGCTTCTCTTCTTTTCACAGCTATTTGTAAGGCCTCCCCAGACAGCCATTTTGCTCTTTTCCATGGGGATGGTCTTGATCCCTGTCTCCTGTACAATGTCACGAACCTCTGTCCATAGTTTGTCAGGCACTCTATCAGATCTAGTCCCTTAAATCTATTTCTCACCTCCACTGTATAATCATAAGGGATTTGATTTAGGTCATACCTCAATGGTCTAGTGGTTTTCCCAACTTTCTTCAGTTTACGTCTGAATTGGGTAATAAGGAGTTCATGATCTGAGCCACAGTTAGCTCCTGGTGTTGTTTTTGCTGACTGTATAGCGCTTCTCCATCTTTGGCTGCAAAGAATATAGTCAGTCTGATTTCAGTGTTGGCCATCTGGTGATGTCCATGTGTAGAGTTGTCTCTTGTGTTGTTGGAAGAGGGTGTTTGCTATGACCAGCGCTTTCTCTTGGCAAAACTCTATTAACCTTTGTCCTGCTTCATTCCGTATTCCAAGGCCAAATTTGCCTGTTACTCTGGGTGTTTCCTGACTTCCTACTTTTGCTTTCCAGTCACCTATAATGATAAGGACATCTTTTTTGGGTGTTAGTTCTAAAACGTCTTGTAGGTCTTCATAGAACCGTTCTGCTTCTTTAGCACTACTGGTTGGGGCATAGACTTGGATTACTGTGATATTGAATGGTTTTCCGTGGTAACGAACAGAGATCATTCTGTGGTTTTTGAGATTGCATCCAAGTACTGCATTTCAGACTCTTTATTTAGCCATGATGGCTACTCCATTTCTTCTCAGGGATTCCTGCCTGCTAAGTAGTATATATAATGGTCATCTGAGTTAAATTCACCCCTTCCAGTCTATTTTAGTTCAGTGATTCCTAGAATGTTGACGTTCATTCTTGCCATCTCCTGTTTGACCATTTCCAATTTGCCTTGGTAAACTTGAGTTTTAGCAAGTTCTGGGAGTTGGTGATGGACATGGAAACCTGGGATGCTGTAGTCCATGGGTTTGCAAAGCGTCAGACACGACTGAGCAATGGAATTGACGGGGCTTTTCTCATTACTCAGTCAGTAACTTATCTACCTGTAGTGCAGGAGACCTTGGTTAAATTTTCTGTTCTGTCAGATCCCCTGGAGAAGGAAATGGCAACCCACTCTAGTATTATGGCCTGGAGAGTCCCATGGATTGAGTTGCCTGAGAGACTACAGTACATGGAGTCCCAAGGGTCAGACAGGAATTACCGAGTAAAGCACCACCACTACATGTACTAGGTTCTGCATTTACTTCTGTGGTTGTTTTTGTTTAGTTGCTGAGTCATGTCTGGCTCTTCTGTGACCCCATGGAATGTAGCTACCAGGCTCCTTTGTCTGTGAGATTTCCCAGGCAAGAAGACTGGAGCTGTGTGCCATTTCTTTCTCCAGGGCGTCTTCCGAACCCGGGGTCAGACCTTTGTCTCGTACATTACAGGCAGGTTCTTGGCTGGGAAGCCACCAGGGCAGCCATTTTACTTCTGTGGTATTTGTGCAAGAAGGACATTTTCAGTATCTAATTTAATAATGAAGAAACATCAGATAAATTTAAATTGAAGGATTTTCTGCAAAAAAAACTGCCCTCAATTATTTAAAATGTCAATCATATGAAAAAGAAACAGAAATAATTTAAATGTTTTGGAAGAAACTGTGTGTTTGTGTTGAGGGGAGGTGGTGGGAGAGGGAAAGGGGTTGAGTGAAAAGAATATCGTAAGGCAAATACGCAATGTATAACCAATCGATGTATCTGAGTTGAGGACATAGGAGTTGTTTATAGTATTCTTGTGACTTTAAATTTTTAAAGAAGTTTATAAAGGGTCCTAATCCCAGAGAACTTGGGGGAGATTTTTACATAATTTGGAAAAATTCTCTTACCAGTGTACATAGACTTTTAATATAGTTTATTAGAGTTTTAAGACTTGTACAAAGTATTTTCAGCAAGAAAAAATTACATGGATCCAAAATTCTTTTTAAAAAACATTCCCCCCATTTTTTAAAATAAACTTTCAACATAGCATGGGTTTCTTTTAAAAAGTAATTACTTTCTTTTCATTGTCAAAATTTTAGTTTTATTTTAAAGGGCCCATTAAATGTCTTTGTTTTCTGCATTATATGTTTAGGTAAGATACTGCTCATCAGCTAATATTGTGACAAGAAAAGTCAACAATTTGGGGACTTTTCAAAAGTAAAGTATGTAACTTTTAAGATTGATAGCACTTTTAAGTATTCTTCACTAAGAAACCATTCGACCTCTGTGGCACAGAATATTTATCTGTCATTCACATCTCATTATGAGGTACATTTGAAGATTTTGCCTTATTTCAGAGACCTTTCTTTAAAAATATAATTGATCACATTTAAATCATGTTGTGTCATTTTTGGTGATTGTGACTTCAAATTCTTTGCTACATTACCATGCCTGTACTTGCGGTCACTTGATAAGTGGTCACCTTACCTTTATAATCTTCTTTCCCTGATCTCTTTCCCTTCTACCTTCTCTTTCATCTTCTCTCATCCTCTCCCCCAATTTTTTCCACCCCCTTCCCATTAAAGTAACTGTTTTTTCATTGTGGCCTTAAGTAGAATTAATATGTTTTGCTGAAATGTTTCTTTCTATAAAAGCTACTTGCTTATGAGAGTATATCGTCTCTGTTACAACTTTCCTTTAAAGACTCACCAAAAAGTAGTTTTTTGTCGATTTCCTTTTTTTAAAAAAGAGAACTGGCAAATACGGTAAGCTGAAATATATTAGAAATATCTGTAGTTGAATTCAGCTCTTTAGAAAACCCCACACACAGTATAATTTGCTTTAACGCTTGTTTCTTCAACTTCTTATAGTGATTTCTTGTCATTTTCCAACAGTATTTCTTTTGTTGCCATATTCTTCATGTATTAATTCAGCTATGTTTATCATTAGAAAATAAATGTTTTCCCAGTGATGTGAAAGTTGGCCTTGGAAAGACTCTTGTAAATATTTATCACTGCATATACTTGAAATAAAATATATATTTAAACTTTAATAAGTTTTATTATGTTTCAATGACTTGAAAAATATTGTTGAGAAAAATCTAAATTAATCTTCAAATTATGGATATTTAGAACAGCTTACAAATTGTCAGCAACATAAAAAGTATAAGACTAGCCTAGGACAGCATCAGGGCACATGAAGTCACAGTTCAGTTTAAATAGGTTGTATTTAATAGTTTAGAAATCTTTTGATAATTTCATATCTGATTGCTTTGCCATTGTTTTTACTTCATAGTATTGTTGATAATGAGCTCATGTGAGAAATGTTAGCCATTTTCTTATTTAGAGTTGCTTGCTCTAGCAAACTGTGGTTTCTTTGAAGGGTTCTATTAATTCTTATCCTTTCTGTGAGAGAGAGAGTTTAAATTAGGTAATGGTAACTTTAAATAAGTTTTAAATGGACACTTAACCTAGACAGGAACAGGTATTAGTACCCGGAATCGAATGAATGGTGAAGTTTCCAGTGGTTAGAAGTTAATGAATGAATGAGGATTCCTTTGTTAGTCCCTTCGTGTTGTCTCACATCGGATGAGTAACATATGGATTGCACTGCCAAATGAATGGAACAAAGGAGGCTGGCAGTTTCAACCTATCCATTAAGTGTTTCTCCCTATTGGAGTATCTTGTTTGTGTGTCCTGCTTTGAAGGGTACTCTTCTACAGAAAAAGCAATGGCACCTCATTCCAGTACTCTTGCCTGGAAAATCCCATGGGCGGAGAAGCCTGGTGGTCTGCAGTCCATGGGGTCGCTAAGAGTCGGACACGACTGAGCGACTTTACTTTCACTTCTCACTTTCATGCATTGGAGAAGGAAATGGCAACCCACTCCAGTGTTCTTGCCTGGAGAATCCCAGGGACGGGGGAGCCTGGTGGGCTACCGTCTATGGGGTCGCACAGAGTCGGACATGACTGACATGACTCAGCAGCAGCAGCAGCAGCTTCTACAGAAACAAGAACTCTGGATCACTTTAAGGTGCAATTTTCTGAGAAAGTCTGTACTGGTAAAGGAGTAGACTCGAAATTATTTGTTATGTTTCGTATAACGGGGACTATACAAGAGATCAAAGGGAGAACTATTCTAGAATTCTTCATTAATAACCTTTGGTATCCTTTGTTTAAATATTTTTCTCTGTGATCTACAGGTGAGTTTAATGTTGCAAAATGTTGGATGTTGAACTATCATTGAATTTCTGCAATAAATTCTTGAGTATGTTTGTGTATTTAATAAATATTAATAGATTGTTTTTGTAGTATTCATATAGTCTTCCTTAACTGCAGTTTTTATGAGATTTAGTCAGAGTTTTGCTAGATTAGTTTTCAGGGAGAGTCTTAATTTTTTTTCAAAATTGGAAACATTTTATGTAGAAGTGGAAATAATCATTTTTTTAAAATAACTCATTACTTCTTTTCTGATATTCTAAATATTTTTTTAATTTCTGAATTTTATAACACCAAAAAAGCTTAATACATACAGGTTTATCCACATCAAAACAAGACAAAACAAAACAAAAGCAAGTAAAACTCTGCTAAAGATGTGCTCAATAAAGGACAGAAATGGTATGGACCTAACAGAAGCAGAAGATATGAAGAAGAGGTGGCAAGAATACACAGAAGAACTGTATAGAAAAGATCGTCATGACCAAGATAATCACGGTGGTATGATCACTCACCTAGAGCCAGGCATCCTAGAATGTGAAGTCAAGTGGGCCTTAGAGAGCATCACTACGAACAAAGCTAGAGGAGGTGATGGAATTCCAGTGGAGCCCTTTCAAATCCTGAAAGATGATGCTATGAAAGTGCTGTGCTCAATATGCCAGCAAATTTGGAAAACTCAGCAGTGGCCACAGGACTGGAAAAGATCTGTTTTCTTTCCAGTCTCAAAGGAAGGCAATGCCAAAGAATGCTCAAACTCCCACACAATTGCACTCATCTCACAGGCTAGTAAAGTAATACTCAAAATTCTCCAAGCCAGGCTTCAGCAATATGTGAACCATGAACTTCCAGATGTTCAAGCTGGTCTTAGAAAAGGCAGAGAAACCAGAGATCAAATTGCCAACATCCGCTGGATCATGGAAAAAGCAAGAGAGTTCCAGAAAAACATCTATTTCTGCTTTATTGACTATGCCAAAGCCTTTGACTGTGTGGATCACAGTAAACTGTGGAAATTTCTGAAAGAGATGGGAATTCCAGACCACCTGACCTGCCTCTTGAGAAACCTGTATCCAGATCAGGAAGCAACAGTTAGAACTGTACGTGAACAACAGACTAGTTCCGAATAGGAAAAGGAGTTTGTCAAGGCTGTATACTGTCACCCTGCTTATTTAACTTCTATTCAGAGTACATCATGAAAAATGCTGGGCTGGAAGAAGCAGAAGCTGGAATCAAGATTGCTGGGAGAAAATATCAATAACCTCAGATATGCAGATGACAACGCACTTATTGCAGAAAGTGAAGAGGAACTAAAAAGCCACTTGATGAAAGTGAAAGAGGAGGGTTAAAAATTGGCTAAAAGTTCAACATTCAGAAAATGAAGATCATGGCATCCAGTCCCATCACTTCGTGGGAAATAGATGGGGAAACAGTGTCAGACTTTATTTTTGGGGTCTCCAAAATCACTGCAGATGTTGACTGCAACCATGAAATTAAAAGACGCTTACTCCTTGGAAGGAAAGTTATGAGCAACCTAGATAGCATATTGAAAAGCAGAGACATTACTTTGCCTACAAAGGTCCGTCTAGTCAAGGCTATGATTTTTCCAGTGGTCATGTAGGGATGTGAGTGTTGGATTGTGAAGAAAGCTGAGCGCCAAAGAATTGATGCTTTTGAACTGTGGTGTTGGAGAAGACTCTTGAGAGTCCCTTGGACTGCAAAGAGATCCAACCTAAAGGAGATCATCCTAAAGGAGAGCTGTCCTGGGTGTTCTCTGGAAGGACTGAAGCTGAAGCTCGAATACTTTGGCCACCTCATGTGAAGAGTTGACTCACTGAAAATGACTCTGATGCTGGGAGGGACTGGGGGCAGTCGAAGAAGGGGATGACAGAGGATGAGATGCTGGATGGCATTACCGATTCGATGGACGTGAGTCTGAGTGAACTCCTGGAGTTGGTGATTGACAGGGAGGCCTGGCGTGTTGCGATTCATGGGGTCCCAAAGAGTCGGACACGATTGACCAACTGAACTGAACTCAACTGAAGACTTTGAAGCCATATTTGTGTTTTTTTTATTGTCTTTTTCTCTTGAGGGATAAATCCTAGCTTAATTTTTGTGATAATTATTATCTGGCTTTTCTTTCCTTTTCTCTTACTTGTCTATTGCTAAAAAAAATTTAACTTTTTGCTTATGATCTTTATATAAATGGAATAAAATCAGTATTATTCTGAAATGATTTATCTTAACATTTTGTTGTTGGCTATTTTCATTGGTCTGTGCTGCTGCTGCTGCTAAGTTGCTTTAGTCGTGTCTGATTCTGCTAGTTAACTAATTTTCACTAACATATCATATTTCACTGTATGAATATGCCACAGTATTTTTCTTCATACTATCATTTGTGAATATTTGATTTGTTTCCATTTTTCTCTAGGGTATATGTCTAAGAATATAATTGTTGTATCACAGGGTATTCTTCCTCTTCTCCTTTTCTCTGCATATTACATACATTAATGTGTTTGTTTCTTTCGTTATTTGGAAAGTAATAATCTTGACTTGACTTTGGTTGTTAAACAGTTGTAGAAATACTCCCAAGAACATATTCCCCTTAATACTAACTATGAGAATAAACCGATTTGCTTACTCTTCCTGTGTAAATAAGACACAGAATAGAATAGTCAAAGAAATAGGGTGATTCTGGATATTTTTGGAATTGTCTTTATCTTTGGAGCTTGCATATATCATCAGTATATGTCTGAGTGTTTTTTCTTTTCATTAATTTTTGCCTGATGATCCGTGCACCCTGACACCCCAGGAACCTTTGTGATATACCCGTTAAGCATTTTTTTACCTAAAGAAATTCTTCTCTTATCTCAATGATAATGCTTCTGTTCTCTCTATTCTGGTCTTTTCTTCAGGACTGCTGTTTCCCCCTATGTTTGACGTCCTGTTTATCATGCATGTTTCATTTTTATCCACCCCACTGTGTTCATCCCTCCGTCTCTTTAAGGAGTCATTTCTCAAGCATGCCATCTACATTACTGAGGTGACTTTTACATTGTCAAATATACTTTTTCATTGTTCACTTTGCAGGGATAATCCTGGGCAAAGAAATGTTGTTCATTACCTTGTTGGTTTGCAAGTCAGTATTCTCGATTTTTGTGTTAGGCTGTTTGATCTTGAAAGTTACTTACATGCCACATCAATAGAGGTCCCATTACTTCATGGTACCAGTCTTTTCATGCTAGTGCTTCTGATAGATGCTCCACATCCCTGGATCTTTGGGTTCATTTTGACAAGCTTCAAGGTGAGGTTTAAAGGACTTTGCTTCTTTTGACAGCCACTGAGTTCAACTCAACTTTTTCTTAAACGTTGTCATTCTGATCCCATTATCAGACACTCTCTCAAATTTTATTTTTCTGTAGTGGCTAAAGGAAATCCCAATTGAAGTTGCCTTTTTATGCGTTTTGCCTTAAAATATCCTCTGCTTTCCACTAGACCATCTTACTCTCTTCAAGAATTGTTTTGCAAGTTAGTCTTATAAATCCTTGAAGTTGCTTTTAATGAACCAGAATTTCTGAAAGTTTTCTAAGTTAGAAATTATGCAGTATCCCTCAATTTTTACTCTTTGTAGTTCATTATAATTGGATTTAAGGAAAGATTAATATGCATTCCTTGAACTGCCATGTTTTCCGAAAACATCTCAAAAAGTTTTATATAAAAACTTTTATATAAATATTATATATATATTACATATTTTTTAATTTTTAAGAATTCTACCAAAATATTTATAAATAAAGTTATGAGATACCTGGGAATTGCTTTAAAATAATCTGGAAAGTGTTGTGAAGATGGTAATTGTGTTATAGATGAAACAAGTTTGACCATGAATTTTTTCTTTTTTTTTTTATCATGAATTTTGATATCTGCTGATGGGTACTATTGTAGTAGTTTCTCTACTTTTACATAAAATCATGAAGTTATTTTTAATTTTCCAAGGGATGAATTTCTTTGAATTGATTGGAATTAGAGAATGTGCCTTATACAGTATATAATCTTAAATTTATTGTGGTTTCCTATGTGACTTGGCCTATGATTAGTTTAATAATTTTTGTGGAGATTTGAAAAGAAAATCACTGTGTATCTAATAAATCAGTCTTATTGGTGATTATATTTAAATCTTCTGTGAACTAATTTTTTGTGTACTTAATCTATCAGATACTACAGGAGGTTAAATTTTTCTGCATTCATAAGTTTATTGCCTATGTTATTTGATGCTGTCTTGAAAGGACTCTTCCTCCCACTGTATTGGTCCTACATATTAAACTTTTTAATTGAATATTGCCATTTAAAATAATTCTTATGCTAAATGTTCACATTTGCCTTCATCCTTTAAATCTGTCATGTATGGCATAGAATCCACCACAAAATAAACTGGGGCCAAGTTCAAAAAAGAAGATGCATTTCACCCCACTTGTCTGTACCTAATGTTGAGCTAAGGAACCTCGTTTTCTACGTTGCCTGTTGAGAGAGTACCTGCCATCTGGATTTCAATATTTTACTAGTCTTGAGTCAAATATGTTGCGTGTTAGTTAGATTACTGAAGGAGATCTGTAAATACCTGTTTGATTAAAATATATCAACTATTCAAAGCAATGTAATCGACTTGGAGAAGAAAGAGAAATGTGTAGTCTAATTTTTGTAGTTAAATGAGTGAACACTGTATATCTGTCAGTATATGAGCTCAGGGTCCTGTTAGAGAATTAAATCTGAAGACTTAGATTTTGAAATGTAACTGTATTTTAGCTGCTTTCTCTTGTCTATTAATTTAGTTTTTAGAAGTATAGCTCTTTGAAAACCAGAAAAGGACTTTATGCTTAATAATTGAGAGAGACAAGAATCAGAACTGAATGCCAAACCCTCTGTTGAACTATGAAAAGTCGAGTCTCAGTTGGAAATGTTTAATCATGGATGAGAACAAGTGCTGACCCTCAAGCCAGGGAAATAAAAATTTCAAAAATTATAACAATTTGCCTAAGCCATAAATTTCTGGAGATTGGAATTATGTAAAGAATCTGTTTGCAGGAATAGAGTTAGAAGAGTCAAGGGACCAGAAGTCATATATTTTAAAAATTGTATGAAGATTTGAATTTCAGAGGGGTTTATGTATATAGCATATACTGTTTATTACTAGTAGTTGTGGTGTTTCAGTCACTCCATTTTGCTTTTGCTCCATTTTGAGTGTTACAGAAAGGAAAGGTATTTATGGTTTTTCTTTACTAGTAATGTTGTTTTCTCCCCAAGTTTTAAATCTGCTATGCTCAATCATGGAATTCCCAGGTAAAGAACCTGCCTGCCATTGCAGAAGACATAAGAGATGTGGGTTTATCCCTGGGTCGGGAAGATCCCCTGGAGAAGGGCATGGCAACCCACTCCAGTATTGTTGCCTGGAGAATCCCATGGAGAGAGAGGAGCATACCAGGCTGCAGTCCATAAGAACTGCAGTAGTGTGTGCCTCCTGCAGTGGCTTCACATGCACATAGACTTAATAATGCGTGGCAGATTTATAAAGAGCACCTTAAACATATGTTAGTATAAGGTTTTGATTTTAAAATTTTACTTTTTCATTATTTTGATTTTATTTAAATGATGTTAAGAAAAATTATCTTTAACTTGCTTTTAACCATTCCACAGTGAACTCAATTCTGAAAGAACATACTTTGTAAAATATCTCTATCGCTACTATTGCCTGCAAAATTATTTCATGTAACGTAGATAAACCCTCATTTGCAGAAAATGTCACATGATTTTTGAGCAGCTATTTGTGTTCAAATTTGTGTAGACTCTTCTTTTGATGATTTTGACATTAGAAATTCAAAAAGGAGAGGTCTGATTTATGACTCATACATAAGTCTATCATAAATCTATACCAGAGAAAGACTGTCTCTATTTAATCATATTTTTGTTTTGATTTATATTCTTTGGCTATAAATTTTATCTGCTAGGGTCCATCACCAGGATCAGGGTGAAATGTATGCAGCTGTATACTGTCCTCAGTGCTCAAGGGTTATATGTGGGTATATGTCTCTGCTTTTGTATCTCTGGCAGTGGAGAAAAGTGTTGGGTTCATTAGCTGTCAAGCTACCAGTTAGGAAGGAGTTCCTTGCTCAAGCTGAGCTTATATGGACAACTTAGAAGGAATCAAAAGGGGCAGTTTACTTCCTCTCTAGTCTCCAGGATGTGAATTGTTGTGCCGTGGAAAGCTGGAAGGGAAAAATGAAGAATTATGATGAGTATCCTTGCTATTAGTTTTTATACCTAAATTTACAACTTTTATTCATCCTACCTTGAAAGTTAACGGTTTGCTACTAAAAACACAGCAATACTTCTGAGACCATTGATACCCTTCTCCCTCATCTCAGCTGTCTGTTAACTATAAAAGCAAAGGATTTTTAAATGGTGACTAACGGGCTTAATACCTGCCTGGTTCAGGAATGATGGAAAGACTGACCTATAAAATGATCACATCTAGAACTTCACTGTGGTATTTTTCAGCTTGCTTCTTATGAAGTACAGTAACAAGTTCATTAGGTATGGTATTGTGTTTGACAGGGGTTTGACCAGTTGCTTCCCTATTTAAATTTGGGAATTTTATTATAAACTGGTAGGTGATGATAGATTATAAATATGAATATTTAATTCTAAGTAATATTAAGAAGATTGACCATACACAGTGATGGTGATATTGTGGGAAACACAGGAACAATCTTATAAATTGGTCAAAATGTTTTGGGCACATCACTTTTGAGTGAGAATTTGGTCGTGTTTCCTATTTAAAGTGATCATACCATTTCCATTGTCTATGGAGAGGAAAATATTCAAACAAGTGCTGAGATCAAGCTTATTGCTGCATGGCCTGTAATAGCAAAAAACAAAACTGAACATAGCTATAAATACAACACTAGCGATCTAATTAAAATTATGATATATCAATCAGAGCATATATTATACACCTGTTAAAAATGACTGAGGTAGTACTATATGTATTGACCTGCAGGATCTCTAAAATATGTTGTTAAAATATGCACAAAAAATATACTGAAGGCACATGTGATAAGTGAGATGGGGAGGCCAGGGGCTCTTCTCACTTTTACGTTGTTGTTACAGTGACCATGTATAATTTGTTTGAATCAGTAAATAAAATGTGCTGTCATTTATCTACGTGTAGCTGTCCTTTGATAGCCTTTACTTGTATATGTTTATTTGTTCAGCAGTATGGTCTTTTCTAAGCATTTAAAACCACTTTTAGAACTATTACTTTGAGTTTGTCTCCAGTATTACTGCTGAAGTGACTATTCCACTAATATAAGAAGTTTGTGGTATCTTGTTAATATTATTATTTTTAAATTTAGGGCCTCTAGAAAAAGAAAACAAGTCTACCGTGGTAGGAGTTAAAATATACAACATGAATCTATTTTTAAATCTCTGCTGTGCTGTTTTTCTATTTCAGTTATCTAGAAAAGTACGAGAAAGTTCATCATTTTGGGGAGGATGATGATGAGGTACCACCAGGCAATCCCAAACCACAGCTTCCTATTGGTGCAATTCCATCTTCCTACAATTACCAGCAACACAGTGTGTCAGGTAAATATCACTGGAAAATGAAAAAGGCATAGGTACACAGTTTTGAGTTAGAATAGAAATCATCCCATGAATTGAATTGGTCCCTTATTTTGCACATGAAAATACTGAAAGCCTTGGGTTATTACTGCTTCTAGACATCACCATGTCGCTGGTATGAGGACCCTGTCTGTCATAGCCTACACAGTAGACTTTAGTTGCAGGAATTTTTAGAGTTACAAATATACATACACTTTCCAATGAAATTTTTTTTTAATTTGATTAAAAATCAGTTTAACCTAAATCATCACTAAAACAAGAAGAGGAATGTCCTGTTAGAATTAAGGAAGCCAAAAACTACTCATAGCATCTAGTAGATTTTGTACAATTCCTGGCATTCCCAGCACCAGAATTTCTCAGAAATGTTTCTTACTATGTTTCAACTGTTTTCCTGCCATGGTACCAGGGACTTAAGATTTTTTTCATTCAAGTCATTCTTATAATGGTTATAGAGGAATCTGCAGCTAAAAAGAACAAGACTCAAGTTGGAAATAGTCAGGTTGAGAGTATAATGAAGAGGTTCTCGCGGCACAGTTGAGATTTCCAGTGTTTGTGGCTCCAGAAGGTACTAGGAAGAGAGCTCTGAAGAGATAAGCAGGTCTTTTCTTTATCCACCAATATTTAGCCTGAAAAAGAGGAGATAATATCTTTTTCAAGAGGCTAGTCTTTATAAAAATATATAGATATCTTGATCTTTATTATTCTTCATTGGTACTAATACCAATCTTTTAGGTAATCCTTAGGTTTAAGCTCTCTCATTTGTGCCAGTATCACTGATTTAAAGTTTCCATGGTCTATTTTCAAGTTTCCTCTATGTTGAATTTGACCCTATTTCTTTCCCAATCAGTAATAGCTGAGGAATCAGAATCTCCTAGAATCTGTGTTTTCCAGTAAAAGAGACTTCATCTGATGATTTTGTATAACTGAGGCTTGGGGGTGGGGTTGTAGCAGTGGTGAGTGCAAACCAAATCTACCTTTATTTTTAATAAAGAAAAGTTATTACCTCGGGAACCAATGTTAAAGGAGAACATTTTAAGTCATCATGTAAAATATCTTGCTTACTGTCTAAGCTGATTAAATAAAATCAGGTGGTTTGTTAGGTAATATGCTTCCCATTTTTAGGAAGAGTTAATGACCATTATCTAATTCAAGGATGTTATAGAGGCTGTTCCTACACTGAATGAGACCTGGTACTGTAACCTTTAAGACCATTCTGTAACTCTGTGTCACTGCTACATTATAGCAACAACAGAACTGTCTATTCTTATAGGTTAAATAGAGCGTGGTGTCTATTACACTTCTCAAACTAACCCATTTCAATATTAGATCTAGTTGAAAATGAAATTTTTTCCTGGATCTCCCCGCACCCTCCCCTTCCCTGATTTAAGCATGATTTACTTCAAGAAAGAAGATATTTCTGGTATTTCAGAAGTCTATTGAAAGTCATTGCTAGAGCTATGCAAATTTTAAAGGAATGATAGAATTCTTAATCTGGTGTTATAATAACTAACTCTTTTCTGATATGCTGTCATATGCCTGCCTTTTGTTGTTTAAGGAGAATCTGAGCAGTTATATAACATATGTAGCATGTTTGACAGAATCAGGATTGGGGACTTATTAGAAACTACCTGGGAACATCAGTCTACAGTATATCTAATTCATACTGAAAAGAGGTAGTGTTTCAGGACAGCATTTATGAATTTGAAGGTGCTTTTTATTATCCTAGAAGGAGCCATAGCAACATTATGACAGTGTTCTAAAAATCAACATGACTATCAATATATAAAAAAAATCTTTCATCAGTAATTATTTTCAAATGCCATTAAGGAAATATAGTAAGCTTCATAGCTGTCAGTGTGTATGTGTGTGCGTATTTAAATAAACACCAAATTAGAAATACATAGTGGTAGGTTAAAAGCCTTAGGATATTTTAGTTAGAACATTTAAAAGATTTGTGTAGGTTTGGATTGATGTATTTGGATACATGTATTTATCTAGAGATGCTTTCATTTAAAAAAGCTATTCTAAAACAATACTTTGAAAGGTAATATGAAAAATTTAAATTGGCATTTAGTATGAAGTACAATTCTGTACATAATTGTCGTAATAGAATATTGTACATTGATAGAATATGGAACAAAAATTTTATAAGGCTATCGATCCTTTTGCCCAGTGACTTTAAGCAGCCAAAAATGTATTAGGTACGTTTTGCTTTGAATTTTAGATTTATTAAACTTTGGCATCAAAATATGACTTTGTCATTTATTTGCATAATTGTGCATATTTTTCCTTGCCATGAGAACCCAATCTTTTGGTTTTCTTCTTTGTTCTTTCTTCCTCGATATTGATTTGGATATAGTCAGTTCTGCAGAATTGTACTGTAGATTACTAAGAACTTTTTGTTCATCTTTTCTTTTCTTTCCCTTTAAAATTAAAAAATTAATTTCTAAATTAAAATTTTTAAATTTGTTTGCAATATCTTTAGTAGAAAAATTCTGAAAGGTAAAACTGACACATGACAAACACATTGAAATAGTACTGTAGAATTTAAGAGCTAGGTAGGATTTTAGCGTTCATTTAATCCAATTCAATCATTTTGGTCAAAGGAGACCAAGCACACATTTTTGTTACTTAAATTTGGAAAAGCTTTATACAGGAAGATGTATTATTTTTATTTTATCAGTTGTATTAATATTTGAGCAAAGATTTTCCTTTACATGTCCTGTATTCTTACAGATACTTGAACTACAACAATCACTGCCAGTATCAATGGAAAGAATGTACTGTATGATATCTGTAATATAAACATTCCAGGAACAAGTCTCCCTTTCCTCTAAACTGATTATCTCAGATTCAGTTAAATTTGTCAGCAGTGATGTGTTTGTATAGACATTGTGTGAAGAACATTGAAAATTCCCAATCTCATTCCTATTATAAGATTGTACCTATTCAAACATACCTCCTTGGGGATGGGAAGGGAGGCTCTTACAATCTTGTAAGCATTTCTCTTATATTAGATTCCTAAGAAAGAATCTTTACCAAACATCATATAGTTAAAGGACTTTTCATAATTATCATGTTAATTTATTTTAATTGGAGATGTCTTTTGGCAAAGTCATTCATGTAAGGATGTATTGAATTGAGTATATGGTGGCATCTGTTATTCTTCAGTAGCAAACAGACCAATTCCAAGATCATATTGAAAGCACAACAAGACTGTGACAGATGTTGAATTATGGGTTCCAGACTTTTATTTCTATTGGAAATTTGCCTAAAAATTTTGTGGAATCTAAAGACTTAAGTGTTGCTGAAACTTGGCATCTCATGATCAGTTCCAGTGTGCAATAAATACCAAAATGTATTTCTACGTTCACAGAAATTATGTTACATTTTCTCGAGATATTTATGTTATATATGAGAAATTTAATTTTTCAAGATTATAAGACATGAACAATGTATTATTGTTCAACCTTAAATATTATAAAGAATCTATGTCAATTCATTTATAACTGTATTGTGATACTTAATGGAGAAATTCCTAGAACATTTTAATATTGAAGAGGTGTCTCTTCAAATATCTATTGGGAAATGAAGTTTCTTACCTACATGATTTTCTTCTGTGGAATGTTGTGACAATAGAGTCCTACTTGCATTCCATTTAGTGACATTCTTAGAAGATTTTTTTTTCAAATCCATATTTTTCTGAAATGTTTTGTGTAGCAGTTTTCTAACTCTTGTTTCTTTCCTTTTCCCATTACACTAGTTAGATCTTTATATGATAAATGTATTAGGGATGTATGTCTCAGGACATAGCTGCCAAGGCCTAAATTATACCAGTTTAGAGTCAGTAATTATAAACATACAACATTTTCTAATATATATATATTATGCTTATATATTAGTTTTCTGTAATCCTATCTTCCCTATCTTCAAAGTTTTAAAAATGTTCCAATTCTCCTACATAAAATTTTAGTTAGGAAAAGATTTGTTAGAACATGAAAGTTTGAACTGTAAAGGTAAAAATTTATAAGTCAGACTTAATCACAATTAAACCTTCTGCTCTTTGAAGACATTGTTGAGAAAATGAAGAGGGAAACCACTCACCATCTGGAAGAAAATATTTACAAAACAAATACTAGATAAGTGGCTAATATTCAGAATATTTTAAACTGACGGTACCAAGTGCTGACAAGGATGTGCACAAGCACCAAGAACTTTCATGCATCACTGATGGAAAGACAAGATATTAGAGCTACTTTGGAAAGCTTTTACAGTTTCTTACAAAGTTAAACATACATTTTGTATGACAGAGCAATCCAAGAGAAATAAAGAAGTATGTCTGCACTAAGTCCTGTATGTGAATGTTATTAGCAACTGTATTCAGAAGAGCTAAAACCTGGAAACAGTCCAGATGTTCTTCAGCTAGGGAGTGGATAAACAAATTGTGTTATAGCCATAATGTAACAACAAAGACATACAACCCATAGCAATAAAAAATAACCAATTACTGATACATACATTAAAATGTGTATCAACCTCAACATCATTTTGCTAAATGAAAAAAATCAGACACAAAAATATAAGTACTGTGTGATTCTATTTATTTGGCATTTTGAAATAAAATAAAGTAGATCAATCGTTGTTTATGGATAAAGGGGGACAGATCAACTACTAAGAAGCAGAAAGAAGCTGCTTTGAGATGATAGAAATACTCCCTTATCTCCATTGCAGTTGTGGTTAAAAGACTTTCAGAACTCCTAGAACTGTAGAACTGAAAGCATGAACTTTACATTTTAGTTAAATGTCAAAAAATCTTACCTGAAAAAGTAATAATCCTCCCAAAACTGGGTAAAGAAGGTAGGCAACGTGTTTTGAGGAGTGTAATTTTCACAAGTTCAGAAATTGGACTCTAAACTTCTACTCTCAGTTTGTATTTTATAAAAGAAAGCAAACCTCTATCCTGTATTTAGAAGACATTAACCAAAAATGATTTCTAGTCCTTGATATGCTTAACAGTGTTGTTGTTTTTTGTCTTTGTTAGATTATCTCCGTCAAAGTTATGGGCTATCTATGGACTTCAATTCGCCAAATGATTATAATAAACTGGTGCTTTCACTATTATCTGGACTCCCAAATGAAGTGGACTTTGCTATTAATGTATGCACTCTCCTGTCAAATGAAAGCAAACATGTCATGCAACTTGAAAAAGACCCTAAAATCATCACATTATTACTTGCTAATGCCGGGGTGTTTGACGACAGTAAGTTTTAGGCTTAATGTATTATATAATCATTCTATTAAAGGTGTTTAGATTTTTTTGAAAGGTTTTTAAGGAAAAAAATATTTTCATTTGTCAATATAATAGCATTCTTAATTTGCTTTTATTATATTAAATGTATCATTTAAAATAATGACTGTCTGGATTTTTTTAACCTTACATATTTGAATAGATTAGATATTTAACCTCATTAGAGCTTTTGAAATTAAAATGCTGCATTTTTCTTAGAATAAATGTGGCTTTGTTGATTTGAGATTGTTTGATACAAACTTCTGATAGAGAAAACTAGACCTGTAAGAAATTATTTTCTGATGTCTATTTCTGCAGGTTTATAGTTAAAATTTTTAACCAAATAGTTTAGGTCAATGCACTTGAAAATTTGCTGCATAATAATTAAAATAAGGATTATCAAATATTTCATAGTTTTACTTGTAGGATTTTCTAGTTGTAGGTTTTTATAGATCAGGTTCTTTGTTTTCTGTGAAATTATCTCATATCTGGATTACTCTTCAGACCAAATTGCACAATTCTGTAATTGTAGTTTAATAGGACTTTAAAAAATAGATTTTGAAAATTTTTCCTGCTCGTAATTTCTCCTTTTAAAATATCTATCTCAGCTGAATGTTATTGATAGAAGGTTTCTTCTTGCTTCTCAATCCTCCTCCTACCCCAACACCATTGTAACTTCTTTTGCCAGAAGTTTATTCTATTAATAGATTAAGGTATTGATACATTTTGCAATTATTTTATCATATAGGAAATTATATAGAATAGTCTGAGAATTTCTTGTAATATTTCATAGGTATATGAGTATTTTTGTTTTTGTCTTTAAATAACAGCATGTTTGCAAATGAGTTCATTTTTCTATAGTTTTCAAGCATGCTTTTATATGGGATTATCTAAATAGAATCCCCTTTTTCTTGTTGTTAGCCGTGTCACACAGGTTATGGGTTCTCAGTTCTCCAACCAGGGATTGAACCCAAGCCCTCAGCAGTGAGAACGGAGTCCTAACCACTGGACTGCAGAGAATTCCCTAAGTAGGATTCCTTAAAATCTGACATGTATTTATTTTATATGAAGACATTTTGAAATTAAACTAAATTGAAATTAGCTTCTTAAACTTCTGAAACTATTTTTCATTACATGGAGGAGGAACAAAGATCAGCACTTAATCAGTTTGTATTGTAACTGTGAAGATCTAACTTTCGTGGATTTCCACCTCACTTTTATGTTCTTTGCTTCCTAATATTTTATCTTGATCTTTTAAAGACATTTTTCAGCATTTAATACAGAATGGAGTTTAAAATTGTTTTATTTTTAGAAATCTTAAAATGAAGTCTTTAAAAAGAATAAATATTCTCAGACCATAATAGTTTTGGTGAATTCTTACCATTTAATCATTGGATAAGGACTTTGTTTGTATATATATGATAAACTGAGTTTACCAGTTTTAATGCACTGAAGTGTGACATTCTTTAGCACTTTTTATCTCAGACTAAATTATTATATAGCATAGCAATCATTAATAATTAATATTAGCAAATGCTATTTGAGGAATGTTTCTTTTATTTCAGTAGTCAGAATTTAGAGTTCCAGAGTATATAGGGACTTCATGAAGACCATACACTTTTAAAACAGGGGTTTTACATTATGAAAATATTAAGGGTATGTATGATTATATGTATATTTCATTAGGCTCTTGAGAGGTTTTGAATTTTTTAGGTATGGAATTTTAATTGAGAGAAAATATAGATATCACTTCTTTTGAATGTGTGGGATGTTTATACATGATATGTGTTTGAAGAAGTATAATAAAAATTCCATGTGACAAAAATTTAATTTTTCCATCTTATGTTTGCATTTAGTATTCTTTTCTCATGGAGTTTTTCTTTGTAAGGTTTTCTTCAGGACAAACAAAATCTTGTCTTTCTTTAGAAGTGTATGGATTTTATTTTTCTGATTTAGCTGGTATGTATGTGTACATTTGATGAAACTCTTCTTTAGGTCACTATAGTTAAATTTATTTATTAAAAACTTCACATCTACCCTTTGTATCATGTTCTCATGATTCTAATATCAATATAATGTTAAACTGTTTCCATTCTTCACCCTTTTAAATATTTTTTTAATGAAAAGTCTTATTCTTACCTAAGTACTTTACAAATTTTATTTCAACTCAATAGTAAGTAAATATTACTTGGCTTCCCTGGTGGCTCAGATGGTAGACAGTCTGCCTGTAATGCAGGAGATCCGGTTTCAATCCCTGGGTTGGGAAGATCTCCTGGAGAAGGGAATGGCAACCCACTCCAGTATTCTTGCTTGGAGAATTCCATGGACAGTGGAACCTGGCAGGGTACAGTCCAAGGGGTCTCAATGAGTAGGACATGACTGAGTGACTGACACACACAATATTAAGTAAATATTACATCTGTAATTAAGGGTGTGATAAGACTACAAACATTCGGTAAATCTTTTACAACAGAAAATACATCCATATGTTATCTTTGTTATTAATACATCCATTAAGAAGGCTTACTTTTATTTTTATGAAGGATCAAATTCATAAAGCTAGTTTTTCTGTTAACATTTGCCTCTATGTAGTTTTCTTCTTCATTTGAAAACCAGTAGCTTTCATTATAGTATATAGATAATTATAGATAGTTGATGAAAGTACTTACCTGAGTTTTAAAGGGTGATGCCTATTGTGTCACAGTTTAGAAATTTGTATTATATGACTTTACTGTCTAGTCCCATTGCTGACAAAGTGAGTTAGCAACATAGAGTTAGCAACATGAAAAAATATATATATATAACATGTATCTGTATACGTCAATCTTTGTTGTGAGAGGCGGGGGTAGTGTGTTATTAAGAAGAAGCTTTTGAAAATAGATGGTTTGAGTTTCCTCCTAAAAAATCTTTATCAATAAATATAAATCAGCTATATGGCTTAGAATGTTTTCTAAAAATACATTCCTAAAGAATGCCTTGCCATTAATATTTCAAATATAAATTATATAATTTATGAATGAATATTTAAGATTATAAAAGTTTGGGAACCTAATAGTAATAACATCAGTTTGACTTTTTAATATTTTTTCTTCTATAAATCATAACTAGTACAGAATAATTATTATTGTCTGTGTAACTATTATGAAAGCCAGTGGTATGTTTTTAGAGTGTGACAAAAACTTTCTTTAAATTCTATAATTTAAAACACTGTATTTCAAGAGAAATTATCATGACTTTTATCATTTATTATGAAGCAATTTTTAATGAACAGGGTATCTTAAGGTATATTTTTACTGTTTTTCCAAACCTATCTATTCAGGAACTAAGTGAAAGAAATAATTTCATATTACTGAATATGCTATTTGTTCTTTTAGCTTTAGGATCCTTTTCTACTGTATTTGGAGAAGAATGGAAGGAGAAGACTGATAGAGATTTTGTTAAGGTAATTCATATAAATTAAAATATTGAAACGTTGCTTTATATGTAGCCAAGGGCCAAAGGTCAGTTACTTATTTTATATAAGAACTGTGATTAAGCTGAGTAAAAAATATTTTAGAATAGCTAATAAATAAATGAAGTGTTCATTTTATCATATATTGATTTCTGAAAATAATAAATCTGTAACAGGCAATAAATCTGAGGGTACTCAGACTAAGTAGCAGTTTGGGTAATTTCCTTAACATTATTTTTCAGTTTACTTAATCATTCTTCAGCTGTGTAATATGCCACTTGATATTTTTTTGTTAAGTTTAATTATAGTGACTATGTTTTAATTTCTAGAAATTCTCAAATCTGTATATATACAAAGACATACTTGATAGTGCTAATATCTAAGCCTCCTGTGATTCTGATTCTACTAACTCTGGTTCATGGTGAATTATTCCTTTGTGTTTTTTTTAATGTTGCTTTATAAATTTCAGCAGACTTATTTATGTAGGATTTTTATACAGATTGGCTGGAAAGTATTTTTCCTTTCTCTGTTGCTTTTGCCAGTCACTTGAAATACTGATCAGAGTGACTTTATATTAATTTTTTTATTGGAGATTTTTCTGATTACTCTGATAGTAAAAACAAAGTCATGGGAATTGTGAAGCAGGCTAGTGGTGAAATACATTATGGATTGTTTTTAACTCAAACCTCAAGACAGTCCCTTTTGTCTCCCTTTCTTTGGGGGTATTAAACCTTCAAATTTCTCACCATGATATAGAGTTTCCTTTTTAATTCCCAACTTTACAAGCTAACTCAAAGTTCTGTATTACCCCATCACCTCTTGACTGAAGTTAAGCAGATAATTTCTTTAACTCTAGAAAACAGGTCAATAAACATGCACAAAAAAAGTATATTAAAGTAGCACATGCAATCACAGTGAGGAATAGAGTTGTCAGTATAATCTCTAATCACATGAAATCAAGAAGACACAAATATGTTGAAGATGAACAGATGATCACATCTGTTATATATTTTCATTAATTTCTAGTATTCTACATACTGTATTCTTTGGGTTTAATTCTCTTCACTTTTTCTAATTTCTTGAGCTGGTGCTTGGAATTACTGATTTTTGTTTCTATTTTTTCTAATGTATATATTTAAAGTCATAAAATTCCATCCCAGCACACTTTAACTTTGTACTTCCAATATTGATAATTTCATATCATTATTATAACTCATTTTAAAATATCTTCTAATGTCCATTATGTTTTTCTCTTTAAGAAAATTGATGATTTAGAAGGGAATTTTCTTAATTTCCAAAAACGTATGAAAAACTTCCTAATTTCCTTTTTTTACTAATATCTAACTGAATTTCAGTATGTTTAGAGAGACTGTTCTGCTTAGTTTTTAATCTTTGAAATGTTTTCACCCATTACTTCGTAGCTTAGCATTGATCATTGTACTTTGCAGATAAATTTTTACACCTTGAAGGTTTGTGGCAACCTTGTGTTGAATAAGTTTATCAATGCCATTTTTTCCAACAACATATGTTCATTTCATGTGTCTGTGCCCATTTTGATAATTCTCTCATTATTTCAAACTTTTTAATTATCTTTTTTTCTTATTGAGTTTGCTAAAAGGTTCCTTTTCTTTTTTTTCTGTACAATGGCCTTCGTAGTGCTTAGTTGTCTTTAACTTTATTTGAAACAATTTTGGTAGATTGTACTTTGACAGCTGTCATATTGGCATGGATTAAAAAAAGCTTAACAAAACTGGTGAATTTTTGTATAGCCATTTTAATATTGAAGATGGAAGAGAAAACCAACATTTTTGGCGTATGATGCTTTATTATTTCAAGAAAGGTAAAAATGCAACAGAAACACAAAGATTTGTGCAATGTATGGAGAAGGTGCTATTACTAACTGAACGTGTTAGAAGTGGTTCATGAAGTTTCCTGCTACAGATTTCTCACTGGGTGATGCTCCTCATTTGGGTAAACCGTTTGAAGTTGATAGTGATCAAATCAAGACATTAATTGAGAACAGTCAGTGTTATGTGGCTGCTGCTGCTAAGTCACTTCAGTCGTGTCTGACTCTGTGCGACCCCATAGACGGCAGCCCACCAGGGTCCCCCGTCCCTGGGATTCTCTAGACAAGAACACTGTAGTGGGTTGTTTCCAGTGCATGAAAGTGAAAAGTGAAAGTGAAGTCGTTCAATCGTATCCGACTCTTAGCGACCCCATAGATGACAGCCCACCAGGCTCCTCCGTCCATGGGATTTTCCAGGTAAGAGTACTGGAGTGGGTTGCCATTGCCTTGTCCGAGTCAGTGTTATACCATGCAGGAACTAGCCAACATATTCAAAAGATCTAAATCAAGCCTTGAAAGTCATTTGCACCAGCTTGGTTATTTTCATTAGTTAAGTGAATGAAATCTTCTTGACCATATTTCTGGATGTGATTCTCTGCTTAAACATAATGAAAACATTCCATTTTTAAAGCACATTGTGACAGGTGATGAAAAGTGAATACGGCAAAATAATGTGGAACAGAAGAGAATGTGGGGCAAAGCAAAATGAACCACCACCAACCACATGGAAGACTGGTCTTCATCCAGAGACAGTGATGTTGTGTATACGCTGGGATTGGAAGGGAGACCTCTATTATCGGTTCCTTCTGGAAAACCAAACTATTAATTCCAACAAGTACTACTCAATTAGACCAACAGAAAGCAGCACTTCACAAAAAGTGTCCAGATTAGTCAACAACACATAATCTTCCATCTGGATAATGCAAGAACATGTATTTCTTTGATAACCAGGCAGAAAATGTGATAGCTTGGCTAGGACATTAATTCATCTGCCATATTCATCAGACATTGCACCTTTGGATTTCCAGTTATTTCCGTCTTTTCAGATTCCCTTAATGGAAAAAATTTCTCCAGTGGGAAAAAGTTTCCTTGAAGACAGGCACCTGGAACAGTTCTTTGCTCAAAAAAGAGAAAGTTTTGAGACAGTGCAATTATGCAATTACCTGAAAAGTGACAGAATTTAGTAGAACAGAATGGTAAATACGTTGTTCAATAAAGTTCATGGTAAAAATGAAAAGTATGTCTTTTATTTTTACTTAAAAACTGAAGGGACTTTTTGGCCAATCCACTATTACAGTAGTTTTGTTAATGTATGATCTTTGATTTTGCTATGACTTACTGAAGGTACAGATGATGGTTAGCCTTTTGTTTTTTAGCATTATTTCCTAATCAAAGGTGATCCAACCAGTCCATCCTAAAGGAAATCAATCCTGAATGTTTTTTGGAAGGACTGATGCTGAAGCTGAAACTCCAGTTCTTTGGCCACCTGATGCGAAGAACTGACTCATTGGAAAAGACTGATACTGGGAAAGATTGAAGGCGGGAGGAGAAGGGGCCGAGAGGATGAGATGGTTGGATGGCATCACCGACTCAATGGACCTGAGTTAGGGTAAACTCTGGGAGTTGGTGATGGACAGGGAGGCCTGGTGTGCTGCAGTCCATGGGGTTGCAAAGAGTCAGACACAACTGAGCGACTGAACTGACTGACTGGCACTTTTTTTGAGCATAATGCTATTGTACACTTAATAGACTATAGTAGAATATAAACATAAATATTATAGGCACTGGGAAACCAAAATATTTGTTTGGGTTGATTCAGTTTATTATGATATTTAGTTTATTGTGGTGGTCTGAAACTGAACCTGCAATATCTTCAAGGTATGACCTGTATTCTGAAGTTGTTAGGTGTAGTGTCTACATAAGTCACTTTAGCCAATACAGTTAATCATTAAAAAAAATTTTTTTTTTGCTGAAGTATAGTTGATTTACAGTGTTGTGTTTCAGGTGAATAGTTGAGTGAATCATTTTTATGTATATATGTATCCATTCTTTTTTACATTCTTTTCTCATAGGTTATTACAGAATATTGAGTAGAATTCTCTTTGCTTTTCAGTAGGTCCTTATTAATTATATATTTCATCAAAATACATAAAAATAATAGTGTATATATGTTAATCCCAGTCTCCTAATTTATCCCCTCCACTCTGCTTGCAACTTTGGTAGCCATAAGTTTGTTTTCTACATTTGTGACTCTCTTTCTGTTTTGTAAATATGTTCATTTGCACCATTTTGTTTAAGATACCACATATAAGCAATATCATATGATATGTCTTTGTCTGATTTACTTCACTTAGTATGATAATCTCTAGGTCCAACTATGTTGCTGCAAATGACATTTCATTCTTTTTTATGGCTCAGTAAATATCCCATGGCGTATATATTTATGCATTCCTCTGTCAGCGGACATTTAGGTTGCTTCCATGTCTTTGCTATTGTAAATGCTGCTCCAGTGAACATTGGGTACATGTATCTTTTTGAATTATGGCAACAGCATTGGATATTTATATTTGCAGGGCAATACTGGCAGTTTCATCTGTTTATTTCTTCATTTATGAAGATAAATATGTTAAAAGCACACAGTTTGATTGTGGAAAATTCTTAAAGAGATAGTAGTACCAGACCACCTTACCTGTCTACTGAAAAACCTAGATGCAGATCAGGAAGCAACAGTTAGAACCAGACGTGGAACAGTTGACTGGTTCAAATCAAAACTGTTGAACTAGTAGGGCATGGTTCATGGATGTATGAACCTTGGGAATGGAATATGACAAGGCTGTATATCGTCATCCTGCTTACTTATATGCAGAGTATGTCATGTGAAATTCCAGGTTGAATGAATCACAAGCTGGAATCAAGATTGCTGGGAGAAATAACAACAGCATCAAATATATAGATGATACCACTCTAATGGCAGAAACTAAAGAGAAATTAAAGAGTCTCTTGATGAAGATGAAAGAGGATAGTGAAAAAGCTGGTTTAAAATTCAGCATTCAGAAAATGAAGATCATAGCATCCAATCCCATCACTTCATGGCAAATAGAAAGGGAAGAAACTGGAAGCAGCATCAGATTTTATTTTTTTGGGTTACAAAATCACTGCAAATGGTGACTGCAGCCGTGAAATTAAAAGATGCTTACCTCTTGGAAGAAAAGCTATGACAAACTTACCCAGTATATTAAAAAGCAAAGACATTACTTTGCTTACTGAGAAAGGTCATATAGTCAAGGCCATGATTTTTCCAGTAGTCAGGTACAGATGTGAGAATTGGACCATAAAGAAGGCTGAGTCCCACAAAATTGATGCTTCCAAATTGTGGTGCTGGAGAACACTCTTGAGAGTCCCATGGACAACAAGGAGATCAAACCAGTCAATCCTAAAGGAAATCAACCCTGAATATTCATTGGAAGGTCTAATGTTGAAACTGAAGCTCCAGTTCTGTGGCCACTTGATGAGAAGAGCCTATTCATTGGAAAAGACCCTGATACTGGGAAAATTGATGGCAAAAGGAGAAGGGGTGGAAGAGGGTGAGATGATTAGTTAGCATCACTGACTTAATGGACATGAGTTTGAGCAAACTCCAGGAGATGGTGAAGAACAGTGAGGCCTCACGTGCTGCAGTCCATGGTGTTGCAAAGAGTCAAACATGACCCAGCAACTGAGCAACAACCTCTTTTTGATTATGGCAACATAATCATGATATTTGTATTTCCACACCAATACTGACTGTTTCACCTGTTTATTTCTTCATTTATGAAGAGAAATGTGTTAAAAGCACCCGTTTTGGTTGAGGATGTATTTCTTTATCCTTATAGTTCTATAAAGATAGTGTTTTCACATTCTAAGAGTGTGTTATTTAGTGCACACTAGCTATTACATCCTTCTGGTTAATTGGACATATTATAAATTAAAGGTTAATTGGACACATTTTTACAGTTAGGTCTCCTTTTTCCTTTTTTTCCTTTCTTTTTTGGTCTGAGGTGTTGTTGTTGTTGTTCAGTCCTCAAGTCATGTCTGATTGTCTGCAACTCCATGAAGTGCAGCATGCCAGGGTTCCCTGTCTTTCACTGTCTCCCTGGGTTTGCTCAGACTCATGTCCATTGAGTCAGTGATGCCACCCAACCATCTTACCTCTGTCACTCCTTTATCCTCTTGCTCTCAATCTTTCCCAGCATCAGAATCTTTTCCAGTGAATTGGCTGTTCACATCAGGTGGCCAAAATATTGGAGCTTCAGCTTTAGCATCAGATATTAATATAACTATATATATGTATGTGTATGTGTGTATCAGCTTCCTTTTGGTTGATATTTATATGTTCTTATTTTGTATTCAACCTCTTTTATCTTTATATTTTAGATTAGTTTCTTGGTAAATAACATATATTTGGGCTTTTTTTTTTTTTTTTTGGCTTCCCTGGTGGCTAAGACAGTAAAAAATCTGCCTTCAATATGGGAGACCTGGGTTTGATCCCTGGGTCGGGAAGGTTCCCTGGTAAAGGGAATGACTATCCACTCCAGTATTCTTGCCTGGAGAATTCCATGGACAGAGGAGCCTGGCAGGCTACAGTCCATGTGGGTCACAAAGAGTCGGATACAGCTGAGTAACTGGCACTTTCACTGGACCTTTACCTCTTAGTTGGAAAAACTTTGATTTTAAATTAGTGTACTTATTCCATCTACTTTAGGTATGATTTTGATACATAATTATGTTTAAATATACCATGTTCTGAATAGGTTTCTAAATGTCTTGTTTGGTTTTCTTTTCTGTCCTCCTTTCTTAGTTTTTTTGAATTGATTGGACTGAGTATTGTTTATTTTTTGCTATTGTGCCCACTTAGATTTTATATACACTTATTCTGTTTTCTCATTGATCATATATAGTGATATTTTAATCCTTACTAATTTTAGTGACTAAATAATAGTAACAACAACTTAATATATTAGTACTTACCTCATTTTTTATTTATATACAGCTTTTGTTGTGCAATGTTGCTTTTTCAGTTTTCTTAAATAGAATCTTAGACCATTGATTTTAGATTTTTACTCTTGTCTTATATCAGTATATAAAGCTATCATTTCCCTCTGTAAACAACTTTAAATATTTTTCCACAATTTTATGTTGTCATTTAGTTTATGGTATTTATTTCCCTGTGATTTCTTCTTTGACTCCTGACTTATATAGAAATGTTTTATTTCTGTTTTCAAACTACCTTTTACTATTATTATTTACTGTCATTATTATTACTGCTTTTTAACTGCATTCCATTTTGTCAGAGAACATCCCATATGATTTCATTCGTTTTTAATCAAGACTTGTTTTATAGTTAGCCTTTGCTCTTTCTGGTGAATGTTTTATGCATACTTGAATGGAATGTTTTTTGGATGTAATATTTGTTGATAACAAATAAAGAGTGTTTACAGTGTTGTTCAGTATTTCTGTATCATTGCTGTTTTTCTATATAATTGTTCTATGATTTCTTGAGAGTTGAATGTTGAGATCATCAACTATTTGTATGCCCTGTCAGTGTTTCTATCTCCTATCCGTTCTGTCAGTTTTTGCTTCATGTATTTTGTACTCCAATTATTAGTGGCATGTACATTTAGGATTATTATTTTTGCTTGGGTTTATTTAAATTTTTTTTTGGCATGAAATTTGGAATGTTTTTGGCAATTATTTGTTCTATTTTTTTATTTCCCCTCCTGCCTTTTAGGAACTGTTCTACAAGCCACTGTGGCTCTGTTCTGTGTACTTCATTGTGGATAGTTACTATTATGTTTCTATTATGTTTTTAGTTTCTGTTTTCTAATTAAGCCCATCTAATCATATTTTTTTATTTCAGATACTGTTTTTCAGCAAAATTCCATTTGACTTTTTTATATTGTCCCATATTTCCCTTAATTATTTTCATATTTTCCTTTAAATTGTTGAACATATTTAATAATAGTTGTTTGAAAGTTTTTATCTCCTAGTTTTATTATTTTGGGGGGTTTCCCTGGTGGCTCAGAGATTAAAACGTCTGCCTGCAATGTGGGAGACCTGGGTTCAACCCCTAAGTCGGGAAGATCCCCTGGAGAAGGAAATGGCAACCCACTCCAGTATCCTTGCCTGGAGAATCCCATGGATGGAGGAGCCTGGTGGGCTACAAACCATGAGGTCACAAAGAGTCGGACACGACTGAGGGACTTCACTTTCTTTATTATTTTCATTATTTCTGGGTCTTTTTCTGTTTAGACACATTTGCCTTAGTTATGTTATGTGTTGTGTTGTGTTATGTGTTATGTTTGTGTTGTGTTGTGTTTCCTACTTTGTGTGTGTGCTCAGTTGTTCAGTCATGTCTGGCTCTTTGTAACCCCATTGACTGTAGCCTGCCAGGCTCCTCTGGCAGGCTCCTCTGGAATTTTCTAGACAAGAAGACAGGGTTTCCATTTTCTACTCCAGCTGATCTTCTCAACAAAGGGAGCAAACCTGCATGTCTTACATTTCCTACACTAGCATGCAGATTCTTTACCACTCAACACCTGGGAAACCCATACCTCTTTGTAGATACAGTAGTTTTTCAATTAGATATAGATATTGGAATACTACATTGTTTAGTGTCTAGGATTTGGTGTCTTTCACGAATGTTGAAAATTGTTCTGGTATACTTTTAATTAATATGTGGGTATTTGTTATGACAAATATAGGACTTGTTCAATTGTTAAGTCGTGTCTGACTCTTTGTGACTCCATGAACTGCAGCATAACTGGCTTCCCTATCTTTCACTGTCTCCCAGAATTTGTTCGAACTCATGTGTGTGTGTGTGTGTGTGTGTGTGTGTGTACACACATATATGTATGTATATGGGGGAGCAGAGGGAGAGAGAATTTATCTTCTCGGTTTAGTAATTGCTGTGATCTTTTGGGTTTATTATCTCTGTTCCATTATGTAGAAAGAGTGTCTATGTAAATGTATGGGGCGGTCATTGGGCTCACCTCATTTGCCTACCATATTTCAGTGATTACAGTTTTGCATTGCTTTCTTGTCCAGTTTCTTTTAAACACTTGTTTTATACATATTGGTTTATGATGGGATGACTACTGCAGTACCATTATGACCTGAACAAAATTTTCTTCCAAGCATTTTTCATAGATTTTAATTTTATGTATATTTTTACCCATAAGATTTTTTAAAGTATTTTATTTATTCAGCATTTATTTTGATTCAAATCATGTCTGCCTTTTCATACATTTTTTTTCTCCAGTGTGGGTTTATAGATGACATTTTTCTGTTTTCATTTGTCAGAAAGTGTCTTTATTTCAGCTTTTATGTTGAAGAGCAGTTTCACTGTGTAAAGTTTCTATAATGCTTTGCCACATGTTTACTTCCATGACTTTGAAAATATCCCACTGTCTTCTGGCTTCCATGATTTCTTTTAGAAAGTTTCTTGTGATTTTAATTATCTTTAGTTTTCTTTTTAGTTGTTTTTAGTTGTCTTTTTCAAGGTTATCTGTCCCTTTTTCCTCATTTACATTTAAGATTTTTCTTCATCATTGCTTTTCATGAATTTTTTTATGATGCCTCTCCACATTTTATTTATCTTTTCTTAGAGTTTCAAGTGTTTCTTAAGTCTATGGCTTAGCATCTTTCAGTTGATTTAGAAAATTCCTTGACCCTGTCTTTCCAAATACTGTTTTTCCCATTCTTCCTATTTTCCTCAGGAACTTCAATTAATTCTATGTTAGAACTTTTCACTGTGTATGTCTTGAATGATTTTATTCTGCTCAGCCTTTTGTCTTTTCATGCTTCTAAGTTGATATTTTTCCTGCCATCTCTTCCAGTCACTAATTCTTACTTGAGTTGAATCTAATCATTCATTAAATATGTCCATTCAGTTTTTGTTTTCAGTTCTAGAATTTCTGTTTATCTATTTCTTAAAGTTTCTGCTTATATGCCAAACTTCAGTCTTTTGTTTCTTTTTTTTTCCATGATCATTTAGAATTCCTCTCTGATATCTAATTTCCTGTGGCCCTTTTTTCTTGGTTATTGAACATTGTCTTCTTCCTTTATATGCCTAGTTCTTTTTTTAATTGTTGCCAAACATTTTTTTGTCTTGAGTTTATTTGCATTGAGTCCTTTTGTTTGTGGACTTTTTCTCAGGTTATGAATTCTCAAACTGAAATAATCATTTTGAAATACATATCAGAATGTTTAGAAATAAATAGTGAACTAATAGCCCATGTGCTTCTTTATTAGTACAGAAGTAATAAGATAATAGAGCTAAATGGCATAGAAAAGTTAAAACTAAAACTCATTTTGTATAGATTTATCAATATAAAAGTGTTTGTTTCTTAGCCTGAAAAAGATTAAACAGTGGATTTTGACTTATTCCCTCTCTCATAAGGATCAAAAAATAATTTGTAGATATGGAGTACTGAAACACAACCCAAATATCTGAGTTACAAATCTGTGAACACAAATGCTCCACTACTTTTTTTGTTTTCTTCTAAATACAAATTTACTCATTAGCTAGCCAGTTATGTCTTAGGAGTCTATAATAGAAATCTGTTTCTGTGTGCAGTTTATTAATGGGATTAATAACTATCATAATTTTTGAGTACTAATGAGCATAAATACCATTTCTAGATATTTTCCATAGCTATGAAGTGATCTGAAAATATCTGTGATTCATATTGATGACAGTGTCAGAAGAATTTCTATTACCATTGTGATTTGTTTTCTAACATTCAGAGTTGAATAAAATGCTGAGGAAATGCCAAATTTTAGTTAGAGGTTAATGAACTTAAAGATGCCATTCTTTTTAGAGATGGGCTAATTTCTTTCTCAGACCTTTTAGGATCTATGGGCCCCCGGCCAAAATGATATCTTTGAACTATAGAAATTCAAGTATTTGTGTTGAAGAGCTAAGTATATATAATACAATGATATCTACATGCACTGAAAATAGTAGAACTATTGTGACTATTTTGAAAGTAATACAATAGTTATTTCATATTGTCAGAATTAAGTGTAATAATTTCTTATTACAGTTTTGGAAAGACATTGTTGATGATAATGAAGTACGTGACCTCATATCTGACAGAAACAAGTCTCATGGTAAGTCAATGAGGAAGTATTTTTAAATAAATTTGAAATATCAATAATAATAAGTACAATGTCAGTGTAAGTAAATTATGTTTTCTTCTGTTGTAGAAGGTACATCAGGAGAATGGATTTGGGAATCTTTATTTCATCCACCTCGAAAGCTGGGCATTAATGATATTGAAGGACAACGGGTACTTCAGATTGCAGTGATTTTGCGAAATCTTTCCTTTGAGGAGGGCAATGTTAAGCTCTTGGCAGCTAATCGTACCTGTCTCCGTTTCCTATTACTTTCTGCACATAGTCATTTTATATCTCTAAGGCAGTTAGGCCTTGACACATTAGGAAATATTGCAGCTGAGGTAAGCACGTGACAGAACCTTAAAACAGTTTTTATAGTTGGCAGGATATTTACCTTAAAACTTTAGGATGTGAGATTATTATATTTGCCATAATTATAGAATATTAAATGCTTACATATAGTTTTTGCCTAAAGTGTTATTACACAGTTGTGTGGAGAAAAATATTTGAAATGATGCTCCAGATTTATTGATGGCTATTTTCACAGTCATTACATTTTTAAAATTATACAATGTTCTATTCATTTTTATTCAATTTGAAATATGTATTTGGATGTAAATTGGATGAAGCCTCTCTCAGCAGTAGTGTCCTTTCTTTTTTTTCAGCTTTTATTGGATCCTGTTGATTTCAAAACTACTCACCTGATGTTTCATACTGTTACAAAATGCCTAATGTCAAGGGATAGATTTTTAAAGATGAGGGGTAAGTGCTCACTTAAGTTTCTTACTGTCTAAAGTACATAAGCTTTGTATCATGTTTTAAAAGACAAATACATGTTTGTGTATGTATGCTTTTCAGGCATGGAAATTTTGGGAAATCTTTGCAAAGCAGAAGATAATGGTGTTTTGATTTGTGAATATGTTGATCAGGACTCATACAGAGAGATCATTTGTCATCTCACTTTACCTGATGTGCTGCTCGTAATCTCAACACTTGAGGTGCTATATATGCTCACAGAAATGGGAGATGTAGCTTGCACAAAAATTGCAAAAGTAGAAAAGAGCATAGGTAAGACTAAACCAAAAAAGAAAAATTAATTTTCTTTATTGAGGAAAAATACTCTGCTGTAAAAAAAAAATCACAGTTGATATTTGGGGTTTACTTTTTATTTTGAGGAATCATTACCTTTTCAGACACACTTGTGTTATTCTTTCTGCCTGTTTTAGATAATAAAAAAACTTCTGTCATAGAGAGACCAGGGTGCACGTGGCTATCAATAGTCTTTATTTCTTCTCTTTATTTCTGTTACTATATATTGAGTTTGAAATTAAGACGTCTGTGTCTTACTCTCCAGGAAGCAGGTCCATCTGTTTCAAGTAGCCAGTGCTGGTAGTGGTACTGTTAATGAACTCACCTTCTTAGTGAGTTGTCAGTTCTAAACACACTTACTAAAACATGTCACATTAATGTTTTCATCAGTGATTCAAATTATTTATTTCCTTGGTATAAATACTAAAGTCAGAGTTAAAGATTTGGCTTGAAAAGTACTGAGAAATAAAGATATGCTTTCCATATCAGTGGTTCCTAAATCTGGCTACACATCAAAGTCACTTGGGAATGTTTTTAAAAATGAAGATAATCTAACATCTACCCCAGAGTTTCCAAATCAGTTTTCAGAGATTGAGCCTAAAAATCTAGAATTAAAGATCCACAGATAATTCTGATGTATAGTGATTCATAAACTGGCATTTGAGAAGCAGCATTTTATATAGCTGCTTTATATATTTTTCAGTGATGTCATTGTTTTACAAAATTATTGACTAACAACTGTTGATTTTTAATTTGTTTTAGACATGTTAGTTTGTCTGGTTTCTATGGATATTCAGATGTTTGGCCCAGATGCACTGGCTGCAGTAAAACTTGTCGAACATCCAAGTTCCAGTCATCAAGTTTTATCTGAAATTAGACCACAAGCTATAGAGCAAGTCCAAACGCAGACCCATGTAGCATCTGCTCCAGGTTAGTGTCTTTGTATAATCTTTTTCAGTGTGGTTATTGGTATGTAAGATTTAATACTAAGGATAAATTTAAATTGGCTTCCTATGTGGCACTAGTAGTAAAGAAGCTGCCTGCCAATGCAGGAGATCCCTGGGTTGGGAAGATCCCTTGGAGGAGGGCATGGCAACCTACTCTAGCATTCTTGCCTGGAGAATCCCATGGACAGAGGAACCTGGCAGGCTATGATCCATAGGATAGCAAAGAGTCAGACACAGCTGAAGTGGCTTAGCACACAGCACATAAATGTAATATGAAGTACAGGGAGCTGATGTTTGACGATAGCATTGGCCAAATGAGAATCGAGTATGTACATTAATTTCTTACATATTATACATTCCAGGAGCAGCAGGATCAAGGTGAGCACAGAAGAGGTATAGTATAATAAATGATTGAAGTTGAAAAGGATTTAGAGTAGTATGAGGGATTAAATATTATTCACAGCTGTGAGAGCATTAAGTGCCCTAATGAGTTTGTGATTTTTGTCATTAGAAATTGATAAACCAGGTATAAGTTAATCATATATTACCTTATAGTTCTCTCAGGTGGTTATCAGAATACAGAACCATAGTACCTTTATTATTTTTAAATCTTGTAACAAATCCTTCAGAATCAGAGCTTATGATCAGACGTGTGTGTGTGTGTTGTTCAGTTGCTAAGTTGTTTCCAACTCTTTGCAACCCCATGGACTATAGCCCACTAGGCTTCTCTGTCCATGGGATTTCACAGGCAAGAATACTAGAATGGGTTGCCATTTTCTTCTCCAGAGGATCTTCCTGAGCCAGGTATCAAGCCCCTGTCTTCTAAATTGACAGACAAATTCTTTGCCACTGAGCCACCTGGGAAGCCTGTGTGCATGTATACAAATGCTAATACATGCACCCTTCCTAGCATTTCCTTGAGTCAACTGTATTTAATTCAAATATTTTAAACTAGAATTCAGACCTGTCCTTCAGTTATTAGACTGCTTTCTCCTGGTTCATTATGAGTTATTATTTTATATTTTAGCACTCAGCCTTTTTGCGCTCCAGTTTCATTTATCCTAACAAAAACAAACCATCTTTCACCTCATCTTCTTTCTCACCATGGCAACCCACTCTGGTACTCTTGCCTGGAAAATCCCATGGACGGAGAAGCTCGGTTGGCTACAGTCCATGGGGTCACAAAGAGTTGGGCAGGACTGAGCAACTTCACTTTCACTTTTTTCACTTTCTCTCTCACCATTCCCAAGATAATTCTCTTTCCTTTTTTTTTAATGGAGAATGCTCACTTTCTCAGTTGATCTTAACACTTTATAGTTATCCTGGGAGCTCACGTGACATGAATTTCTACTTCTTACCCCTTCCCTTATAAACTTACTAGCATTTAAATTCGTTCTCCTTCTTTCCTTTGTCTCAGGAAGAGATGTTAACTATTTGTACTCTGAATACCAGTCTTTGCCAACTCTTCTTTTCTGTATCTTAAACTTTTCTTTCTTTAATTGCTTCTTCAGCCTAGAAATACATTCAGATCATTCTCAGCCTTTCCCACTATCAAAACAAGAACCTCATTATCCTTAAACTACTACATTCATTTAATCACCAAATTCTATTGAGTCTTCCTAAATAATTTTTTGATTGCCCATACTAATAACTCAGTTTGGACCCTCCTCATCTCTCTGCAGCTATCTTGTTCTTCTCATCTCTCATTTAATCATGGTCCCTGTCTCTCTTCCTCTCTTCTACTGTAACCCATATTATCAAAATTATATACTCTATGCAAAGTATGTAATATGTATCACCGATTTATTTCCATTATGCCCCTCTGCCATATAATGGAGTTATATCATATGTGCACTTAACTTAGTAGAAGGCATGAAATAAATAGATAATTCTGACTGCTAATTTTAGTGAGCTTTCACCCATAGGCAATAGATGTTAAAGAGCCCATATGTATTGGAGAATCGATGATAAGAATGTTAATAGCTTCTCAACCTTGAAAAGGAAATGAAACAGTTCATACGCTAGTTAAGTGGGTAGTGGGCGTATATTTTTTATCCACAAAGGAGAAACTTTTAAATTAATTTAAAATATTAAGTTAATGAGGGCCATTGGGAAACTGTTCAACAGAGTGAAACCAAATAAATTATCAGTGATATGCTGATAATAATAGGTCATTTGAAGAATATTCAGAGGTAATTTTCATGAAAACTTCTTTTGCCTTATTGCTGACCTGTGACCTTAACAAGTGAACCCACCCCCCAGCCTAAGAGTTGATCCTCATTGGCAAATGGAATAAAATTAAATATTGAGAGTTTCTTGTATATGTAGTGCCATTGATATAAGTTTGAATAGGCCTCTAGGAACCTAAAAGAGTTCATTTTTATGCTGTTGAGCACTTTTTTACTTGCTCATCATGAATGACAACTCTGAATTGTTTGATTAGTTACCACTTATGGTTTGGCTTTCCTCTCCATCATTTGTTTAATACTGTTTTCTAGTGGAATGGTTATCTTTAAACTTTTAGCTCCCTTCCTCTCATCTATCTGCAAATACTGTGTTTTTGTGATGTATTAAATTGATACTTACTTTTTATATCCTGTGGAATCTTGATACATAACATTATCCATTTAAAAAATAACATGTACTCTTAATATTAGATATTTTATACTATTCCTCTTTCTCCTTGAACTCAGATCCATCAATACCTGTATAGACATATTAATTTTAAGGTTTTTCAATTTTGTTATATTATAAAGCTCTGTGTTAAAAATTTATTTTATTGTTACAAGGTTTAAAAATAAACAGTCCATAAAACAGTAGCAAATATTACAAACTTTTATAAATAATTAAATAAAAGAAGCAGTTATTGGAAATGCATCTTATAGTGAGAAGGACAAGACTTTTTCCGCTAGTTTTCTGGAAAGTATTACTCTAGTGTGTTTCAGAGTATTTTTTTCCTTGCTAGAATTGCAGTTAGTTTCAGCATTAATTTTATGTTTTTCCTTTTTACATATTTAAGTTCACATCATTAAATAGTTTATATCAATAAATAGTTGAGAGAACTTAAAATTATTATTTTCAGAATTATTTAAAAATTATTAAAGTTATATTTAATGATCTTCTGAAAATTTGAGTTCTGCTTTGTTTCATTGAAATCAAAAAATTAATAATATTTGATTTGTAAAATTATATATTGCCTGGATAGTATAGATATTTATTTTTAAGTTTGTTGAAAACATATCGAAAAATATTAACAAGATATGAGTGTAAATTAAAGTTGCTACTCTTTTGGGTAGGTGCACCTTGTTTAACTTAATATATTCAAGTAGTGTTAGCACAGTGGTTCTGCAACTTTATGGTGCATCAGAGTCACCCAGTGGGCTTTCATGCTGATTTCTTGGCTCTATACCCTGAGTTTCTGATTCAGGTGAATTGGAGAATTTTCATTTCTAACAAGTTCCCATGAGATACTGATGCTTCAGGTCAGGGCATGATTTCTTTGAGAACCACTGGGTTAGGAACATTTTAGTAGTCTTCATTTCATGACCACAGTGTTTTTTGATAAAATGCTTTTTGTCATATGCACGAATGCATTGTTGTCAGTCTTGGCACTGGAGATTTACCTCACTCAATTATGGAAAATGTCTGCCACATAACCTAACTGATAAAGTTAGTCTTTATTAATCAAGGGTATCTTGTCTCAATTTCTGTTATTTAGAAAAAAATCCAACTTTATTTTTGTGAGAAAATATGTTGATTTATGTTCCCATAAAATCTTCCTTATTTCAGAATTCTAAGATAAACTTGCCATGAATTTGTCATGTGAATGAAATAAGTTGCCACTACCTTCAGTATTTCTTTAAAATATTCTGTGTGCTTTACTTACTTAAGATTCTAACTTTAAAAGGAATACACTCTTTGGTAGTAGTTGAGAGATGGAGGCGGAAAGGACATTAAGCAGAAATTGTCATCACTTTATATTAATAATATATCCGAATTTAGAATGTGCCAAAGGGCCAGAGTACCGAATTTAAGGCTGTACATTGCCCTCAACTATAACATGTAAAACACTGGAATAGACCTGAATCCTTACCCTAATACCTTGGTTTAAACACGTTTTGTGGATATTAATGTTTCTACGTCTCCTGTTGGTATTCCAGAGGTTTTTATACAGTCATCATCATAACATTTATGAAGCGCTCTTTATGTGCCAGGCATTGTTTTAAGTGACTTACCTATTAACTTCTGTAATCCTCATAATCATCAGTGAGGTCAGTGTGCTGTTACTTTGCCCCATTTTATAGTCAGAAGGGTTAAGTTGCTTGCCCATGATTACACAGCTGATGAGTGATGGAACTCTAGAGCCAGCCTATCTGGCTCCAGAGTCTTGCATTTAACCATATCTTACAATGTTTAATAGAGTTAAGACTTTGTTCCAAAATAGTTAAAGAGCAGTCATCAAAGAGGAGGTCTTGCCTTCATGCACAACAGTTTTAGGAGGGAATATATACAAAACTTTGAAAATCTGGAAATAGATTCCATCTAAAGTATAAGTGCCCTTTGTATTCTTTGGAATGTCTTCAGGTATCCTGAAGACAAGGATTCTCAGTTTGTAGCCACTTTCATAGTAATTATATATTTCTAGTTTATACTTTTAATTTAATTGTGGCTATATTATTTTTCCTTATGCATTGTTTATAAAGTTTCTCATAATTTCAACATAGTTTATAATGTATCCTGCAATTGTTTATTAATTGATTCAGATTTCAGTCAGAGCAGGGTATATTCTTAAAGTATAATTGATCAAGAAAAGGGAAATTTCTACATGTATTTAGGCCTTAGAGAGATATTTTCTGTAACTGTCATCAAGTTAGGAGAAGAGAAAAGATAGGCTGTGGTTGGACAAGAAAAATACCTTTGATTCTAATTATGATGTTCTGTTAAGAAGCAGAATATCACAGTATGTCCTCTGAAATGTGACAGACCTGAATTCAAAGTCAGCACTCCTAAAAGAAGGCTTTCCAGCTATACTCAGCTCTGCTGTCTCCATCATGTGTTCTTTGTTAATCTCTGGTCTTTCACTTTTCATTTGCAAAATGGGGACAATTAAATTTAGAACTATATATGAAGTGAAAACAGATCATATAAATGTAAATGGTTTAATAGAGAGTAAGTATTTAAACGTGGCTGGCTGCTGTTAGCTGTATCCCAGTGGAAGCCTGGGGTCTCACCAAACAAAGGTCAGGATTGCTTCAGATCATTCACAGATTGGACTGACTATGGGGCTCTTCTAGTTCCAGTAATTTAGAAATTTGTGTTTTGTTTGAGGGTTCTGAGAAGTTTTGCCATGTTACCTGAAAAAAAAAGAAGGTACATTTTGTAGGTTTAAAAAGCGTATATTACTAATAATGCTGATTCAATGGTGAAACAACATAATTTTTAATCTATAAATATGTAAGATTCATATTTCATTATAAACTTACTGTAATATGATCACATTTCTGTTATCCCACTGTTTTCTTATTTTTATTAGTACCAACATAGAAGTTGGCTATTTGTTCATTATATCTGGAAATTTTATATATGCCACTTACAGAGTTAATATTTTAAATTCAAAAGTGAAATTATTTTTGATGCAGTCTGCTTCTGTAACTAATCTGAGAAAGATGCTTATTTACTGATACATTGTGATGTGTGTCCTCGGGCTAATTATTTTAATCAAGTTGGGTGTTAGTTTCTTTATGTATACCCACCTCACAGAAGAATTAAAAAGATATTAATAGTATAAAGTTAAAACTGAGTGGCTGAAAATGGGAAAAAAGAGTTTATATTAGTGAAATAATCCATATTATTTGAATGATTGTGAGGTTAACAAAAAATAGCTCGTATGAAGGAACTAAGACAGTGCCTGGTATAATTAATATGTGTTCCATTATAAGTTTCTTTCTCAAATTTCTATATTTTCAATATGTTTATAGACCTTTTTAAAAGGTATTCATTGTGAATATTAATTGGTTCCATATCCATGAACTAAATATGGCCTGTAGTTTTAAAAAATGATGTAGCTAATGTATTTTTTTCTTTAGCTTCCAGAGCAGTTGTAGCACAGCATGTTGCTCCACCGCCAGGAATAGTGGAAATAGATAGTGAGAAGTTTGCTTGTCAGTGGTAAGTGGTTTATTTCTATTAAGGCTTTATCCTTGGGAAGAATAAAGCAAATGAGAGAAGGAAGTTATTTCAGCAGTCATCCAGAATGTTTTACTCTGTATTTCTTTCTAATTAGAGTAGGATATCACTTATACAAGAAAGGACAGTATAAAATTGCTTCACCTGTATTTTGGAATAGTTTGAAAGTAAAGTATCAGAGTCTTCAGAATTAAAATAGTCTTTGATTAAAATTTCATTAAATTACACCACTTCTTTTCAAGTAAAATTTGTGTTTAAAAAAATTGTCATTGATTTTGTAGAAAATAAGGTTTTTCGTATTATAGAATTTGTTTTTCTTAATATTTTATTAAAACAATTGGACTGACTTCTTAGAACCAGATTTTGTTATTAAATGTCCCTTCTTTTTGACCAAAAGCAAAATTTCTTGTTCATTGCTAGTTAATTTTTTCTTTTTGTGAGTAGTAAGAGGTAACTAATCAAATGATAGAATAACCAGTATGTCTACATTGAAATATCAATTTTAAAATAGTATTTTTTTGAGAAGACTGACTGGTCACATCTCAGCCACTTTCTGAAAAAAATAAATGTAGAATTGGTTAGATTTCATTTTTTCATGGCTAATTGCCTCTACATTGCTTATGAATTCCAACTTAAATTCTTTAGAAGATTAACAGATTGAAATGTAAGATCACTTTTTGGTGATGTATTACTTTAAAAAATTTATTTCCCTTTTCCCCCATTCTCTAACATTTTTCTCCCATTCCATGTTCCTGTCACTTTATGTTCCATATTTTTGGTGCTTTCATATCTGTGTTCCTAAAACACTTTTCTACTTTTCTTAAATCAGGTTTATGGTAATATCTCTAATTTTTTGCTATTTCTTCATATTCTGTATTGTTAAACCTGATGCTTTATACTTGATAAATCTTCCAATGATATTTGAAAATATTTGTCTTCTATATTGAAACCAAACAGTTTTTTGTTTCTGGTCTATTTGAAAACTCAATATTCAAAGTTATGAAAGTTGGAAAAAATAAGTTCTGCATCCACTGTAAAATGTGTGTGTGTGTGTTACAGACTTGGTCTTAAAAATTCTTATTTCTGCCATTTCTAGGGAGGAGGAGAGAAGCATTTTAAATTATTTTATCATAATTATCATTTGATTCAGTTAATAGGAAACAGCTGTAGGTTGGCCTGTCGTGTGTGTGTGTGTGTGTGTGTGTGTGTGTGTGTGAATAGTGAGTTCTAGAAAGTGTCCTTTATAGTTAACTAGGCCTCCAGTCCTAACTTATAGCTGAAGTCGCTTTATGACAAAGACAAACTGAAGTTTGAATTACCTTGTAATTAGGAATAGAGTCTCTGAGGTGGGGAAGGGGAGTGTGCAGCATGAGAAGTATCATTGTTTTAAGTAAGAAGTAGTTAAATGTTTTAGGAGAGTTTTTTCCTGAAGAAATTTGATCCAAGAGCAACGAAAGTTTAGTTGTTTTTCCTTCATTTTTCACATCACCAATAACTCATAATTGGGAGCTTCTGTTATATTTTGATTATTACAAGACAGGAACCTGAGTATTCACTGAATAAAACTAATGTGTTATAGAATATTTATTGCCAGCATACCATTTCTGCTGATGTATTCACATATATTTGTGAATATTGGATTTTATATTTGTGGATAATGATTTTTTATACTAAAATAAGAATGATTAACTAATCTCTTTTTATTTTAGTCTGCCTAAAACCTAGCATACATTTTTGCAAGTAGCATGAGATAGTGAAATTTGGTCAATAAAATATGATTATTAATATATAACACATTGCCTTCAAATGGTTAAGTATAGACTCTGTAGTATATTGCATAATGCCATGTATTTTTTTTTTTTTTCCTCTTTTAGGCTAAATGCTCATTTTGAAGTAAATCCAGATTGTTCTGTCTCTCGAGCAGAAATGTATTCTGAGTACCTATCAACTTGCAGTAAATTGGCTCGTGGTGGAATCCTAACATCAACTGGATTTTATAAATGTCTTAGGTAGGATTTATATTTCTTTAAAGTTAATCTACCCCTTGCTCGGTAGAGAACATAACTATCTGTGCTGTGTTTAGTTACTCAGTCATGTCCAACTCTTCGGGACCCTATGGACTGTAAGCCTGCCAGGCCCCTCTGTCCATGGGGATTCTCCAGACAAGCATACTGGAGTGGGTTGCCATGCCATCCTGCAGGGAATCTTCCCAACCCAGAGATTGAATCTAGGTCTTCTGCATTGCAGGTAGATTCTCTACTGTCTGAGCCACCAGGGAAACCCAAGAATACCGGAGTGGGTAGACTATCCCTTCTCAAGGGGAACTTTTGACCCAGGTTTTGAACTGGGGTCTCTGGCATTGCAGGTGAATTCTTTACCAGCTTAGCTACCCAGGAAGACATACCAACTATCTACCTAGTCTTGAATGTCTCCACTACTTAAAGTTTTGTATGGTTAGATTGTAGTGTGGTAGAAATTTAAATTCAAGGGAATTTTGATATCAAACATGGTGTTTGTGTTTAAACATTCTGAGGTTTATCAAAGAAAGAAAGGGAAGAAATTAAGTGTATGTTTTTTCCTGTTATTTATATGTGTTAAAGACATACTGTTCACCTTTTTAAATCTTGAATAATAGTCTGTGACTGAGCTCTATCTTCAAACATCATGACTTTCTGTTATTTTGCAAAGTTCATAAAATAGGCATTGACTTGATGCAGCTTTTTTATTAATTACATATATAGTAGAATTGTTTTAAACCCTACAATGTTAATAATAATGATTTTTGAAATTGGAGAATTGATCTTTTACATTAATATTTAATTCCTTGTTTCCCATCCTTGTAGAATATATGATTCATACTGGTTCACATATAAGTAGCAATGAATATGCTATTGCCGTTCTTGTAAACATTGTTAAAATTTAGTGTTTTTTATAATGTGTTTTTTTATAATGTGTTTTTTATAAGGTTATTAAAATTGAATGTGTGTGTACTTTACAGAACAGTCTTTCCAAATCATACAGTGAAGAGAGTGGAGGATTCCAGTAACAGTGGGCAGGCGCATATTCATGTAGTAGGAGTAAAACGTAGGGCTATCCCACTTCCCATTCAGATGTACTATCAGCAGCAACCTGTTTCTACTCCTGTTGTTCGTGTTGATTCTGTATCTGATGTATCTCCAAGTCCTTCACCCGCAGGTATTAATTTTTATTGTGATTAAATATTACCAATTTAATAAGGCTAAATGAAAACATGTATTATATACATTCAAGATGTATGACTTGTCCTTGTTTTTCAGTAACATTTTATTTCTTGTTCTATTATTTTATCATATTCATATAATGCAAAGTTGTTAATTTCTTAAAACTGTTTTCTCTTGAAATTAAGTAAAACAATTTCTACATGCTGCTTTTCAGTCATTTCATTGTGAATTTTAACTTTTCCTCATATTTTCAGGAATCCCTCATGGACCACAAACTGTAGGAAACCATTTTCAGAGGACTCCTGTTACCAACCAATCTTCAAGTTTGACTGCAACACAAATGTCTTTTCCAGTACAAGGTGTTCATACTGTGGCACAGACTGTTTCAAGAATTCCACCAAATCCTTCAGTTCATACCCACCAGCAGCAAAATGCTCCGGTGACCGTCATTCAAAATAAAGCTCCAATTCCTTGTGAAGTCGTTAAGGCTACAGTAATCCAGAACTCTATACCCCAGACAGCAGTTCCTGTTAGTATCGCTGTGGGAGGAGGAGCTGCACAGAGTCCTGTGGTTCAGAATCATAGCACAGGGCCACAGCCTGTTACAGTTGTAAATTCCCAGACACTGCTTCACCATCCATCAGTAATTCCACAGCAGTCTCCATTACACACAGTGGTACCGGGGCAGATACCTTCTGGCACTCCTGTTACAGTGATTCAGCAAGCTGTCCCACAAAGTCATATATTTGGCAGAGTTCAGAACATACCAGCATGTACTTCTACAGTTTCACAGGGTCAACAGTTAATCACCACATCGCCCCAACCTGTACAAACTTCATCTCAGCAGACATCAGTTGGTAGCCAGCCACAGGACACTGTTATCATAGCACCCCCACAGTATGTAACGACTTCTACATCCAATATTGTCTCAGCAACTTCAGTACAGAATTTTCAGGTAGCTACAGGACAAATGGTTACCATTGCTGGTGTCCCAAGTCCACAGCCCTCAAGGGTAGGGTTTCAAAACATTGCACCAAAACCTCTCCCTTCTCAGCAAGTTTCATCAACAGTGGTACAACAGCCTATTCAACAGCCACAGCAGCCAGCCCAACAAAGTGTAGTGATTGTAAGCCAGCCAGCTCAACAAGGTCAAACTTATGCACCAGCCATTCACCAAATTGTTCTTGCTAATCCAGCAGCTCTTCCAGCTGGCCAGGCAGTTCAGCTAACTGGACAACCAAACATTACTCCATCTTCCTCACCATCACCTGTCCCAGCTACTACTAACCAGGTCCCTACTGCCATGTCATCTTCTTCTACCCCTCAACCACAGGGACCACCTCCTACTGTCAGTCAAATGCTGTCTGTGAAAAGGCAGCAACAGCAGCAGCATTCACCAGCACCTCCACAACAGGTACAAGTACAAGTTCAGCAGCCACAACAAGTACAGATGCAAGTTCAACCACAGCAAACAAATGCAGGAGTTGGTCAGCCTGCTTCTGGTGAGTCGAGTCTGATAAAACAGTTGCTGCTTCCAAAGCGTGGTCCTTCAACTCCCGGTGGTAAGCTTATTCTCCCAGCTCCACAGATTCCTCCCCCAAATAATGCAAGAGCTCCTAGTCCTCAGGTGGTGTACCAGGTGGCCAATAACCAAGCAGCAGGTTTTGGAGTGCAAGGGCAAACTCCAGCTCAGCAGCTATTGGTTGGGCAGCAAAATGTTCAGTTGGTCCAAAGTGCAATGCCACCCACTGGGGGAGTGCAAACCGTGCCCATCTCGAACTTACAAATATTGCCAGGCCCGCTGATCTCCAATAGCCCAGCAACCATTTTCCAAGGGACTTCTGGCAACCAGGTAACCATAACAGTTGTGCCAAATACAAGTTTTGCAACTGCAACTGTGAGTCAGGGAAATACAACTCAGCTCATTGCTCCAGCAGGAATTACCATGAGCGGGACCCAGGCAGGAGTTGGACTTCAGGTGCAAACGCTTCCAGCCACTCAAGCATCTCCAGCTGGACAATCATCTTGTACTACTGCTACTCCCCCATTCAAAGGTGATAAAATAATTTGCCAAAAGGAGGAGGAAGCGAAAGAAGCAACAGGTTTACATGTTCATGAACGTAAAATTGAAGTCATGGAGAACCCGTCCTGCAGACGAGGAACCACAAACACCAGCAATGGGGATACAAAGGAAAATGAAATGCAGGTGGGAAGTCTTTTAAATGGGAGAAAATACAGTGACTCTAGTCTACCTCCTTCAAACTCAGGGAAAATTCAAAGTGAGGCTAATCAGTGCTCACTAATCAGTAATGGGCCATCGTTAGACTTAGGTGAGAATGGAGCATCTGGAAAACAGAACTCAGAACAAATGGACATGCAGGATATTAAAAGTGATTTGAAAAAACCTCTAGTTAATGGAATCTGTGATTTTGATAAAGGAGATGGTTCTCATTTAAGCAAAAACATTCCAAATCACAAAACTTCCAATCATGTAGGAAATGGTGAGATATCTCCAATGGAACCACAAGGGACTTTAGATGCCACTCAGCAAGATACTGCCAAAGGTGATCAACTAGAAAGAACTTCTAATGGACCTATATTAACTTTGGGTGTTTCACCATCTGTGAGCAGTATACAGGAGCCCTCAAATGTGGCAACACAGCAGTTTAGTGGTACTGATTTGCCTAATGGACCTCTAGCTTCAAGTTTGAATTCAGATGTGCCTCAGCAACGCCCAAGTGTAGTTGTCTCACCACATTCTGCAACCTCTGTTATACAGGGGCATCAAATCGTAGCCGTTCCCCACTCAGGATCAAGAGTGTCCCATTCTCCTGCCCTGTTGTCTGACGTTCGGTCTACAAATGGCACAGCAGAATGCAAAACTGTAAAGAGGCCAGCAGAGGATAATGATAGGGAAGCAGTCACAGGAATTCCAAATAAAGTGGGAGTTAGAATTGTTACAATCAGTGACCCCAACAATGCTGGCTGCAGTGCGACGATGGTTGCGGTGCCAGCAGGCGCAGATCCAAGCACTGTAGCTAAAGTAGCAATAGAAAGTGCTGTTCAGCAGAAGCAGCAGCATCCACCAACATACGTACAGAATGTGGTCCCACAGGTGAGTCATTCTCCTGTCACGTTTCTCTTAAAAAATCCTAATGTGTAATTATGATTTTAGGGGGAAATGCACTGTTCTTCCATGTTTTACCTTGAAAAGGTAATTGGGAGGACCTAGCAGTGTACTCAGGAGAAGGCAATGGCACCCCACTCCAGTACTCTTGCCTGGAAAATCCCATTGACGGAGGAGCCTGGTGGGTTGCAGTCCATGGTGTCGCTAAGAGTCGGACACGACTAAGCAACTTCACTTTCACGCATTGGAGAAGGAAATGACAACCCACTCCAGTGTTCTTGCCTGGAGAATCCCAGGGACGGGGGAGCCTAGTGGGTTGCCATCTATGGGGTTGCCATCTACAGGGTCGGACACGACTGAAGCGACTTAGCAGCAGCAGCAGCAACGATGTACTCAAGCTGTCTTGCTCTTTTATTTTTCTCTGTACTTTGTTGAATAATTTTCAGTTGTTAAACACATGATTTAAAACTGTGGTCCCCGGGCTTTTGGGTACCAGGGACCTGTTTCGTGGAAGACAATTTTTCCCATCCCTGAGGTGGGGTGGGGGAAGTGCGAAAGTACAGGAGGTAATACAGATGATGGGAGCAGCAGGTGACTCTTCCCTTGCTAGCCCACTGCTCACCTCCTGCTGTGCCACCTGACTCCTAACAGGCCACTGATGAAGAGTTGAGGACCCCTGGTTTAAAGTGTTTTTCTATTTTGTCATACACACAAATTAGTAATTTTGTAGAGCCAAGATAGAGAAGTACTTGTCATCTAACATTTTAGGAAGTATTTTTAAAATGTAACTTGGTCTTGTTTGGGAGAGGTTTGCTAAGAGTACACCAGAAGGAATTTCTGTATTTGATTTTTACATGAGTGTATTTTTGAGGCTTCTTTCACAGTACTTTTGTAAAAAGTGAATTCCGTAAGAATTTTATCAAGTGTGTTGTTATTATCTTAGGTATTAGTTGCCTTTATTCTTTAAAAAGGTTTATTTCTTATAATTTGAATTTGTTTCAGCTATTCTGGTATTTAAAATTTTGTGTCTCTTATTCCTTTGCTCTATTTATTCCCTTTTAAATATACTATCCCCTCTCTGCATGCCTCAGTAAATAAAAGTGTTTTCTAAAATCAGTGCTAATGAATTGAGGACCCAAACAGCCTATAAAGATTTTAAGGACAACCTTATATGCTGTCCTGGATTACTGCTACTTCATTCTTTGTTTCCTAATTACTACCCAGCCAGAACCTTCTGTGACTGTTGCCAGCTCTGCTAGCACTCTTGTGTCTTGGGCTTTTTCTCTGTGCTTCTGATGATAACAGCAGATTGTGTTGGTATTGATACCAATCTAGATGACAAGAGAGGGGTGGGAGTATAGGGAAGCAAAATGGAAGATGAGAAAGCAAAGAATCCCTTGCTTAGAACATCATTCACTAATGTGCATCTTTCTTCATGTGAATGGGTAAAGCTAGACACTACTGCTCTGGGAGCATAATGAGTTTTTTAATTCATATTAGTATTGCTTAAGTCTATTTCAAGCTGTCTAAGTGGGTTGAGGATTCTTCAGTGTATATTATGTACATGGCAATAATTAATATGGAGTTTTTATGGAAAATACCAAGTCATTTTTATTCAAGCTTCTACAGGTTGAATTTTACATTTATTAAAGCACACGAAAATATTTTTTAATAATGGAATATCTAACATATACTAAGCATTCAGCACATTTTTTTTTATATTTAACAATTTCCCAGTTCATCTTATGTGTTCCACTTTTTTTTAGATTCCCTTGTAATCCTAAAGAGTTATAGTTGACCAAGCCAGATTAGAGAAAACCTCCCTTACTATGAAATTACTTCATCCACCCTTGTTTATTGTGTCCTTTAACCCTCCAGTGTGGTTATGTTCAATAATGATACCTAAATAACAAAAAACAAGCAATACTAGCTAAGACTAGGACCTGTGTTAGGAATTTTGCACTATTTTGTCATTTGATTCACAAAGAAACTCTATTAGGTAAACATAACTTCTATTTTAGAGACAAGGCCTCACAATGCTAAATAATTCGCCAAGGTTACCATCTAATATGAGGTGGTACAGGACTGGAATCTGGTGGGTCTGAAACCAGAGCTCGTGCTCTTAGCCCGTTTGCCACTATTCTAAAAGATCTCTTTGTAAAATCCTAGATATTCTTTTTATATATAACATTATTTTAATGACTAGGTTATAAGTATCACTGAAAGATAATTTCAGTATCACCATGCTGGAATTTAACACACTGGACATATACACATCTAATTCAAGCCATAAAATTAATACATTTTCAGTTCAGTCGCTGAGTTGTGTCCAACTCTTTGCGACTCCATGAACCACAGTATGCCAGGCCTCCCTGTCCATTACCAGCTCCCGGAGTACACCGGAACCCATGTCCATTGAGTCGGTGATGCTTACTCCTAATCTAAGAAATGTGTATAAACTTTTATGTATTCTCCCCGAGAATGTAGTTTATTTCAAACAGCTATAGTCTTTATTTTTGAAGTTGGTATTTTGTTGGCACGTAGAAGTGTAAAACTTTGCAAGGAAAAAGAGACAGAGCATACATACATGGTATGTATAAAAATAAGAAACAAACAAAACAGGATATCTGTATATAACTCTTAGCACAATGCCTAATACACAGTTTGGCACTCAGTAGTGGTGCAAGTATATTTTATCTTTGGTGGCTCACACAGTAAAGAATATGCCTGCAACACAGGAGACCCAGGTTCAGTCCCTGTGTCGAGAAGATTCCCTGGAGAAGGGAATGGCAACCCACTCTAGTATTCTTGCCTTGAGAATCCCATGGACAGAGGAGCCTGGTGGGCTACAGTCCATAAAGTCACAAAGAATTGGACACAATTGAGCAACTAACACAGAGGTTTCCTTTGAAGGGAGGCTATTGGACCTTCTTAAGAGCTTGTTAATAAAAACCATTTCCACTGTTGCCAGATTCTTTAAATTTCTTTATATAGTCTTAGAATTGCATTTTAGACCTTGGTTTAATACCATTTTATCCAGTATTTGATTTGGCACTTTAAACGGGTAGATGAAATAGAGGAATTTAAATGTGATTTTTTTTTAAGCTATACTTTGTTATTTTATACCATTTCAAGGGGTGGGGGATGTTAAGGAGGTACCTTTATACCAAGAAGGAAGTTCTAGACTTGCAGAATGCTCAGAGCTGGAAAGACTGCAGGGAAATATCCCTGCTGAGAATGGCCAACAGGTAATCCTTCCTAATACTGTTGTTATTTAATGTTTCTTTTCTCAGTTTTGTTCCTTCTCACTCCCACTAATTAGCTCTATTAATTTTATTACAGAAAAGATACTAGAAACACACAAAGGGGAAGGAAATATGAAACTAAATGCTATAACTATATATTTTGTATTTAAATGGTATTTAGCTGAGTATGAAATAACTGTACTTAACTTCTCCAGTACTCTTGCCTGGAAGATCCCATGGACGGAGGAGCCTGGAAGGCTGCAGTCCATGGGGTCGCTGAGGGTCGGGCACGACTGAGGGACTTCACTTTCACTTTTTACTTTCCTGCATTGGAGAAGGAAATGGCAACCCACTCCAATGTTCTTGCCTGGAGAATCCCAGGGACGGGGGAGCCTGGTGGGCTGCCGTCTATGGGGTCGCACAGAGTCGGACAGGACTGAAGTGACTTAGCAGTAGCAGCAGTACTTAACTTCAAGGTACATTTCTTTACTTATAACTACTTATTTTCAATCTGCCACATGTGGATACTGTTTCTGAGCCCTGCTCTCTTCCACTGTTCATGAAATCGTATCTGCTGAAGGCATGGTACTAGATTGGCATATAAGAAAATAAAAATGGAAAAAATTAATTATACTTAACTGAAGACTTGTCTTTTTCAGAACCATATAAAACATATGTTGAATGTATCTGTATCTGTTCATCCTGTGATCTGATGTCATACCTGATTGTACTTATTCAAGGCATTTTATAGATGCTGCTCCTTAGTTTCCTGTCCTTCATATATGAATCCTTTTTGAAATGGTGCTAACATTGAATATGGATATCTTCCTGGTCCCTTTCATTCTTTCATAAAGAGTTTTGAAAGTTACCCAACCCATCAGAAAGCATATCTGCAATCTCAGGGGGGCTATGTCTAGTCATAAACATAGAAGATCATTTTAGCAAGAGTCACAGGAATGTCATTTCAATTTTTTTGAAGCAATGTTACTGGTCAGATTTGTAGACTAGTAGTGAAAGTGAAAGAAAGTGAAGTCTCAGTCGTGTCCTACCAGGAGCCCACCAGGTTCCTCCGTCCATGGGATTCTCCAGGCAAGAGTACTGGAGTGGGTTACCATTTCCTTCTCCAGGAGATCTTCCCAACCCAGGGATTGAAGCTGGGTCTCCCACAGGGTAGGCAGACGCTTTGCCATCTGAGCCACCAGGGAAGCTAGTAGTACATTGTAATAATTAAGAAAATCATTAGCACTAAATGATATTTTTCATTTACACTTCAGTGTGTTCTATTTATAAGATAGACTTTGTGTTGATTGTCTAGTTATACTTAATAAGAGGACTTGGATAGGTTACAAAAATGAGGGAATATTAGAACGGAAAGAACCTTAGATATTATCTTGTCCATAACCTTTTTAAAAGAGTTGAATTAACTTTCCACATTCAACAAAGATCTCTTTTCCAGTGATTGTCTTAATTCTTTTCTGTAAAGATGTGTATTTTGTTTAGACTAAGTGTAACCTCTTTAATACCACATTTAGAATAAATTTAGTTCTTGTTCCTTACAAGCATTTAAAAGTATCTCTACTTACCGCTTAGAGTGTATTTTCCTAGTTCTTTCAATTAGACCTTAGGTGTTATAGTGCCTGGTTTATTCTTCATTAATATTTAAGTGTTTAAGAACTTCAAATCCCAAGTCTTATATCAGAAAATAACATCAGTACAGTCTAGAAGTTTCAGCCACAGTTTACTCTTGAAAAGATGTTAAAGGCAAAATTATAATTTCTTATTTTAACAAAAGGAAATATCTTTGCCAAAAATAAAACTGCTGCATTAACATTTTAGATAATTTTATATTAAAAAAGGAATTGCAGAATTATTTCATATTCTTTGTATAATTTTACTTTTCTGGTTACACACTACTAGAGAGGTAGTAGAATATGAAAAGTTAGTTCTTCAGTAGAGCAGAACAAAGAATGGTATTGAACAGTATTCCTCAGGAGTGATCATTCCAAAAACATAATTTTGAGACCACTTTTACATTTATATTTAAGTTAGGGTTATGGTTAATGATCAGGCACTTTTACATCCTAAAAGAAATATATTTTGCATTTTATGTAAAAGACCTAGTTCTTAAAACATAATTTAAGTAGTACTTTAAAAAACATACAGTACAGTGAGTGTAAACAAACTATTAAAAATTAGTTTTGTTGAAAGAAATATGTAATTTTCTAATATAGGAAAAAATAAAAAATACTACTTCCAGTTCAGTTCAGTCACTCAGTTGTGTTTTACTCTTTGCGACCCCTTGGACTGCAGCATGCCAGGCTTCCTTGTCCATCATCAACTCCCAGAGCTGCTCAAACTCATGTCCATCGAGTCGGTGATGCCATCATCCTCTGTCATCCCCTTCTCCTCTTGCCTTCAATCTTTCCCAGCATCAGGGTCTTTTCCAATGAGTCAGTTCTTTGCATCAGGCTGAAGTACTGGAGCTTCAGCTTCAGTATCAGTCCTTCCAATGAATATTCAGGACTGACTTCCTTTAGTGTTGACTGGTTGGATCTCTTTGCAGTCCAAGGCACTCTTCAAGAGTCTTCTCCAACACCACAGTTCAAAAGCTTCAGTGCTTCGGCACTCAGCTTTCTTTAATCCAACTCTCACATCTGTACATGACTACTGGAAAAACCATACCTTTAACTAAACAGACCTTTGTTGGGAAAGTAATGTCTCTGCTTTTGAATATGCTATCTAGGTTGGCCATCGCTTTTCTTCCAAGGAGCAAGCATCTTTTAATTTCATGGCTGCAGTCACCATCTGCAGTGATTTTGGAGCCTAAGAAAATAAAGTCTCTCATTGTTTCTCCATCTATTTTCCATGAAGTGATGGGACCAGGTGCCATGATCTTAGTTTTCTGAATGTTGAGTTTTAAGCCAACTCTTTCACTCTCATCAAGAGGCTCATTAGTTCCCCTTCACTTTCTGCCATAAGGGTGGTATCATCTGTGTTTCTGAGGTTATTGGTACTTCTCCCAGTAAAGTAAATATACTGCTTTATTCAAAGAAAATGTGAGCCTTGGAATTTTTCATTTGGTATTTTCTATAAGTAGTTTAATTCATTTTGTTTTATTGATATATTTAGCTCTTTTTTTGTTGTTATTTGTTTACTTTTTATTGTGAAAATTTTAGACATACACAAGACTAGAGGCTTACTGGCCTTCACCCAACCTTAGCCTTCATCTAGCTTTAAATAATGTTACCATTGCCTTTCTAGTTTCATCTCTTCTCACCACCATTTTTCTCCTGCAGTAAAGTAAGTCCCAAAGATTTTAAGTTAATAATAAATACTTCAATATATATGTATAAGTATTTATAATACCAAATCACACCTAACAAAAATAGAACTTTCTTAATATTGCATGACACTCAATTTGTTTTTAGTCTTTAAAAATGTGTTTTTATAAGTTTTGTTTGAATTAAGATCCAGAGAACAGATGCAATGTGTAGACAGTTTTCTGCACATTGCATTTGGTTAATATGTCTTTTATTCATTCTTAATTGAACAGTTTGGATTAACTTCAGTCATCCTTGCCACATCCTCATAAATCATTTACCATTGAGGCTAAATACCCTGTGTTTCCCTGTTATTTAACTTTCCTGTATGACACCAGTTAGAGTTCTACAATGAAGAAAAAAATAGGATAAAGCTTTGTTAGCATATAAAAAACAAAAATAAACTTAATTTCAAAGTTGAAATTGACTATTTTATTGACTATGACAAGCTAGTCAATAAAATACCTAGGGTAAATGGTAATAGTGTAGGGAACCAGAAAGTTCATTCTGAGGGAATTTGATAGCTCTGACAGATATACCCTTTAATTATAATTCTGAGATTATATTTCTGTCACTCTTCAGTATTTGTATTTGATTCAAACTGATCCTCTTGGTTACTCCTACTTACTGGAATTTCATGGATTTTTTTATGCAGCAGTTTCATTTCAAGGAAACCATTTGACTTTTTTTTTTTCCTGGTAAATAGATTGATTCTAATGTTATTCTTCCCTTCCTTTCTCTCTGATTCCGACCCCTGTGTCTGCTTCCTCACTGTTAGTTTTTATGANCTCTTGGTTACTCCTACTTACTGGAATTTCATGGATTTTTTTATGCAGCAGTTTCATTTCAAGGAAACCATTTGACTTTTTTTTTTTCCTGGTAAATAGATTGATTCTAATGTTATTCTTCCCTTCCTTTCTCTCTGATTCCGACCCCTGTGTCTGCTTCCTCACTGTTAGTTTTTATGACTTTAAGAGTTCACAGGTGAATGATTGTCAGATTCTTGTTCCAGCTTTAACTACTGCTAGATAATTTAACTATTGCTAGAAAAGTAACTTTCACTATTGCTAAATAATTGCACTTGCTGATCTGTTCTTGTCCCCAAAGTGAACTCATCATCTTTCCTCCAGAATATGGTTTCCCTCTGGACTTCTCTATTAACATAAATAATAATAGTAACAGTTGCCATTTATTGAGAATCTAGAGCTAGGTTCTTCATGTAGAGTTTCCATAGTCTTCCTATCATCCCAGAAGTTAGATTTTATTACACTTTCTGGATGAGAGAATTGAGAATCAGAGATGTAATGTAGTTTGCCCAGGTCACATAGCTGGTTAAAAGGCAGATTGAAATTCTGAGTCCTGTTCTGTCAAGCTGGAAAGTCTAACTTCTAGCCATTGATACCTGTGCCCTGAAATACATGGTTTTTATGCATGTATATATTTTCTTACTAATAATATTAGAAAATCATAAGAATGAGACTCTATTATAAAAACTTCAATCACATCTCAAAGTAAATTTTTTTTCCTTAGAGCTTAGAACTCAAAAGTTCTTATGACTCCACATTTCTAAGAACCTTCACTCTTGGCACTTTATTCTTTTCCTTTATTCATGTTTATGCTATAGCCTTATCTGTTTCTGTTTTATTTTTTTAAAAAGTACTATGACTTTCCAATAAGAGGTTTTCAGCAATTTTTAGCTTAGTTTTGCTCCACTGTTTCCAATATCACTTTATAAATAAAGCAAATACATTTAATATTTTCCCAGAGTTTAAATGTATTTCCTTTAAATAATACTTTGAAAATGGTATGCTAATCATGTCTATGAGGAATTTAACATTATTTTTTCTTTTGGGCAATGTATGTTATGAATGAAATCTGAGTTAAACCTCAAAATGTATTGTTTCAAATTGTTTTAAGCTACATTGTAATTATGATGTGTTTTTCAGAGAAAAGAGTATGGGATGTAAAGGAAAAAAATGTAGCTAATATTTAGAAAACTTATGCATACAATTAGAATCCTTTTCTTGTATAATCCATCAAAATTTATAACAGCACCTTTAAAGATTGAAGTTGTTAAAATAGCTTTTACTGCAAAGTAGTATTTATAACATTCTACTTAAATGGTTACATCATTCTTAACATCTGAAATTCCCTTTGATTTTTACTATATATGGTTTTATGTTACTCATTACAATCTTAAAGGAGCTATTATACAAAGAAATAATTTACAGTTGATTTTTTTTCTTGTGAAGAATATGTTAGTAAATAAAATGGATACATTTATAATTTTTCTCTATTTAATCTACAGTTGTGTTTCTACTCAATTTTATTAATATAGAAATCTTTAATTCTAAGTTATGTGTATTCTGTGACAGTAACAGCGCAGTCTTGCCTTTGTGATTCATATGAAATGAATTTGACTTCTTAAATATGTTTCTGAAATTAGTTATCTTCTTAAAGAGTATCCAAATACAATCATTAAAACTCCCAAGTGTGAATGTTATGTTGAAAGTGCATAACTATCACTGTAATCAAATTCAAAAATCTGTACTCTATGAATGTTTTTCAGTGTCATTTCACAAACTGTGTGATTTGTCTTTTTCACAGAACACTCCATTGACACCTTCACCAGCTGTTCAAGTTCAGAGCCAGCCTAATAGTTCTCAGCCTTCTCCATTCAGTGCATCTACTCAACATGGAGATCCAGTGAGAAAACCCGGGCACAACTTCATGTGTCTGTGGCAGTCTTGTAAAAAGTAAATGGCAATTTTATTTGATATACATAAATGCTCTTTTTTCTGGAATGTCTTTGCATTTAAATTTCTATTTATGATTTCATGAAAATTTTCTTTTGAAATCACTAACATTTTAGCAAAAATATTTCATGTTGAAAGTAATATTTATGCAGATCCAGTGTTACCTAAAGAAATTTATATTAATGTTGGGAAGAGCTTCATTGTCCTATGGTAGTTACCAGAGAATGTTTAGCTATTAGATTTTAACAAAAGAAAAGCAGCTAAGAATTTTATGTTATATTTGGCTATGAAAAGAAATTTTTTTTTGAAAAGAAGTTTTTAAAGTATCTTGCAGTTAGTGGGAGCCATAGGATTTCTATATAACAGACACTTAAAGATATCTGTTAAGAAGAATGATTTGTCTTCAATTTAAGTTTGAGATGGACACACCATGAAAATTTTTAATGTTATATTATCTCACAGTTTAACTAATAAGTGGAATTGAATTTCTTAAGCAAGGCTTTCTTAGACTTCAAGGAGAACTTGAGAATAATACTAAACTTGAGAGTAATATTGTTTAAACTAAAATCTCAGTTCCTTTAACAGGATTCAGCTAAGAATCGTGACCTTGTCACTTTTCTAAGACTATGGTGCACATAATATCCCTCATTTTTTTTTTTTTTAAGATATCAAGATTCCGTTTTGCTTTTCCTAACTATAGCAGAAATTACTGTGTCCTATTAAAAATATATTTCCAATTCATAATTTTTCTGATATAGACATATTTCATATATAGATTCGTTGTAAGATTGTGGCTATCAGTGTAGCCTAGGGATTATTGATAATATGCAGAATTTCTTTGTATAGTGTTTACCAAACTTTAAATCTCAACCTGTTGGTGGGGTATGAAATCATTTTGGCAAGTCTACCAGGAGGGTTTTGCTTGTTTTTCTTTTCAATGAAAAAATGAATAAAATATCTCAGATTCCATTATGTTGCTAGGGGTAAGTATTGTTTTCATTTATATATGTATATAAGTATGTGTATCTAGACCATAGTGTAAAATCTGTCAAAGGGGTTTTTTAAAATTAGTGCTTTAGGTTTCCTCTCATTATTTCTTTCATTTATTTAATTTAATAACTTTTTAAACATTTATGTTGTAAGTTAATTTACAACTTTTTTCACTGATGTCAAAGTCTATACTTTTTTTTTTTTTTTTAAGATTTTTGGTTTTGTATTTCATTGCAAAATAGTAGCTGATAGAATAGATTGTCCATGCTATTTGTTCACTAAAACATTTGGGTGTTTTAGATGAAGTGTTAGCTTCTTTAGATGAAGCGTTGAGAGTATTTCAACAAAAAAAATATCACCAAAAGGGCTAATCAATCTAAATGCATGGCTCTTTCCCATCTTGTTAGTAAGATTGTTGTTATAAAATTTGAATGGTGTACCTTGTCTTTTTAAGTCTTTTCAGAAAAATACTCAAGACTTCTTAGACATGGTCAATTTAAAAGTCATTTTTATATATTGCATTGATAATTAGTTGAGTTTGATTCTGCAAATATTTATTGAGCACCCTCTAGTAGGGTTCATGTGTTAGGAGGTACAGATATAAAGATCACTCTCAACTTTTAGGGAAGCACATGCAAAAAACAAATAAATGACAGTTTAAGTAAGTACTATAAAAAATAGTTTCTATGTTTTAGCATTATTGGCAGTATAATGAACAGAATGTAATGCTGGAATGGTTAGAAATGTTTCATTATAGACATTACTTTTGAGTTGGTTCTTAAAGTATGAGTAGGAGTTCGTCATGCAAAAATAATTTCCTTCATAATAGCAAGAGCAAGGAATTATAGAAGGAACTATTTATGCCCAGGGAAATGTGAGAAGCTTAGGATATCAAGAGCATAAGGACATGAGGAGAGTAAAGGCTTTTATTACCCTGGACCTTTCATATCTTCAGGGCTTCCCAGGTGGCTCAGTGGTTAAGAATCTGCCTGTAATGCAGGGGATACAAGTTCAACCTCTGGGTCAGGAAGATCCCCTGGAGTAGGTAATAGCAATCCACTCCGGTATTCTTGCCTGGGAAATCCCATGGATTGAGGAGCCTGGTGGGCTAACGTTCATAGGTTTGCAAAAAAGTTGAACATTGACTTAGCACCTAAACAACAACTTTATATCTGCACCTAAAGGTTCCACCAAACAGGAATTAAAATATCCCAAAATTCCAAAAAGTTCCAAAAAGCAAAACTTTGCCCACGTGATGGGAACTATTTACATTGTATTTACAGCTGTTTGCATAGCATTTACATTGTATTAGGTATTATAAGTAGTCTAGAAATGATTTAAAGTATATAGGAAGATATTCTTAAACTGTATGCAAATACTTCACCATTATATATAAAGGACTTAAGCATCTGCAGATCTGAGGGGAACATGGAATCAATCCCCAATGGATACCAAGGGATGACTGTTCATTTTTAGTTTAAATTGCAGGTGGAAAAATATATGTAGTAGGTATTGTCACTAAATAATTATGCTCTGATTTCTTTAATATCCGATCAAAAATATTAATGAAGAATCTTCCTTAATTCATTCAGATTTAGAACTAAAATTATATCTTTCACCGATAAATTATTGTGAAATGCACTACTCACCCTTACATCACACGTTAGTAATTTCTTTTTTAATCTGCAGGCATATATCTCTAAAAAATTAGGATACTGCTCTTTAACCATAATTTATAACTCTGCAGAAAAATGACATTCAGTTCGGTTCACTTAGGTCACTCAGTCATGTGCAACTCTTTGCGACCCCATGAACCACAGCACGCTAGGCCTCCCTGTCCATCATCGACTCTCGGAGTCCACCCAAACCCATGTCCGTTGAGTCGGTGATGCCATCCAACCATCTCATCTTCTGTCGTCCCCTTCTCCTCCTGCCCTCAATCTTTCCCAGCATTAGGGTCTTTTCCAACGAGTCAGCTCTTCACATCAGGTGGCCAAAGTATTGGAACGTCAGCTTCAACATCAATCCTTCCAATGAACACCCAGGACTGATCTCCTTTAGGATGGAGTGGTTGGATCTCCTTGCAGTCCAAGGGACTCTCAAGAGTCTTCTCCAACACCTCAGTTCAAAAGCATCAATTTTTCAGCAATCAGCTTTCTTTACCATCCAACTCTCACATCCATACATGACCAATGGAAAAACCATAGCCTTGACTAGACAGACCTTTGTTGGCAAAGTAATGTCTCTCCTTTTGAATATGCTGTCTACGTTGGTCATAACTTTCCTTCCAGGGAGTAAACATCTTTTAATCTCATGGCTGCAATCACCATCTGCAGTGATTTTGGAGCCCCCCAAAATAGAGTCTGACACTGTTTCCACTGTTTCCCCATCTATTTGCCATGAAGTGATGGGGCCAGATGCCATGATCTTAGTTTTCTGAATCTTGAGCTTTAAGCCAAATTTTCCATTCTCCTCTTTCACTTTCATCAAGAGGCTCTTTAGTTCTTCTTTGCTTTCTGTCATAAGGATGTTGTCACCTGCATATCTGAGGTTATTGATATTTCTCCCGCAGTCTTAACTCCAGCTTGTGCTTCCTCCAGCCCAGCATTTCTCATGATGTAGGGTGACATGAAGTAGGATGACAGTATACAGCCTTGATGTACTGCTTTCCCAATTTGGAAACAGTCTGTTGTCCCATGTTCAGTTGTTCCATATCCAGTTCTAACTGTTGCTTCCTGACCTGAATGCAGATTTCTCAGGAGGCAGATCAGGTGGGCTGGTATTCCCATCTCTTTAAGAATTTTCCATAGTTTATTGTGATCTACACAAAGGCTTTGGCATAATCAGTAAAGCCCAGAAATAGATGTTTTTCTGGAACTGTCTTGCTTTTTCCATGATCCAGTAGATGTTGGCAATTTGATCTCTGGTTCCTCTGCCTTTTCTAAAACCAGCTTGAAGATCTGAAAGTTCACGCTTCATGTATTGCTGAAGCCTGGCTTGGAGAATTTTAATCATTACTTTACTAACGTGTGAGATGAGTGCAATTGTGCGGTAGTTTGAGCATTCTGACATTGCCTTTCTTTGGGGTTGGAATGAAAACTGACCTTTTCCAGTCCTGTTGGCCACTGCTGAGATTTATAAATTTGCTGACACACTGAGTACAGCACTTTCACAGCATCATCTTTTAGAATTTGAAATAGCTCAACTGGAATTCAATCACCTCCACTAGCTTTGTTCATAGTGATGCTTTCTAAGGCCCACTTCACATTCCAGGATGTCTGTCTCTAGGTGAGTGATCACACCATTGATTATCTGGGTCGTGAAGATCTTTTTTGTGTAGTTCTTCTGTGTATTCTTGCCACCTCTTCTTAATATCTTCTGCTTCTGTTAGGTTTGTACCATTTCTCTCCTTTATTGAGCTCATTTTTGCATGAAATGTTCCCTTGGTTTCTCTAATTTTCTTGAAGAGATCTCTAGTCTTTCCCATTCTGTTCTTTTCCTCTGTTTCTTTGCATTGATCACTGAAGAAGGCTTTCTTTTCTCTTCTTGCTGTTCTTTGGAACTCTGCATTCAGATGCTTATGTCTTTCCTTTTCTGGTTTCCTTTTCTCTTCCCTTCTTTTCACAGCTATTTGTAAGGCCTCCTCAGACAGCCATTTTGCTTTTTTGCGTTTCTTTTTCTTGGGGATGGTCTTGATTCCTGTCTCCTGTACAGTGTCACAAACCTCGGTCCATAGTTCATCAGGCACTCTGTCTGTAGATCTAATCCCGAAATCTGTTTCTCACTTCCACTGAATAGTCATAAGGGATTTGATTTAAGTCATACCTGAATGGTCTAGAGGATTTCTCCACTTTCTTCAATTTAAGTCTGAATTTGGCAATAAGGAGTTCATGATGTAAGCCACAGTCAGCTCCTGGTCTTGTTTTTGCTGACTATATAGAGCTTCTCCATCTTTGGCTGGAAAGAATATAATCAGTCTGATTTTGGTGTTGACGATCTGGTGATGTCCATTGCTTCAATTTTATGAGTTCTTCAAATAGGTGCTCAGTGTTTACATTTCTCCACTTGTCTTTTGTTTATTTGGAGTTTGAATTGGAATGCAAGATTCAAACATTGACTGAGGTTGAAAAGGCTGTTATATCTTTTTTAATCTGTAGATAACCCTCCATCTTTCAATTTTTCTGCTCACATTTTTTTGTTGATAAAAGCAGGTCATCACAGTGTGATTTTGCTGCCATTGTGTAGCATGTTACTCAGACTTTGAATTTTCTGTATGTTAGTAGTTAGGTCCAGATGTTTGATAAGCTTCCATTTTAATTTTTGTGAACAGCGGTTTAGAAATGGCATTGTGTACTTCATTAGGCAGTAGGTGCTATCTAGTGTCTCTTTTTGTGATGTAAACAGCTATTGAAAATTACGGCCTAGATACATTATTTTATTGTTATAAAATTTAAAGTTTCCATCAGTTATCTGATTTCTCTGAGGATTAGTTTTTAGAGAAAAAGCCAGATTATTGAATATTTCTCTTACCAATTTTCAAAATAACGAGTTGTTTACTAACTGCACAAAGGTGGCTATTAGATGAGGTTTGTTTTTTGTTTTTAATTTGGTTTTTGATTTTAGTATCGTTGTGAATGAACTTGTGAACATAAGCATATTTGAGATACTTCATTGCAGACACTGTATCCTTCTTAATGTTCAGATTGTCCCATCTTTGGGCAGTGAAGGCCTGTTCAAGCTGGATGTGATCTTAATTTGTCTTTGATAGCTTCCTTTCTCCCTGTTAGATGAAATGTTCTGGACTTAACTTGTGTATTTCCTGCCCCATGAGGGGAATCAACTATTTCTCCTAGGACAGTTCAGTTCAGTTCAGTCGCTCAGTCTTGTCCAAGTCTTTGCAACCCCATGAACTGCAGCATGCCAGGCCTCCCTGTCCATCAGCAACTGCTGGAGTCTACCCAAACCTGTGTCCATTGAGTCAGTGATGCCATCCAACCATCTCATCCTCTGTCATCCCCTTCTCCTCCTGCCCTCAATCTTTCCCAGCATCAGGGTCTTTTCCAACAAGTCAGCTCTTCGCATCAGGTGGCCAAAATATTGGAGTTTCAGCTTCAACATCAGTCTTTCCAATGAACACCCAGGACTGATCTCCTTTAGGATGGACTGGTTGGATCTCCTTGCAGTCCTAGGGACTCTCAAGAGTCTTCTCCAACACCACAGTTCAAAAACATCAATTCTTCTGCACTCAGCTTTCTTTATATTCCAACTCTCACATCCATACATGACCACTGGAAAAACCATAGCCAGGACATCTGATGTCTTTTAATGGGAAATGATATTTAATCTGGGCTTCAGGAAATATCCATTGGTTTTATATTGGCTATTGTTTCTAGGACTTTTCAGTGAAGAGACTAGAAAAACCATGGTTCATGTTCAGAACAACCTTCTCAACTCTTAGATTGTAAATTACATATTTTGTTGTCTTCTGCACTTTAATATTTTAACTTTTTGATACATCAGTAATTTAGTTTCTGTGTAAAGTGAAGTATGATTGTTGTTTTCCAGATGACTAATATTTGAGTAGTTCATTTTTCCTTTAGGTATTTGAATGCCCACCTTTGATATTTATTTAATTTCTGTATGCTTTTCTGGTTCTGAATTACTTGTTATCCCAGTGGTCTCTGTCCTTATCATATTGTCACTTTCAATTTTGACGTTGGATGGCAAGTTCCTCCTAATTTCCCTTTTCAGTGGTTTCATTTTTTCAAGCACTTACCTTGTGTCAGACACTGTTAATTTTCAAAATTAAAGTGATATATAAATCAGACTTGGTACCTACACAGATATTTATCCTGTTTTCCAACGAACTTTAGAATTTCCAGAGATTCCCCCAGGGAAGTATATTGGGATTTTTATTTTAATTGCTTTTAATGAATGGCTATTTTTGTTTGCTTTTAGGTAGTGAGTATTTTTTCAATATTGATTTTCTTTTTTCCTTAGAAAGAAAGAGTATCATTCCATGGTATTACAGTCTTTTTCAACCCAGTAGAACTTTAATATTTGTTCCCATAAATTCTACAACTTTTATAATTTTATTGCTAGTCATAGTTCTTATTTCTTGTTATCCATAAATGATCTTAACTTCCACTGTATTTTTAACTGGTGGTTGTTTTCTATATCTATGCCTTAGTTAGTCCTCTCATCCAATTATAATATCTAATGTTTCCAGAACAGCTATAGAATCAGTTCAGTTCAGTCACTCAGTCTTGTCCAACGCTTTGCAACCCCATGAATCGCAGCATGCCAGGCCTCCCTGTCCATCACCAGCTCCCGGAATTTACCCAAACTCATGTCCATTGAGTCGCTGATTCCATCCAGCCATCTCATCCTCTGTCTTCAGTATCCTATCATTTTGCCTTTTCGTACTGTTCATGGGGTTCTCCAGGCAAGAATACTGAAGTGTTTACCATTCCTTTCTCCAGTGGACCACATCCTGTCAGACCTCTCCGCCATGACCCGTCCGTCTTGGGTGGCCCCACAGGGCATGGCTTAGTTTCATTGAGTTAGATAAGGCTATGGTCCATGTGAGCTATGTAATAGTAGTGGTAATATTTATCTTATTTCTTCAAAAAAATTCATAGGGTTTTTAAAAAATTTTATTTTTAATTCAAGGATAGTGTTGCTCATTCAGTCGTGTTTGACTCTTTGTGACCCCGTGGACTGTTGCTCACCAGCCTCCTCTGTCCATGGCATTCTCCAGGCAAGCATACTGGAGTGGGGAGCCATTCCCTTTTCCAGGGGATCTTCCTGACCCAGTGATTAAAGCCAGGTCTCCCACGCTGCAGGCAGATTCTTTGCTGTCTGAGACACTGGGGAAGCCCAATTGAAGGATGATTGGTGTACAATATTGTGTTGGTTTATGCCATACAGCATCACAAATCAGCCAAAGCTATACATATGTCCTCTCCCTATTGAACCTCCCTCCCACCTCCCACCCCATCCCACCTCCTAGGTTGTCACAGAGTCCTAGTTTGACTTCCCTGAGTCATATAAGAAATTCCCACTGGCTATCTGTTTTACATATGGTAGTGCATATGTTTCCATGCAGTTCTCTCCATTCATCCCACCCTTTCCTTCCCCCTCTCCTTGTCCACAAGTCTGTTCCTTATATCTGCATCTTCACTGCTGCCCTGAAAACAGATTTATCAATACCATCTTTCTAGATTCCATATATATGCGTTAATATACAATGTTTGATTTTCTCTTTCTGACTAAACTTCACTCTGTATAATAAATAGGCTCTAGGTTCATCCCCTTCTTAACACTGACTCAAACATATTCCTTTTTATGGCTGAGTAATATTCTGGTGTGTGTGTGTGTGTGTGTGTGTGTGTGCGCGCACAAATACCACAGCTTCCATGTGTTAGCTATTGTAAATAGTGCTACAGTTTAAACTGAGGTACATGTGTCTTTTTCAGTTATGGTTTTCTCAGGGTATATGCCAAATAGTGGGATTGTTGCATCATATTATAGTTTTATTGCTAGTTTTTTTTAAGTAATCTCCATACTGAGTAGACTGTTTTTAAAGCAGTTCTAGGTTTATGGAAATGTTGAACCTATAGTGCAAGTTTTCTTATATACTTTCTCTTCCTTGCACAGTTTCCCCTAATATTAACATCTTGAGTTAGTGTAGTATATGTGTTATGATTGATGACTAGAACTAAGTCCATAGTTTCCATTAAGATTCACTCTTTGTGAATACACTTCTCTGGATTTTGACTGTGCATATCATGTATCTTCCGTTAGTGTCATACAGAATATTATCACCATCTGAAAATCTTCTGTGCTTCGCATATTCATTTCTCCTCACGGCCTCCCTTTCTAACCCCTACTAAATACTGATTTTTTTTTTCCTCACTATCTCTGTATAGTTTTGCCTTTTCCAGACTATCATGTAATTGGAATCATACAATATGTAGCCTTCTCGGATTGACTTCTTTCACTTAGCAATAAGTATTTAAGGTCCTTCCATGCCTTTTGTGGCTTGATCACTTATTTTTATTGCTGAATGATACTACATTGTATGGATGTACCAGTTTGCTTACCCATTCAACTATAGAAGGACATTTTGGTTACTTTGGGTTTGGGACAGTTATAAATAAAGCCACTATAAACACTTGTATGCTGGTTTCTGTGTGGACATATTTTGTCAAATAATTTGGGGAAATATTTAGGATTACATTTGTTCCATCGTATGGTAATACTGTGTTTAACATTGTAAGACACTATCAAACTGTTTTCCAAAGTGGCTGTGCCGTTTTGCATTCCACCAATAATGAAGGAGAGTTCTGTTGCTCCATATCCTCACCAGCTTTTTGGATTTTAGCCATTCTATATCTCACTTTAATTTGTATTACTTTAATGACAAAAGATGTTGAGTATTTATGCTTATTTACAATTTGTATATTCTTTTTGGTGGGGTGCCTGTTTAGATTTTTTTATTCATTTTTTAATTGGGCTATTCACCAAGTTTTTAGTAATCCATTGATATTAAATTTTGTCAGATGCTTTTTCTATATCTGTTGATATAATCATACAATTTTTCTTCCTTAGACTTTTGGTGTGGTGGGTTAGATTAATTAAATTTTGAATATTGAACCAGCCTGTCAAACCTGGAATAAATAAATATTTTTTTCCAGCTTTCGTTAACATACCTATTCATGGCTTCCCTTGCGGCTCAGGTGGTAAAGAATCCGCCTGTAGTGAGGGAGACCTGGCTTCGATCCCTGGGTGGGGAAGTTTCCCTGGAGAAGGGAAAGGCTACCTACCTACTCCACTATTCTTGCCTGGAGAATTCCACGGACTTTATAGTTCATGGGGTTCCAAAGAGTCGGACTTGACTTAGTGACTTTCACTTTCACTAACAATTGGCCTCAATGGCTTAGCAAAGAACCAAAGCAGGGTAGGGGGCCACACTGACAAAGTGAATCATTCATTTCATTTGTTTTTGATGAGTATATAGTTCTTTTTATACATCGCTTGCTTTGATTTGTGATTGTTTTTCACATCTGTGTTCATGAGAGATACTNTCCTCCTGCCCTCAATCTTTCCCAGCATCAGGGTCTTTTCCAACAAGTCAGCTCTTCGCATCAGGTGGCCAAAATATTGGAGTTTCAGCTTCAACATCAGTCTTTCCAATGAACACCCAGGACTGATCTCCTTTAGGATGGACTGGTTGGATCTCCTTGCAGTCCTAGGGACTCTCAAGAGTCTTCTCCAACACCACAGTTCAAAAACATCAATTCTTCTGCACTCAGCTTTCTTTATATTCCAACTCTCACATCCATACATGACCACTGGAAAAACCATAGCCAGGACATCTGATGTCTTTTAATGGGAAATGATATTTAATCTGGGCTTCAGGAAATATCCATTGGTTTTATATTGGCTATTGTTTCTAGGACTTTTCAGTGAAGAGACTAGAAAAACCATGGTTCATGTTCAGAACAACCTTCTCAACTCTTAGATTGTAAATTACATATTTTGTTGTCTTCTGCACTTTAATATTTTAACTTTTTGATACATCAGTAATTTAGTTTCTGTGTAAAGTGAAGTATGATTGTTGTTTTCCAGATGACTAATATTTGAGTAGTTCATTTTTCCTTTAGGTATTTGAATGCCCACCTTTGATATTTATTTAATTTCTGTATGCTTTTCTGGTTCTGAATTACTTGTTATCCCAGTGGTCTCTGTCCTTATCATATTGTCACTTTCAATTTTGACGTTGGATGGCAAGTTCCTCCTAATTTCCCTTTTCAGTGGTTTCATTTTTTCAAGCACTTACCTTGTGTCAGACACTGTTAATTTTCAAAATTAAAGTGATATATAAATCAGACTTGGTACCTACACAGATATTTATCCTGTTTTCCAACGAACTTTAGAATTTCCAGAGATTCCCCCAGGGAAGTATATTGGGATTTTTATTTTAATTGCTTTTAATGAATGGCTATTTTTGTTTGCTTTTAGGTAGTGAGTATTTTTTCAATATTGATTTTCTTTTTTCCTTAGAAAGAAAGAGTATCATTCCATGGTATTACAGTCTTTTTCAACCCAGTAGAACTTTAATATTTGTTCCCATAAATTCTACAACTTTTATAATTTTATTGCTAGTCATAGTTCTTATTTCTTGTTATCCATAAATGATCTTAACTTCCACTGTATTTTTAACTGGTGGTTGTTTTCTATATCTATGCCTTAGTTAGTCCTCTCATCCAATTATAATATCTAATGTTTCCAGAACAGCTATAGAATCAGTTCAGTTCAGTCACTCAGTCTTGTCCAACGCTTTGCAACCCCATGAATCGCAGCATGCCAGGCCTCCCTGTCCATCACCAGCTCCCGGAATTTACCCAAACTCATGTCCATTGAGTCGCTGATTCCATCCAGCCATCTCATCCTCTGTCTTCAGTATCCTATCATTTTGCCTTTTCGTACTGTTCATGGGGTTCTCCAGGCAAGAATACTGAAGTGTTTACCATTCCTTTCTCCAGTGGACCACATCCTGTCAGACCTCTCCGCCATGACCCGTCCGTCTTGGGTGGCCCCACAGGGCATGGCTTAGTTTCATTGAGTTAGATAAGGCTATGGTCCATGTGAGCTATGTAATAGTAGTGGTAATATTTATCTTATTTCTTCAAAAAAATTCATAGGGTTTTTAAAAAATTTTATTTTTAATTCAAGGATAGTGTTGCTCATTCAGTCGTGTTTGACTCTTTGTGACCCCGTGGACTGTTGCTCACCAGCCTCCTCTGTCCATGGCATTCTCCAGGCAAGCATACTGGAGTGGGGAGCCATTCCCTTTTCCAGGGGATCTTCCTGACCCAGTGATTAAAGCCAGGTCTCCCACGCTGCAGGCAGATTCTTTGCTGTCTGAGACACTGGGGAAGCCCAATTGAAGGATGATTGGTGTACAATATTGTGTTGGTTTATGCCATACAGCATCACAAATCAGCCAAAGCTATACATATGTCCTCTCCCTATTGAACCTCCCTCCCACCTCCCACCCCATCCCACCTCCTAGGTTGTCACAGAGTCCTAGTTTGACTTCCCTGAGTCATATAAGAAATTCCCACTGGCTATCTGTTTTACATATGGTAGTGCATATGTTTCCATGCAGTTCTCTCCATTCATCCCACCCTTTCCTTCCCCCTCTCCTTGTCCACAAGTCTGTTCCTTATATCTGCATCTTCACTGCTGCCCTGAAAACAGATTTATCAATACCATCTTTCTAGATTCCATATATATGCGTTAATATACAATGTTTGATTTTCTCTTTCTGACTAAACTTCACTCTGTATAATAAATAGGCTCTAGGTTCATCCCCTTCTTAACACTGACTCAAACATATTCCTTTTTATGGCTGAGTAATATTCTGGTGTGTGTGTGTGTGTGTGTGTGTGTGTGCGCGCACAAATACCACAGCTTCCATGTGTTAGCTATTGTAAATAGTGCTACAGTTTAAACTGAGGTACATGTGTCTTTTTCAGTTATGGTTTTCTCAGGGTATATGCCAAATAGTGGGATTGTTGCATCATATTATAGTTTTATTGCTAGTTTTTTTTAAGTAATCTCCATACTGAGTAGACTGTTTTTAAAGCAGTTCTAGGTTTATGGAAATGTTGAACCTATAGTGCAAGTTTTCTTATATACTTTCTCTTCCTTGCACAGTTTCCCCTAATATTAACATCTTGAGTTAGTGTAGTATATGTGTTATGATTGATGACTAGAACTAAGTCCATAGTTTCCATTAAGATTCACTCTTTGTGAATACACTTCTCTGGATTTTGACTGTGCATATCATGTATCTTCCGTTAGTGTCATACAGAATATTATCACCATCTGAAAATCTTCTGTGCTTCGCATATTCATTTCTCCTCACGGCCTCCCTTTCTAACCCCTACTAAATACTGATTTTTTTTTTCCTCACTATCTCTGTATAGTTTTGCCTTTTCCAGACTATCATGTAATTGGAATCATACAATATGTAGCCTTCTCGGATTGACTTCTTTCACTTAGCAATAAGTATTTAAGGTCCTTCCATGCCTTTTGTGGCTTGATCACTTATTTTTATTGCTGAATGATACTACATTGTATGGATGTACCAGTTTGCTTACCCATTCAACTATAGAAGGACATTTTGGTTACTTTGGGTTTGGGACAGTTATAAATAAAGCCACTATAAACACTTGTATGCTGGTTTCTGTGTGGACATATTTTGTCAAATAATTTGGGGAAATATTTAGGATTACATTTGTTCCATCGTATGGTAATACTGTGTTTAACATTGTAAGACACTATCAAACTGTTTTCCAAAGTGGCTGTGCCGTTTTGCATTCCACCAATAATGAAGGAGAGTTCTGTTGCTCCATATCCTCACCAGCTTTTTGGATTTTAGCCATTCTATATCTCACTTTAATTTGTATTACTTTAATGACAAAAGATGTTGAGTATTTATGCTTATTTACAATTTGTATATTCTTTTTGGTGGGGTGCCTGTTTAGATTTTTTTATTCATTTTTTAATTGGGCTATTCACCAAGTTTTTAGTAATCCATTGATATTAAATTTTGTCAGATGCTTTTTCTATATCTGTTGATATAATCATACAATTTTTCTTCCTTAGACTTTTGGTGTGGTGGGTTAGATTAATTAAATTTTGAATATTGAACCAGCCTGTCAAACCTGGAATAAATAAATATTTTTTTCCAGCTTTCGTTAACATACCTATTCATGGCTTCCCTTGCGGCTCAGGTGGTAAAGAATCCGCCTGTAGTGAGGGAGACCTGGCTTCGATCCCTGGGTGGGGAAGTTTCCCTGGAGAAGGGAAAGGCTACCTACCTACTCCACTATTCTTGCCTGGAGAATTCCACGGACTTTATAGTTCATGGGGTTCCAAAGAGTCGGACTTGACTTAGTGACTTTCACTTTCACTAACAATTGGCCTCAATGGCTTAGCAAAGAACCAAAGCAGGGTAGGGGGCCACACTGACAAAGTGAATCATTCATTTCATTTGTTTTTGATGAGTATATAGTTCTTTTTATACATCGCTTGCTTTGATTTGTGATTGTTTTTCACATCTGTGTTCATGAGAGATACTAGTCTGTAGTTTTTCTAGCTTTATGTGATTTTACTGCTACAGTAATTCTAGCTTCATAGAATGATTTAGGAAATATTCAGTCCACTTCCACTTTCTTGTAGGGATCCTAGAAAATTGGTATCATTTCTACCTTAAATGTTTGGTAGAATTCACCAGTGAAAGCATCTAGGTCTAGTGCTTTGTCTAGTGCTTTTTTTGTCTTTGGAAGGTTATTCAATTTCTTTCAGATTATCTGCTAATCCTTGTGGAGTTTTGGCAGATTAATCAGGGGTCCTCAACCTCAGAGCCAAAGACTGGTACTGGTCTGTGTGTGGCCTGTTAAGAACCAAGCCACACAGGCCACACAGTAGGTGGCGAGTGACAGGCCGGCAAGTGAAGCATCATCTGTGTTTACAGCTGTTCCTATCGCTTGCATTACTGCCTGAGTTCAGCTTCCTGTTCATCGAGTTCAATAAATGTAATTTGCTTCAATAATCTCAATACCTTCCCCAGTTCGTGGAAAAGTTGTCTTCCACTGAACTAGTCTTTGGTGCCAAAAAGGTTGGGGACCTCTGTTTTTAATACCTGTGGGCTCAGTAGCTATCACCCCCAGCCTCCTAACATCTGGTATTAGAAATCTGTATTTTCTTTGACTTATTTTCTTGCTTAGGCTGGCTAGAGGTTTATCGTTTTCAGCTTTTGGTTTTGTTGGTTTTCTTTCTTGACTGTCCCTTTTCCTTCATTGATTTTTGCTCTGATTTTTGTTCTTTTCTTTTGTTCGCTTTGAGTTTACATTGCTCTTCGTTTTCTAGTTTCCTAAGATGGAAGTTTAGATTATTGATTTTTGATGGTCTTTTCTAATACATATATTTAATGCTATAACTTTTCTCTGTATACTGTATTAGCTGTAGCCCACAAATTTAGATAAGTTGTTTTTTCATTTTCAATTAGTTAGAATGTTTTAGAAGTTTGTTGTTTGATCTCCAGGTGTTTTGAGAGATTTCAGCTCTCTCTTTGTTAGTGGTTTCTAGTTTAATTCCATTGAGATCTTAAAGCTTATTTTATGTTATTTGTATTATTTTAAATTTGTTAAGATATGTTTTATATGGTCTATTTTGGTGAATGTTCCTTTAAGCATGAGAAAAATGTGTTTTCTGCTATTATTGAAGTCTTATATAAATGTCAATTAAATCCAATTGATTGATGGTGCTGTGTAGTTCAACTATATCCTTCTGATATTCTGCCTGCTCGAATTACCAGTTACAGGTAGAGGTGTGCTGAAGTCTCCAAATATAATGGCAGATTTTTCTATTTCTCCTTGCAGTTCTGTCAGATTGTGCCTCATATTTTGATGCCTTGTGTTAGAATTATATACCTTAAGAATTGTCTTTGTGAAGAATTGACATGTTTATCATTATGTAATAATGTCCCTTATAGTATCCTTGCTCTCAGGTCTTTTTTTATGAAATTAATGTAATTAATCCAGTTTTCTTTTGATTAGTGTTAGCATGGTATATATTTCTCCTTCCCTTTACTTTTAGTCTGTGCTTTTTCATTTAACCACACATTGTTTTATATTTACTTTGCCAGTCTTTGTCTCTTAATTAGTATATTTAGACCAGTCATATTTAAGATGATTATTGATAAATTGTATTGTCTATCATATTTGTAAATGTTTCCTCTTTATTCTACTTGTTTGTGTTTCATTTGGCCTTATTATTCCTCTTTTTTCTTTTAATTGAGTACTTTATATGGTTCCATTTTCTTCTCTCCCTTAGTATAATTGCTTCTTTGGAAATTTCTTATGGTTTTCCTAGACTTTGAAATATATATTTATAGGTATTCTAAGTGTACTTTCAAACAATATATGGCTCCTGGATGTTTTAGGTACCTTGTAACAGAGTATTCTTCTTTCCTAGTGTCCCTTATGCGATTGTTGGCCTTCATTTTACTTATCCAGAAGTTATAATTGCCAAATACATTGTTGCTTTATCAGTATTTTGAACAATCATTTGTCTACTAGATCAGTCGATAGAATGATGAAGTATTTTATCTCCATTTGCTCCTTCTCTGACACCCTTCCTTTCTTTATATAGATCTTAGTTATTTTTACCTCTACCACTTTCTCTGTCTCTAAAGAACTTCTTTTAACATTTCTTGTAGTCAGGTGTACTGTGCAAATGCACTCAGTTTTTGTTTATCCAAGAAAGTCTTTATTTCTCCTTCACTTTTCAAAGACAGTTTTGTGTACACAAAATTCTAGGTTGATGAATCTTTTTCTTTCAACATTTTATAGAAATATTTCACTCTGCTCTTTTTCCTTGCATAGTTTCTCAAGAAACATCCAGGATAATCTTATCCTTATTCTTCTGTTAGTAAGGATTTTTTCTCTCTGGCTTCTTTCAAGATTTTTTTTTTTGTCCTTGGATTTTAGCAGTTTGAATAAGATATGCTTAAGTGTATTTTTTTTTACATTTAGCCTATCTGATGTTCTGTGAGTTTCCTAGATCTGTGTTTTGGTGTGTTGTTAATTTTAGAAAATTCTCAGCCATTCTTACTTCAAATATTTCTTGTTTTTTTCTCTCTTTCCCCTTCTTCTGCTATTCCCAGTATATATATGTTATACATTTTGTAATTGCCTCACAGTTTTTGGACATTCTGTTTCTCTTTTTTTCAATTCTTCTTTTCTCTTTCTTCTTCAGTTTGGAAAGTTTCTGTTGACATATCTTCAAGCTCACCAATTCTTTCATCATGTCTAATCTCCTGATGATTTTCATCAAAGGCCTCCTTTTTTTTTTTTTTTAAATTTCTAGCATTTCCTTTTGATTCTTAATATCTCTATTTCTCTGCTTACATTACCCATCTCTTCTTAAATGGTACTTTTTTCATTAGCATCTTAACCTATTAATCATAATCATTTAAAATTCCCAGGGTGATAATTCCAAAATCTCTGCCATGTCTGAGTCTGGTTCTGATGCTTGTATTATATTTTCAGTCTGTAGTTTAATTTTTCTTTAACACATAGCATGCGTTTTTGTTGAATGTTGGATGTGTATCAGTTAATAGGAACTGAGATAAACAGACTTTGGGTGTGAGTTTTGTGTTTATTTAGCAAGGAGTTATGCTATACCAATGTTTGCTGTTATGTTTGGGTTTCCTTAGATATTCCTTTTAAAGTAGACTCTGTATCTGACAGCTCTCTCCGTTGTAATCCACAGTTGAAAGGTGGATTTGAGTCTCTGGAGCTATGACTTTGAGAAGAGTTTCATAGCTATTATTTTTCTCCCTTTATATGTGACAGGGAATCTGAAGGGGCTCAAATTATCTGTTTGCCTTTCCCCTAGGTCAGATAAGGCTCTGGTAATTTTTCTTGAGAGCAGGCTTTAATTAAGGAGAAAAGAACACCCCAGGCATATTTTAAAATATTACTCTACCTGTTGTTAAGTATTAGGGAGTTTTTTTCCAGTCTACCACGAGAACCTGCTAGGGTTCCTGGAAATAAAACTCACAAAAGGGTGGACTTTCCCCAGAGATTGGCCCTTCAGGATTTTTTACCTTTCAGGATAGTCCATACTGCTGCTGCTAAGTCACTTCAGTCATGTCTGACTCTGTGTGACTCCATAGATGGCAGCCTACCAGGCTCCGCCGTCCCTGGGATTCTCCAGGCAAGAACACTGTAGTGGGTTGCCATTTCCTTCTCCAATGCATGAAAGTGAAAAGTGAAAGTGAAGTCGCTCAGCCGTGTCCGACCCTCAGCGACCCCCTGGGCTGCAGCCCTCCAGGCTCCTCCATCCATGAGATTTTCCAGGCAAGAGTACTGGAGTGGGGTGCCATTCCATCAATGCATAGTTCCTGCTTCAGTATTCCTCTCAGTTACTGACTTAAGCAATTATTTGTGTTTCTTTATATTCATCAGTCTACTTAGTTTTCAGGGAAACAGTTTGCCTTGTGACCTCAGTTCTCTGATGATTTTAAATGTTGTTAATTTTCATTTTGTTCCACAGTTTTTCTTGTTCTGAGGATGGGAGTGACAACTTCTAGGCTCTTTATATGTCTGAACAGAATCTAGAAGTCCTTATTCTTATCTTTATTCTATTAATATATTGTTAGCATGATGTTAACATCAGTTTATAATTGAACTATATAATGTATCATTATAGTTTGTCTTTGATCTTTTGTTTGTTTTTACCTTGCTTTGTTCTTTCAAACACTGAGTACCAAAGACTACTTGAAGATGGTACATGAAACCAAAAAGTTACATACCATGAGACCAATTTGCAAATTGTATTGAAGTCCTTTTCAGTGTTCCTTAAAATATTTGGTAAAAGAATTTCTTAGAGTCAAAAATCTAGCCTGTAGCTTATTAAACAAACTTTGTTCTTTGAGAGTTATGTACACAATAAGGAGAATTATGTAAAAATGCAATCTCAAACCTAGTATTCTTTCAGAATTTTCCAACATTTAAAGAAAAAAATCATAGTATAAAGGATGGTGTGTATAAAAGTGTAATGACTTAGTTTTTACCTAGTAATGAATGTGTACAAATTAACCAAGTAAACAATCATGTATTCTAGGATAGCAGAAAAAATCAGATCTTTAGTGTTAGACATATCTGGTTTCAGATCCCAACTCTGCCACATGGCTCCAGAAAGTTATAGTAAGCTTGAAAGCTTGTTTCCTCAGCATTATAGTGATACTTCAAAAGGCTATCACAGAATGCAAGTAAGATGATGTTTGTGAATATATGAATACATAATAAGTTCTGAACAAACAGAACTTCATATAAAAAGAGGTGCTTTATACTGTGTGCAGCTTTGTCAAGAATGGTGTGAAGTAGTGTACTGCCATAACTTTCAAAGAATTCAAGTAAGAATCAAAAGATTCAGTGTATATACATGCTTTATTTATCTTATTGAAAATAAACACACACACCATTCAGTGTTATCTCCAAGCTTCTGTTTGTTTTATTAAGCATAACATTATTGTAATGCCTAACTTGTTCAAATATGTTTCCATACTACTTTTCAACTGTGAACTATTATTTTATCCTATATTCAGATTTTACTGGAGGGTTCACATTTTAAAAGCATATTTAACCAAGATCCCTGACAATACTTTTTCTGTTTTGCTATATAAAATATGTAACTGCATTACAGAACAGTAGGTTAGTAATGAGTTGGTTGTTAATAATATTCTACTATTGATAATATTTTATTGTTATTGATATTATTACTTATTAAGAGGAAAAGAAGCAGAGCCAAAGACTGTTGGTTTGGGCTCTCTTCCACTGGAGCCTCTTCCTCAGTAGAGATACTGTCCGACAAAAATAGACCAAATACTTGCATCTTTCCTCATTTCCTTTGGCACCTAAGCCAGTCAGTCAGTTGTTTCTACCGGTGGCTTTGAATCTAGGCTGACTGGGGCAAAGAAGCTGGGAGTAGAGAATTCATGTCAGCAGCAACAGAAGCATTTAGTTTCCAACTAGTAATATTGCTTTTCACAACTAATAATACACCTGTTTTAAAAACTAAAATGTGTTTGTAAGTGTAGATTTTTTTGACATATCATTTAGTGAATTTATTAAATGCATATTTTGCTTTTAAATGAAAATTTTCCTGCAGAGTATCTATCCCATGTGTTTTAAGTCAAATTAAATTTTTTTGCAGGAAGAGGGCTATTAAGAGGGACATGGAATACTTTTTGGTCATTAAGGAAAAATAACTTGCCAAGAACTTGAGCAATTAAGAAAACTGTAAATGAGAATATCTGAACTGAAGTGCTATTTTCAGCCCTTTTAGTTTTGTTTTAAAGACAGAGGAAATAATCTTAGCTTTATAGCTACAGATGTTTGTTTTTAAACTGTTATTTTACATATGGTAAATCAAAAAATATTACATACTATTAATATATATTAATATATAATTAATATATAACCTCCTGCATTGATTGAAGGATTTTAAATAATGACATCTTAAAGTAATAGAAAGGTGTGGTCCTAGTGTGATTAGATTGACTAGATTTCTGTGATTATGGTTTCAGTGTGTCTGTCCTCTGATGCCTTCTTGCAACATTTACCGTCTTACTTGGGTTTCTCTTAGCTTGGACATGGGGTATCTCTTCATGGCTACTCCAGCAAAGCGCAGCCGTTGCTCCTTACTTTGGACGAGGGGTATCTCCTCACTGCCGCTCCTCCTGACCTTGAACGTGGAATAGCTCCTCTTGGTCCTCCTGCGCCCGTGCAGCCACCGTTCCTTGGACGAGGGGTTGCTCCTCCTGGCTGCCGCCCTTGGCCTCAGACATGGGGTATGGCTCTTCCCGGCTGCCACCGCTGGCCTCAGACATGGGGAAGACCTCTTGGCCATTCCTGATCACACTAGGACCACAACCTTGTCTGACTTAATGAAACTAAGCCACGCCCCTGGGGCCACCTAAGACGGGTGGGTCTTGGTGGAGAGGTCTGACAGAATGTGGTCCACTGGAGAAGGAAATGGCAAACCACTTCAGTATTCTTGCTTTGAGAACCCCATGAACAGTATGAAAAGGCAAGATGGTAGGATACTGAAAGAGGAACTCCCCAGGTCGGAAAATGCCCAATATGCTCCTGGAGATCAGTGGAGAAATAACTCCAAAAAGAATGAAGGGATGGAGCCAAAGCAAAATCAACACCCAGTTGTGGATGGGACTGGTGATAGAAGCAAGGTCTGATGATGTAAATAGCAGTATTACATAGGAACCTGGAATATTAGGTCCATGAATCAAGGCAAATTGGAAGTGGTCAAACGAGATGGCAAGAGTGAACATTGACATTCTAGGAATCAGCGAACTAAAATGGACTGGAATGGGTGAATTTAACTCAGATAACCATTATATCTACTACTGCAGACAGGAATCCCTTAGAGGAAATGGAGTAGGCATCGTGGTCAACAAAAGAGTCTGAAATGCAGTACTTGGATGCAATCTCAAAAATGACAGAATGATCTCTGTTCATTTCCAAGGCAAACAATTCAATATCATGGTAATCCAACTCTATGCCCCAACCAGTAACGCTGAAGAAGCTGAAGTTGAACAATTCTATGAAGACCTACAAGACCTTTTAGAACTAACACCANCTGGAATGGATGAATTTAACTCAGATGACCATTGTATCTACTACTGCGGGCAGGAATCTCTCAGAAGAAATGGACTAGCCCTCATAGTCAACAAAAGAATCTGAAATGCAGTACTTGGATGCAATCTCAAAAGTGACAGAATGATCTCTGTTCATTTCCAAGGCAAACCATTCAATATCACAGTATTCCAAGTCTATGCCCCAACCAGTAATGCTGAAGAAGCTGAAGTTGAACAGTTCTATGAAGACCTACAAGACCCTTTTAGGACTAACAACCCAAGAAGATGTCCTTTTCATTATAGGGGACTGGAATGCAAAAGTAGGAAGTCAGGAAACACCTGGAGTAACAGGCAAATTTGGCCTTGGAATGCAGAATGAAGCAGGTCAAAGACTAATAGAGTTTTGCCAAGAAATTGCACTGGTCATATCAAACACCCTCTTCCAACAACACAAGAGAAGACTCTACACATGGACATCACCAGATGGTCAACACCAAAATCAGATTGATTGTATTCTTTGCAGCCAAAGATGGAGAAGCTCTATACAGTCCACAAAAACAAGGCCACGAGCTGACTGTGGCTCAGATCATGAACTCCTTATTACCAAATTCAGACTGAAATTGAAGAAAGCAGGGAAAACCACTAGACCATTCAGGTATGACCTAAGTCAAATCCATTATGATTATATATGTGTTAGTATACTGTATTGGAGTTTTTCTTTCTGGCTTACTTCACTCTGTATAATAGGTTCATCCACCTCATTAGAACTGAAATCACATTCATATTTTTAATCAACAAAAAGTTAATCTTAAGCAGCTTAAAGTTACACTCATAAATGGGATCATGTGTGCTGATCAAATGTGCTTGGGGACTCAAGTTCAAGATGATGTTAGTTACATTTTTAATGTTGGTATATTTTTCTACTATAACCACCTAGGGCATTAAAAGAGCTATGTCAACATTTCTCAATATTTTCTGTACTCAGTCATTAAGACTACAAAACTAATTTTAGAATGTCAAGTTGAAACTTTAGGGGTAAATGAAGTAATATTGACCTAGTTGTAAGTATACCAACTCATTACATTAACTTGGTGCCCTTACTTCACTAGAGGCCTGGGTAATCAGCCCACTCCTTTATACTTCTAATGTTTAGATTCCCCCTTTGCTAGTTAAAATCATATTGTTATATAATATTATGATTTTTTAAAACTTCAGGGATCACTTCTTGCTTTCATTTCTCAAATGACATTAACAACTTACATAAGTTGAGTATATTGATCAAGATTGTTCTGCAGTGAGATTAAAAACTAGTTCTTCTGATTTTCACATTGCATTATGTTTACCCTCCATGAATCACCTTAGAGATCTTTTCCAATTTAATTTCACCCAACTCTGTTTTCTGGGAAAAAAATAAGAATAAAATTCTCTGGAGAGGTTGAGAAATTAAGGGGTAATTCTACAAGGAACCTTTTTCTTTGTTGATTGTAGTCCAGAATAGGGCTTCTCAGTTGCTCTATTTTCACTCTAGGAAAGAAGAGTCTCAATATGGTTAAAAAAAAAAAAAAAGCAGGAATATAATTCACATTAAAAAAAAATCCCATCATAAAATAGGGATATTATAAATTAACCCAAATTTCCAAAGCCCTGTAAACAACACTAGGCCTCAGTATTATAATACAGGTAACTCAAGATATGCCAGAGAAAGGAGGGGACAGAATGTAGCTGATGAGGATGAAAGCAAGCATGAGTCAGGTGCAAAAGCAGGGGTCAGGGGAAGATCAAACTGAACAGAAATTGGCAGTGGCGTCAAAGATCAGAAAGTCAAGCTAGATTTTAAAAATGTCTTAGAAAGGCTGTCTGATCACCTGGAGGGGGAATTTGGACTTTACTGTCTATTTTTAAAATAGTCAAAGGGTGAATGCCTTGGGGAGATGCTTGGTCATGGCTATCCCATTTTTATCAACTGGGATCAACCTAAGTCATTCAGATACTAGTGAACTATTCTTGTCTGCATTTCATGGGCTTTGGAGTCAGAAAAATTCAGATTCAAACCTCATATTAACTATGTAACTATAGACAATTTGGTTAAGCATTTGAAGCTGTATATGTATAAAGATTCAGTTCAGTTCAGCTGCTCAGTCATGTCCAGCTCTTTGCAACTCCTTGGACTCCAGCACGCCAGGTTTCCCTGTCGTTCAGCAACTCCTGGACCTTGTTCAAACTCAAGTCCATCGAGTCAGTGATATTGTCCACCCATCTCACCCTCTGTTGTCTACTTCCCCTCCTGCCTTCAATCTTTCCCAGCATCAGGCTCTTTTCTACTGAGTTAGTTCTTCTAATCAGGTGGCCAGAGTTTGGAGCTGCAGCTTCAGCATCCAATGAAGTCAGTCCTTCCAATGAATATTCAGGACTGATTTTGTTTAGGATTGATTGGTTTGATCTTCTTGTCGTCCAAGGGACTCTCAAGAGTCTTCTCCAACACCATAGTCCAAAAGCATCATTCTTCAGTGCTCACCCTTCTTTATGGTCCAAATCTCACATCCATATGTGACTACTGGAAAAGCCCTAGTTTTGACTAAATGGAACTTTGTCGGCAAGTAATGTCTCTGCTTTTTAATAGGCTATCTAGGTTGGTCATAACCAGATGCTCAATACCGAAATCAAATTAATTATGTTCTTTGCAGCCAAAGACAGAGAAGCTCTATACAGTCAGCAAAAACAAGGAATTGGGAACTGACTGTGGGAACTGACTGAAGCTCAGATCATGAACTCCTTATTGCCAAATTCAGACTTAAATTGAATAAAGTAGGGAAAACCACTAAGCCATTCAGGTATGACCTAAATCAAAACCCTTATGATTATACAGTGGAAGTGACAAATATATTAAAGATATTAGATCTGATACACAGAGTGTCTAAAAAACTATGGACAGAGGTTCGAGACATTGTACAGGAGACAGGGAGCAAGACCATCCCCAAGAAAAAGAAATACAAAAACGCAAAATGGTTGTCTGAGGAGGCCTTACAAATAGCTAAGAAAAGAAGAGAAGCTAAAGGCAAAGGAGAAAAGGAAAAGCATACCAATTTGAAAGCAGACTTCCAAAGAACACCAAGAAGAGATAAGAAAGCCTTCTTCAGTGGTTGATGCAAAGATATAGAGGAAAACAATAGAATAGGAAAGATTAGAGATTGCTTCAAGAAAATTAGAGATACCAAGGGAACATTTCATGCAAAGATGGATACAATAAAGGAAAGAAATGGTATGGACCTAACAGAAGCAGAAGACATTAAGAAGAGGTGGCAAGAATACACAGAGGAACTGTACAAAAAAGATCTTCATGACCCAGGTAACCACGATGGTCTGAGCACTTACCTAGAGCCAGACATCCTGGAATGCAAAGTCAAATGGGCCTTAGGAAGCATCACTAAGAACAAAGCTAGTGAAGGTGATGGAATTCCAATTGAGCTGTTTCAAATCCTAAAAGATGATGCTGTGAAAGTGCTGCACTCAATATGCCAGCAAACATGGAAAACTCAGCAGTAGCCACAGGACTGGAAAAGTCGGTTTTCATTCCAACCCCAAGAAAGGCAATGCCAAAGAATGTTCAAAATACTGCACAATTCCACTCATCTCTCAACGATAGTAAAGCAATGCTCAAAATTCTCCAAGCTAGGCTTCAACAGTACATGAATCATGAAGTTCCATATGTTCAAGCTGGATTTAAAAAAGGCAGAGGAACCAGAGATCAAATTGCCAACATCCACTGTATCATCAAAAAGCAAGAGAATACCAGAAACACCTATTTCTGCTTTATTGACTTTGCCAAAACCTTTGACTGTGTGGAACAAACACACAACAAACTGGAAAATTCTTAAAGACAGAAATACCAGACCACCTGACCTGCTTCCTGAGAAATCTTTATGCAGATCAGGAAGCAACAGTTAGAACTGGACATGGAACAACTGTTCAGTTTAGTCACTCCGTCGTGTGTCCAACTCATTGCAACCCCATGAACCACAGCATGCCAGGCCTTCCTGTCCATCGCCAACTCCTGGAGTCAACCCAAACCCATGTCCATTGAGTCGGTGATGCCATCCAGCCATCTCATCCTCTGTCGTCCCCTTCTCCTCCTGCCCTCAATCTTTCCCAGCATCAGGGTCTTTTCAAATGAGTTAGCTCTTCACATCAGGTGGCCAAAATATTGGAGCTTCAGCTTCAACATCAGTCCTTCTAATGGACACCCAGGACTAATCTTTTTAGGATGGACTGGTTGGATCTCCTTGCAGTCCAAGGGACTCTTAAGAGTCTTCTCCAACACCACAGTTCCAACAAACTGGCACCAAATCGGGAAAAGACTACATCAAGGCTGTATATTTTCACCCTGATTTTTTAACTTATGTGCAGAGTACATCATGAGAAATTCTGGGCTGGAAGAAGTACAAGCTGAAATCAAGGTTGCAGGGAGAAATATCAGTAACCTCGGATATGCAGATGACCCTTATGGCAGAGAGCAAGGAAGAACTGAAGAGCCTCTTGATAAAAGAGAAAGAGGAGAGTGAAAAAGTTGGCTTAAAACTCAATATTCAGAAAACTAAGTTCATGGCATCTGGTCCCATCACTTCATGGGAAATAGATGGGGGAAACAATGAAATAATAACAGACTTTTTTGCAGGGGTAGGGAGCTCCAAAATCACTGTAGATGGTGACTGCAGCCATGAAATTAAAAAATGCTTGTTCCTTGGAAGAAAAGCAATGACCAACCTAGACAGCATATTAAATAGCAGAGACATTACTTTGACAACAAATGTCTGTTTAGTCAAAGCTATGATTTTTCCAGTAGTCATGTATGGATGTGAGAGTTGGACTGTTAAGAGGGCTGAGCACCAAAGAACTGATGCTTTTGAACTGTGGTGTTGGAAAAGATTTTTGAGAGTCTCTTGGACTGCAAAGAGATCCAACCAGTCAATCCTAAAGGAAATCAGTCCTGAATATTCATTTGGAGGACTGATGCTGAAGTTGAAACTCCAGTGCTTTGGCCACCTGATGTGAAGAACTGACTCATTGTAAAAGACCCTGATGCTGGGAAAAATTGAAGGCAGGAGAAGAATGGAACAATAGACAGTGAGATTGGTGGATAGTATCACTGACTCGATGGACAGGAGTTTGAGTAAGCTCTGGGAGTTTGTGTTGGACAGTGCAGCCAGGCATGCCGTATGTAGCCTATGGGGTTGCAAAGAGTCAGACATGACTGAGTGACTGAACTGAACTGAACTGAGGTTGGTCATAGCTTTTCTTCCAAGGAGCAATTTTCTTTAATTTCATGGTTGCAGTCACCATCTTCAGTGATTTTGGAGCACAAGAAAATAAAGTCTGTCACTGTTTCCATTGTTTCCCCTTCTATTTGCCGTGTAGTGATGGGATGGAAACAGATGCCATGAACTTAGTTTTCTGAATGTTGAGTTTTAAGCCAGCTTTTTCACTCTCCTCTTTCACTTTTGTCAAGAGGCTCTTTAGTTCTTCTTCACTTTCTGCGTTAGAGTGGTGTCATCTGCATATATAAGTTTATTGATATTTCTCCTGGCAATCTTAATTCCAGCTTGTGCTTCCTCCAGCCCAGCATTTCTCATGATGTACTCTGCATAGAAGTTAAATAAGCAGGTTGACAATATACAGCCTTGGCATACTACTTTCCTTATTTTGAGCCAGTCCATTTTTCCATGTCCTGTTGTTACTGTTCCTTCTTGACTTGCATCCTGATTTCTCCGGGGGCAGGTAAGGTGGTCTGATATTCCCATCTCCTTAAGCATTTTCCAAAGTTTGTTGTGATCCACACAGTCAAAGGCTTTAGTGTAGTCAATGAAACACAAGTAGATGTTTTTCTGGAATTTTGTTACTTTTTTAAATGATCCAATATCGGTTGGCAATTTGATCTCTGGTTCCTGGCTTTTCTAAATCTATCTTGAACATCTGTAAGTTCTTAGTTCATGTACTTTGGAAGCCTAGCTTGGAGAATTTTGAGCATTTCTTTGCTAGTGTGTGAGATGAGTACAGTTGTGTGTATAAAATTTAATGCATATAGAGAGAGAATTTAGCTTCTTAAATGGCACATAATAAGTGTCCAATAAAGAATATGACTGTTTCTATCATAACTCTAATTAGTTAAACTTTTAGCTTGTTTTAAAATCTTTAATTCATTTTCAGTGGCCTTGTTTTGCTTCAATCAGTCAATTTAGTTGCTCAGTTGTGTCCAACTCTTTGTGACCCCATCGACTGCAGCATGCCAGGCTTACCTGTCCATCATCAACTACTGAAGCCTACTCAAACTCATGTCCATTGCATTGGTGATGCCATCCAACCATCTCATCCTCTAATTCCCTTCTCCTCCCACCATCAATCTTTCCTAGCATCAGGGTCTTTTCAAATAAGTCGATTCTTTGCATCAGGTGGCCAAAGTATTGGAGTTTTAGCTTTAACATCAGTCCTTCCAATGAATATTCAAGGCTAATTTCCTTTAGGATGGACTGGTTGGATCTCCTTGCAGTCCAAGGGACGCTCAGGAGTCTTCTTCAACACCACAGTTCAAAAGCATCATTTCTTTGGTGCTCAGCTTTCTTTATAGTCCAACTCTCACATCCATCCATGAGTACTGGAAAAGCCATAGCTTTGACTAAACAGACTTTTGTTGGTAGACTCATGTCTCTACTTTTTAATATGCTGTCTAGGTTGGTCATAGCTTTTCTTCCAAGGAGCAAGCATATTTTAATTTCATGGCTGCGGTCATGATGTGCAGTGATTTTGGAGCCCCAAAGATAAAGTCTTTCTCTGTTTCCATTTTTTCCCCATCTATTTGCCATGATTTTGCTTAGGTGAAAGTGAAAGTGTTATTCGCTCAGTCATGTCCAACTCTTTGCAGCCCCCTGGACTATAGCCCACCGTGCTTCTCTGTCCATGGAATTCTCCAAGCAAGAATACTGAAGCAGGTAGCCATTCCTTTCTCCAGGGGATCTTCCCAACTCAGGGACTGAACTCTGGTCTCCTGAGTTGCAGGCAGATTCTTTATCATCTGAGCCCCAGGGAGACCTCTTTACTTTGGAGATGCAAGTTAAAGAAAAGGAACATAAAACAATAAAATACTATTTTTCCCTAAAGCTTCTTGCTCAAAATTTACTTTGGTGCATTGAATAAAATCAAGTAAGATAAGACATCAATTCAAATTAGAAATTGAAACTGGGGAACTTCCCTGGTGTTTCAGGTATTATGACTTTGTCTTCCAGTCTGGGGGCTGTGAGTTCCATTCCTGGTCAGGGAGCTGATTTTGCATGCCTTGCAGACAAAAAAAATAAATAAATAAAAGATAAAAACAGCAGAAGCAAGATTGTAACAAATTCAATAAAGACGTAAAATGATCCATACCAAAAACTTTAAGAAAAAAATAAAATGAAAACTGAAGCTGGAATCTGAAGAAAGAAAGAAACTTCAGAACTTTCTAACAAGCTGAAAGTCTTTAGAAAAAATTTCTAAAGGCTACAGTATCCTACAATCATGTACATAATCCTTTTTTTAATTTTTGGTTATACTTTCTCTAATTTGTACAAATGACCATCATTTCCCTGGTATTTGAGTCATCCAAATGACTAACACCAAAAGATTTATGTTCAAGATAAATTACAAATACAGGAGAGTTATATCTGTCCCTGGAATTTAAATGTTATAATTATATATACTCAAGAAAATAAGTAAATTTACTAAAAGTAGACATAAAACCAAATGCAGTAAGAAAATAAATTCTCTTAACATACAATATTTTGTATTAGTAGTTGCTTAGTGTAACATTTCTAAAACTGTCTTGAAATTCAGGTGTCAGGTTTATCAGAATTATTTCCTAATATATTTTATTCAGGTCTTATGAAAATTCTTTCATTGTTTTAAAGCTTTTTGTTTTTTCAGCTTAAGAACATTAATATTTTACATGTTTACCCTTTTATGACCACTAATTTTCTAATAAATGGTATATTTCATATGCATGTATACACTCTTGTTCTCCCCTTTCACTGACTCACATCCACAAAGTAAGCCACAGACCATCTCCAATTTGTGTTTGTAATTCTAAAACATATCAACATTTTCCTTGACCCAAAAGGATTTACTCATTGTCCAAAGAGAGATCTATTTTCCAGTGTTAACATAATTGGAGAAGGCAATGGCACCCCACTCCAGTACTCCTGCCTGGAAAATCCCATGGATGAAGAAGCCTGGTAGGCTGCAGGCCATGGGATCACTAAGAGTCGGACACGACTGAGCGACTTCACTTTCTCTTCACCTTCATGCATTGGAGAAGGAAATTGCAACCCACTCCAGTGTTCTTGCCTGGAGAATCCCAGGGA
>SJYA01000777.1:0-16602 GCA_006410615.1 Neotragus moschatus | reverse complement strand
GTAACTACTGCACTCATTTCCCTGTTTCTCTAGCAAATGCTCTAATTTTCCATCCTTCTTGACACAACAATGCCAATTCCAGTTAATTCCTGGTGTTTCTATAATTATCCTTTCACTGGAGGTCAGTTGTTTTTTATTTTCCTTTAACTAATTTAATCTTAGAATGGAGAATAAAGGATTTCAAAGGACATAAACAGAAAAAGTACAAAGTAAGACAAAATACCTTCAGCCTGTATTACACATAAATGGCTCATTTATTTAGTATATAAAGAACTTTTTCTCGCACATTATTTAAGAAAAGATCAATCATCCAATCTCTTTTTTTAAAATGATATAGGCTATAACTATCAGTTCACAGAAAAAGAAATACAAATGACTTGTAAGCATGTAAAAAGATAATTCTTAATAAAAGAAATACAAATTAAAACCACAATGAGAAACTGTTTTTCATCTAATTAGCAAAGATCAAAATGTTTGATGAAAAACTGCACTGGTAAAGATGTAAAGAAAAATGAAATTTTTCATGCATTGCTGGAGGGAGCACAAATCTGCAANTTGTAAGCATGTAAAAAGATAATTCTTAATAAAAGAAATACAAATTAAAACCACAATGAGAAACTGTTTTTCATCTAATTAGCAAAGATCAAAATGTTTGATGAAAAACTGCACTGGTAAAGATGTAAAGAAAAATGAAATTTTTCATGCATTGCTGGAGGGAGCACAAATCTGCAAATTTATGTAGAGCAATTGGGGAAGTCTACAAATACTCAAAAAGCAAAAAATTACATCTCTAGAAATATAGTCATCGCAACATTGTTTGTAAAGGCAAAAGAAAGGAAATGATCTAAACTTCCATTAATAGGAGACCAGTTACATAAATTGCTAAATTCATAAAATAGAACTATTTCCTGCCATTAAAAAGAATAAGGCAGTTCTAATATATAAACATATATAAACATAAATTCAAGATACAGTTAATTGGGGGTGGGATGTACACTTCAGAACAGTGTGTATACTATGCTACAACTTGAGGTGTGTGTGTGTTTGCGCGTGCATACTCAGTCATGTCCGACTCTTTGAACCCCATAGACTGTAGTCTGCTAGGTTCTTCTGTTCATGGAATTTTCCAGGCAAGAGTACTAAAGAAGGTTGCCATTTACTACTCCAGGGGATCTTCCTAACCCAGGGAATGAACCCATGTTTCCTGCATCACTTGCTTTAGCAGACAGATTCCTTACTACTGAGCCATCTGGGAAACCCGTGTGTGTGTGTGTGCACTCATGTACATAAATGCTTGCTTGTGAACAATGTATATCTGAAAAAGAATGTAAGGCAACAGTATTTTTCTCCAGGGCAAGGAACTGGTGAGCTGGCAATCAGAGGTGGAGCAAAGACTCTTTTCAGGGCTGTGTCTTGCAACTTTCAAATTTTATATTGTGTGCATGTACATCTTCAAAACACAGTAAATACTAATTTGATAGAAGTAACACATAAAGAAAATAAGACTGTGACAAGAGCCTTGAAGAAACTAAACAAGCAGATGTCACAGAGAGCTGGGAGACTGGCTGTTTTGGACAGAACAATCATATAGTATGCCTCAATATAAGCTCAGAGAAGTTAAGTATTTTTGCCTAAAGTCACACAGCAATTATTTGAAAAAGGATTTGAGGAAAGGTTGCTCTTAGGGACTTCCCTGGCAAACCAGAGGTTAAGATTTCACCTTTCAATGCAGGGGGTACAGGTTCAATCTCTGATTGGGAAGCTAAGATTCCCACATGCCTGACAGCCAGAAAACCAAAAGTAAAACAGAAGCAATATTGTAACAAATTCAATGATGATTTTAAAAATGGTCTACAACAAAAAATCTTTTAAAAATTGGTCTTCTTGACTCCAGCATCAGTGCTCTTCCCACTGTCTTCCCACAGCTCTCAAGAGGGGACAAGGCATTTCCTAAGGAAAAATATATACAAGGAACCCCAGTGGCTCAGGGGTAAAGAATCCACCTGTAATGTGGGAGACACAGGTTCGATTCCTGGGTTGGGAAGATGCCCTAAAGAAGGAAATGGCTACCCACTCCAGTATTCTTGCCTGGAGAAACCTATGGACAGAGGAGCCTAGGGGGCTCCAGTCCATGGAGTTACAAAAGAGTTGGACACAACTGAACAACTGAGCACACAGACACATACAAGGCACCAGTGTAACTAACAGTCTTCAGGAAAGCAGTTGAGCATCCCATACCTGTCACAGCTAGCAGCATTTGGATGCAAATAGCTGATTACAAGTCATGCAGGGCCTTGCAAGTCATGAAAAACTGGCTTCCCTGGTGGCTCAGAGGGTAAAGTGTCTGCCTACAATGGGGGAGACCTGGGTTCAATCCCTGGGTTGGAAGATCCCTTGGAGGAGGAAATGGCAACCCACTCCAGCATGCTTGCCAGGAAAATTCCATGGACAGAGGAGCTTGGTAGGCTACAGTCTATGGGGGTTGCAAAGAGTCGGACACAACTGAGTGACTTCACTCACTTCACAAGGGGAAAAAAACTTCTAGTTCTTTACTGTGGATGTAGAGAGCACATTCTAGCCCATCTTTGGTAAAACATCACATATATAACAGTTTGGGACATCACTGTAGCTAAGACAAGAAAAGTCTAAGAGCAGTCTTGGCATCCATGACGAAATTTGGAATGTGTGCAGTGAGGTCACTGACCCTATGTCCATGTGACCAAAGATGTGACCTTTTTGAAGACAGGTAGGACTTGTTTTGAGGGGGCAGAGAAAGTACAACTTTTTAAACAGTTTTTTTGTTTGTTTGTTTGTTTGTTTGTTTGTTTTGCTGTATCAGGTCTTAGTTGTAGCATGCAGGCTCTAGCTATGGGACACATGGGAACTTAGTTCCTCAACCAGGGATCGAACCCACATTCCCTGCATTGGAAAGAAAGCTTCAGAAAATGCAACCTTTGAAAGCAGATCTAAAAGGGAGGAAAAAATAGAAGAAGAAGCATTAAGCAGTTCACTCAAAGCTCTAGTGGGACTACAAATCTAGTGCTAACTCTCCTTCTCCAGAGAAGCAGAAACAAACTAGTCTTTCACCTGGGATGAGCTCACAAAAGCCCCAGTCAGCGAACCCTCGAATGCACTGTCAAGGCCAAACCACCTCACCAACATTAGAGCTCGACAGTGGTGTCAGAGGGTGCAGACTAGATTCGTTGTGTCTTAATTGCTACTGTTTTCGAGTTGTACAGGTGAAAAATAAAAATGTTTTCATTTTTAAAAGTTTTTCCTGCAGGAGAAAAAATAAAGGAAGTAAAGTGGTTATTTATTTAATCATGTTAATATTGATAGATAATTAAATAGTTTCTAATTTTTTCCTGAGGTCTCTACACAGTGTGTGTTTAGTGCTGAATAAAGGGTTCTGTTCCCAAATATATTAATATATGTATGTACTGTTGACCATATCTAGATTAAGCTAGTCCTCTGCTCAAATGAAGTAATGCTCAAAATTCTCCAAGGCAGGCTTCAGCAATATGTGAACCATGAACTTCCAGATGTATAAGCTGGTTTTAGAAAAGACAGAGGAACCAGAGATCAAATTGCCAACATCTGCTGGATCATTGAAAAAACAAGAGAGTTCCAGAAAAACATCTATTTCTGCTTTATTGACTATACCAAAGCCTTTGACTGTGTAGATCACAACAAATCGTAGGAAATTAAAGACATGAGAATATGAGGCCACCTGATCTGCCTCTTAAGAAACTTGTATGCAGGTCAGGAAGCAACAGTTAGAACTGGACATGGTACAACAGACTGGTTCCAAATAGGAAAAGGAGTATGTCAAGGCTGTATATTGGCACCCTGCTTATTTAATTTATAGGCAGAGTACATCATGAGAAATCCCAGGCTAGATGAAACACAAGCTGGAATGAAGATTGCCGGGAAAAATATCAATAACCTAAGATATGCAGATGACACTACTCTTATGGCAGAAAGGAAAGAAGAACTAAAGAGGCTCTTGATGAAAGTGAGAGAGCAAAGTGAAAAAGTTGGCTTGAAGCTCAACATTCAGAAAACGAAGATCATGGCATCCAGTCCCATCACTTCACAGCAAGTAGATGGGGAAACAATGGAAACAGTGGCTAACTTTATTTTGGGGGGCTCCAAAATCACTAAAGATGGTGACTGCAGCTATGAAATTCAAAGACGCTTACTCCTTGGAAGGAAAGTTATGACCAACCTAGCCAACATATTAAAAAGCAGAGACATTACTTTGTCAACAAAGGTCCGTCTAGTTAAGGCTATGGTTTTCAAGTAGTCACGTATGTATGTGAGAATTGGACTGTGAAGAAAGCTGAGCCCCGAAGAACTGATGCTTTTGAAATGTGATGTTGGAGAAAACTCTTGAAAGACACTTGGAGTGCAAGGAGATCCAACTAGTCCATCCTAAAGGAGATCAGTCCTGGGTATTCATCGGAAGGACTGATGTTGAAGCTGAAACTCCAATACTTTGGCCACCTAATGCAAAGAGCTGACTCATCTGAAAAGACCCTGATGTTGGGAGGGATTGGGGGCGGGAACAGAGAATGAGATGGCTGGATGGCATCACTGACTCAATGGACACGGGTTTGGATGGACTCCAGGAGTTGGTGACGGACAGGGAGGCCTGGCATGCTACAGTTCATGGGATCCCAAAGAGTCAGACATGACTGAGTGACTGGACTGAACTGAATCGTTCAAATGGGTAGGTTTAAGGTAGATTCAGATATACCATATTTCTTGTTCAATGCCTCTAATCAACTCATGAGCTAAAAGAAAAAACTAGAATAAGAAATTTTAAAGTCCATTTTTTTTATTCAAGCATTGAATATTCAATGATACAAGTAAGCACTATTTTAGGGGTTTGGGATACAAGGTTGGATTTGATACAATCTTTGTCCTAACAATAATATAAAAGGGAAATTTAAATAAACATCACAATCCATATCATCAACAGTACAGAATTGCAATCTCCTCATCATNCTCAGCAATTTTTCTTCAAGAAATTTTTCCTGCAGACATTCACATATGGATACAATGTCATATTTTTCAGGCCACTCATGACAACAATATTTGTAGGAGAAAAAGACTAAATTCAACCTATCAATAAAAGATGAGTCAAATACATTTTGACGTAGCCATAAAGTCAATACGCAGTTTCTAACAAAAAACAGAGACAAGCTTTTTTTATAGATATGGACTGATTTTTCAAGGACTATAGATAAGAAAAACAGTTAATAAAACAGTCGTCATGAAACAGTGTATGCTAATAGGCATTTCTGAAAACAGACACGTGCATCTGATAAGGTTATGTGCCTTAGGGAGAGGAAACAGGTCAGTGGGCACAGAGACAGGAGGAAGACTTTTTATTTTCTTCTGTACTTTTTGAATTTTGAACCATGATATATTATTTATTCAAAATTGAGATAAATAAAACTTAAATGAAAATAACTGACACCTCACAAGTGCTTTGGAACCTGTCATAATTGGAAAAGTGATCAGTTTAGGTTGATAATTTGTTTAAAGATAGGACATTACTTCATATTAACTATATTGTATACAATGTATACCAACAATGGTATTTTTTTCATTTAGAAAATAACAGATTTTTCACACCAATTTTTTATTTTAAAACGGTAGTTATCCCATAGTCTGATAGTGTAAGATTGATAGCGTGACAGGCAAAAATCTATAAAGTAAAGCATTTAAGTTCTAGTTTTGACTCCTTTATTTGATAACCTTTAATTTGGAAACTGAGAAAATAATTCTGCTTATTTTGGCCTCACTTTAAAATTTAAATTTTAGGTAAATGATATTGTAGATGTAGGTATCTATGATGTGTTTTGAACTTCTTAAAGAAATTCATAGTGAAGAGAGCTTAAAATGAGAGAGCTCTGTAGGATAACCATTTGGACTGATAAATTTGAAAGCATTTGATTTTTTAGTGATATAAAAAATACATTTGCACTATAGAGGAATATTGAATTAAATAAATGTTGATTTTAGATATTACACTAAGTGTAAAAAAAAAGCGTCAAAACATAATTGGATAAATTGTATATGTGCAACTACAATTCAATTCAAAAAATTAACTGAAATTTAATATTTTAATGTACTTTATATTAAAAGACTCTTAGTGAACTACTTGTTGGAGAAGACAATGGCCCCCCACTGCAGTACTCTTGCCTGGAAAATCCCATGGATGGAAGAGCCTGGTAGGCTGCAGTCCATGGGGTCACTAAGAGTCAGACACAACTGAGCGACTTCACTTTCACTTTTCACTTCCATGCATTCGAGAAGGAAATGGCAACCCACTCCAATGTTCTTGCCTGGAGAATCCCAGGGACAGGGGAGCCTGGTGAGCTGCTGTCTATGGGGTCACACAGAGTCAGACACGACTGAAGTGACTTAGCAGCAGCAGCAGCAGTAGTGAAATACTTGTAGTAAAGTCAGTACAAAAAAGCAAAAATATCTCAAAATAGTAATAGTGATGATCATCATGGTGTAAAATATTAGTGATTTTATTTTATTATATCTGCTCTCATAGTTTCTCTAATTCCTGTAATGAGCATGTAATGCTTTTTATATTTCTCCTGGAGAAAAAAATGGCAACCCACTCCAGTATTCTTGCCTGGAGAATCTTATGGACAGAGGAGCCTGGCGGGCTACAGTCTGTGGGGTCACAGGAGTCGGACATGACTTAGCAACTAAACCACCACCAATACTTTTCTAAAGAGATTTTTAATATTGTTTTAATGCTCTTAACCTATTTTTCCATTCCCAAGCAGAGCACCCCAGAAAGCTGGTGTAGGAGTAAACATACTGGAAATAAATAAGAATGTGCAGTGTCCACTGGATACAAATAAAAAACCACTTGCCTGGAAATCAAAATAATTATAGTCAAGTTTCAACTTATCACAAATTGTGTGATCATGTATATAAACTCTAAAATGCACATTCTTTTTGATTTAACATTTCTGTTCCTTAGAAATTAGCACAGACATAACCCCAAAGAAGGAAAAATAAATACAAATAAAATGTTAAATTCTCTATAATTTATAGTAATAGAAATAAATCTAAATGTCTAAGTATAGTGGAATGATTTAGCAAATTATAGCAGTGATTTCAAGGGACAATACTAAAACTTGTAATAGTAAGACTATGAGGCAAAAAAGAGAGAAAGCTTATGGAACTACACTAAAGAATGCACTTCATGGGAGTTTGCTCCCCAAGATATAAAATCAGATATTAATTTTGGCACTTACACAGTTATCTGCCTTTCTCAGAAAGTGTTTTCTCAGGGTTTTATGTAAGAATGGTTTGTTTCATCTTCAAATTCCCAGAGTCACAGGGTCTAGTATCTGTAATGCTTTTAATACCTTCTTTCTATACTTGTCACGATTCTGGTACAACACTGGGAGTGTGGCAAGGACCTAGTTATATGAATTGTTCAGGGGACATTCAAATTTAAGGAGTCCAATATGTTGCACTTTTCTTCCTTTGTGTGCCATTTCTCAAGGATTCTGTTCCTTATCAGTCCCTATTCCTAGAACAAGTAGAGCCACACACAGTTCTCAGGACTGAGATCATGGGAAAGGGTACCTGCTTGGATTCTTTTCAGTAGCTCCCTTCAATGACTCTTTTCAGCATCAGCAACCTTGTTTCTGTTAGACTATCCATTTTGTTGCAATTGATGGGATGTCATGCTTTGTAATGGCTGAGTAATCATTTTACAAAATATATATATATATAAGCCTGCACACACACACACACACACACACAAATATATATATATATAAGCCTGCATTTCTGCTAATAAAATACCCTTGTTCCACTAGAGACTTGGGCCCCCATGTCATTCTTTCTTTCTCTCTCTCTCCCTCTGGCTAATTCTCTGGAGCATAGAAACCTGCCAATCTCACATTCCTGCCCAGGCTTTCAAGACCTCTTCAAGAGGATGCCCTGTGCCTCCGTGAGCACTACAAGCCCTGTCCTAGGGCTTTATTGGTTCTCTCTGTAACCCAGGGAATACTAGCCTCTTTCTCTTGCTTTCTTATTGTCAACTCTGGACCACCAGGTTCCGGTCCATTAAAGGACCCCAACAAGTGGCGCCCAAACAGGGACCTGGTACATGTGGCATTTTGGACGGAGTGACTCAGGACCTATTGAGGTCGGTAAGTACTAACACATGGGTCAAATGGCTGGAAAGCCCCATCGTTTCTCTACTTTACTTCACCATTTGTTTAAAGTTCAGGGAAGGTTCGGTTTCACATCAGCAAATAGAGGCTTATCTCCAAATGGTGGAAAACTATCTTGACTGTAATAATTGTAGTCACCTTATTCTTTTTGTTTGCTTTTTATATCTGTAACTATATAATGATTTTTATATCTAAATGGCTTAGGTTACAAATGATTATTCATGCTCCTGCAGTTTCCACTGTCTCCTCTAGCTATTACTCAGGACCCCTAGATCAGAGACCCTCCATATAAAGATGAGAATATATTGCCTCAACAATTTAAGGCCTATGCCCCTTCCCAGCAGGAAGAGGTTACAGAATGATTTCTCCACCCTTTTCCCTGACAACCATATTCTCCTAAAAGCAGGAGGAAATGAAATACTCAAAACTTAAGCAGACAGTCCAGGGCCCTATAAAGAGGAAACAAACATTCTCACTCATGCTTTCCTTTTTAAGCCCTGTGCAACAATGTATCTTGCTGGAAAATTGACCTTTCTTTGGGTCCAGAACTAATGATTACACAGAACAATGTCTCACTCATGGAAATGCTTTTCTTAGGCTCTATGTAATGGCTGGATGGCATCACTGACTCGATGGACATGAGTCTGAGTGAACTCTGGGAGTTGGTGATGGACAGGGAGGCCTGGCGTGCTATGATTCATGGTGTTGCAAAGAGTTGGACACGACTGAGCAACTGAACTGAAGTGAACTGAACTGATGTTAATGATTATAATTGTAACAAATCTTGCCTAAGAACTTGTATCTCAAGACTTGTACCCCTGATTACACAACAGCAAAATATCTTGCCTGGAGACATTATCTGGAACCTGTTCTCCCTGGCTAATCTCGTGCCAAAGTTACCACCAGATGAATGTCTTGAGAAAGGGCCTAACAGAACTCTTACAACATTGAGGTATTTTTTTTACCTAGTCTCAACAACTAATTGAAAAATACATAAGGCTCCACTTAAACTAATGAGACAGATATTCTTTCTACCCCCTTTTTGATATCTATGACTGAAGCTTTCTCTGTTCTTTGAGACAATAGAAGCTCAAATATTATGCCATCCTTTGTTGCATGAATAATTGAAAGCAGTTACCCTTGAAAACTGGGATCAAAATACTCCTCAAGGAGAACCTAAAGGTACTTACACTAAGATATTACAAGGACCTAATGAAACACATGCTGATTTTCTAGCTAGACTAGAAACTGCTATTTCCCATACTGTGATTGGAAAAGAAGCCAATATACAACTAGGAAAACAGCTTGCATTTGAGAATGCANAAACTGGGATCAAAATACTCCTCAAGGAGAACCTAAAGGTACTTACACTAAGATATTACAAGGACCTAATGAAACACATGCTGATTTTCTAGCTAGACTAGAAACTGCTATTTCCCATACTGTGATTGGAAAAGAAGCCAATATACAACTAGGAAAACAGCTTGCATTTGAGAATGCAAATCAAGAATGTCAAAGGGCTCTCACTCCAGTATGTGAGACTGGGACTGTTATTGATTATTTGAAGGCTTGCCACAATCTGGGGTCTAAGACATAGAAAATGCAAACGTTAGCTGAAACAATGGCTGCTGCTTTTAAAAAGAGAAATGAAGACTATTTGACCTGTGAGGCTAAGACCCATATCAGAGATTGCCCTAAGAAATATATAGAAAAAAATAAAAATAATAAAAGGTTTTCAAAACTTTGCCATCACTGCCATAAAGAGATACACTGGGCTAAAGATTGCCAATCTAAATATGAGGTTGAAAGAAAACTTTATTTCAGGAAACTTCAAGCAGGGGACTCCTTGGGTCCCCTTCAACAAAAATCAGGGACAAACTCCATCTTTTCACTCAAATCCTCAACATCCAGCAGTACTGGCATCGATATATCAGCTCAAAATTATTTTTTCCTTTTCCCTCAAACAATCCCTTCTAAAATACCTACTGGACTGTTTGGACCCCTACCTCCACAAACTTTCAGCCTTTTACTTGGCCAATCTCGTTTGACTTCTAAAGGAATTACTGTTCACCTTGGAGTAACTGATTCAGATTATAAAGGAAAAACTCAAATTACGATGTCATCTCAGATTCTATGGCAATTCAAAAAGGGGGACAAAATTACTCAATTACTTCTTTTACCTTATACTGTTATTAACTCCTCTCATGCTATACAGACAGATGGATCAAGTAATACAGATCAAAAACAATCCTTATGAACCTCATTGGTATCTGAATATACCCGACCAAATAAAAATATCAAAATTAATGATAAAAGATTTTCTGGTCTCCTCGAGACTGGATCTGACATCCCTATTATTTCAAAACACTTATGGCCCAAATCTTGGCCTATAGAGAAAATTTCTTGCCAAATTACAGGAGTTTCTCAAACCAAAATACAAGAAGTTTATCAAAGTATTCAAATTTATCCTTATGAGGGACCAGAAGGCCAGCCTGCTACATTACAACCTTATGTGATAGATACACCCCTTAATTTAATAAAAAGGGATTTACTTATACAATGACAANATAGAGAAAATTTCTTGCCAAATTACAGGAGTTTCTCAAACCAAAATACAAGAAGTTTATCAAAGTATTCAAATTTATCCTTATGAGGGACCAGAAGGCCAGCCTGCTACATTACAACCTTATGTGATAGATACACCCCTTAATTTAATAAAAAGGGATTTACTTATACAATGACAAACTCAGATATACATTCCACATTTTTCCTAGGGGCCACTGCTCATTTAACAAACAAAACAATTATTAAAATAACTTGAAAGAATGACGAGCCTATTTGGACAAAGTAATGGCCCCTTACAAAAGAAAAATTACAGGCTGCTAAAGAACTTGAGTGAGTGAGTGAGTGAAGTCACTCAGTCGTATCTGACTCTTTGTGGTCCCATGGACTGTAGCCCACCAGGCGCTTCCATCCATGGGATTCTCAAGGCAAGAATACTGGAGTGGGTTGCCATTTCCTTCTCCAAGGGATCTTCCCAACCCAGGGATCGAACTCAGGTCTCCCACATTGCAGGCAGACGGTTTAACCTCTGAGCCACCAGGGAAGCACAATTAGAATTAAAACATATTGAGAAATCTCGCTCTCCTTGGAACTCTCCTATTTTTGTTATAAAAAAGAAATCTAACAAATGGTGTCTCTTAACAGACCTTAGAAAAGTTAATGCATCTATGAAACCAATGGGTACATTACAACCAGAGATCCCATCACCTACCACTATCCCTCAAGATTGACACGTTATTATTCTTGATTTACAAGATTGCTTCTTTAATATACCTCTACACACTTTAGACTGAGAAAAATTCGCTTTCTCCCTCCCTTTTCCTAATCACATCAGGCCTCATAAACGATATCAATAGACCGTACTGCCTCAAAAAATGATAAATTCTCCCACCATGTGTTTTCAGTACTATATAACTAACGCCCTTGAGCCTATGAAAAAGCAATTTCCTGATTTTTTTATTATTCATTATATAGATGATATATTGTTTTGAGCTCCATCTGTTTTAAAAACTCAACACATGTTTGATATAGCTCAACAATGCTTAAACAACTTTGGATTAATCATTGCCCCTGAAAAAATCTAAACCTCTATACCTTACCATTACTTAGGGTTTATTATTAATAGACAACACATTACTCCTCAACTAACACAGATTCATACTGATGATTTATCAACCTTGAATGATTTTCAAAAACTTTTAGGTGATATAAATTAGATTAGGTCCTCTTTGGGCATTGCTAATTATCAACTAATTAATTTATTTAATACTTTGAAAGGAGATTCTAATCTAAATAGCCCTCAATCACTTTCTCAAGAGGTATGACAAAAACTCTATTTAGTGCAAAACAAATGACAGAAACTTGTTCTTACCTGCATTAGACTAGATTTACCTTTAAAATTATTTGTATTCCCCTCTCTTCATTCTCCCATGAGACTTCTTGCCCAACAAGAACACCCAATAAAATGGATCTATATCCATTTTAGAGAAATAAATTCACTTACACCCTACCTTGATTTAATTGCTCTAATCATTATCAGTAAACGAGAACCAAAACTCTAATTGGCTCTGATCCCCATAAAATTGTAATACCTATTAATAAATCTCAATTTGAGAATACAAACTTCTACCGATTTCCAAATAGCTTTTCTAGAATATTTTGGGAAATTTTTATTTTATTATCCCTCTAACAAGCTATGAAATTTCTTCAAAAATACTGAATTTATTATTTCCCACATCATCAGCCCACAGCCTATACCTCAACCTAAAGTGTTCTACATAGATGAGACTGAAAACACCAAAGCCTCATTCTGGTCTCTCAAAGAATATAAAGTCTTTTACACTAAATTCCATTCTGTTCAACAAAGCAAATTATATGTCCTTATTTGAGTTATTTGCCTACATCCCTACCCCATTAATATAGTCTCTGATTCCTTATATTCGGTTTCTTTTATTAAAAATGGAAAAGGCAATGGCACCCCACTCCAGTACTCTTGCCTGGAAAAATCTCATGAGTGGAGGAACCTGGTAGGCTGCAGTCCATGGGCTCGCTAAGAGTTGGACACATAGAAACCTCCACCATAAACTCCAATCAACCTATTATTCAACAACGTGTTTTCGAACTGCGATCCATTATTAAAAACCACACTTCTCCGATTTATATTACACATATTCGAGCACATTCCTATCTTCCTGGTCCTATGACTCATGGTAATGAACAGACTAATAAACTTGTTTCCTTTGCTACTCCAGAAAAACAGCATGCTCTGTTACACAACAATGCTGGCTCTCTACACCAGCGATAAAAAATCCCATACCACCAGGCATATAAATATATATATATGTATATACATATATATATATATATATATATATGTAATTGCTCTACTTGTAGACCCCTACATCTTCAACCATTACCCAAGGTGTTAATCATCAGAGATTACAACCTAATAAACTATGACAAATAGATGTAACTCATTGCCCTAAACTTTCTCCTTCTTCTCTCCTACATGTCTGTATCGACATAAACTCTTCTTTTATCTGAGCCACATCTCTTTGCAGTGAAGCTACACAACACGTCATAACTCACCTATTAGCTTGTTTTGCTATAATAAAAACTCCTACTTCTATAAAAACATACAATGACCCTTCCTATATTTCAAGTTATTTCAAACAATTTTTACAATCATTTTCTATTAAACATATTACAGGTATTCCTTTTAATCCACAAGCACGAGATATAATCAAACAAGAACATCACACACTGAAACTACAAATTAAAAAATTAATTTAAAAGGGGGGAAATACACAGGTACAATACTATCTTCCCTATCTAAAACAGACTTTGCTAGATTCCAAAATAAGCTATTCTCTAAACCTATAACTATTGTTAATACAACTTTATTTGTTTTCAATTTTTTTAACTTACCACAGGGAGAAAAACAGCTCAAGAAACTGAAGATCACTTCTCTTCCACTGTCCATTTGGTACCAAGATGGGTTAACTAATCAATAGAAATCTGGGAAACTAATCTTACAGGGAAAGGGGTATACTTGTATTTCTCCAGATAGATCCAACGAACTCACATGGCTTCCTCTTCGGAAGATTCAACCTAAGGGGGCCCCCAGCATTCAAACTAGAGACGAAACAGCAAAAACCCCAGGAGGAAGAAATTCCAATAAGAGCCATGGCGGCTCTAAAGATCTCCAGAAAGCACCGCCCTTAGCAGCATCAACCTTATGATCTCCCTTCTTGGAGACAGATAAAAACCCTTACTAATCAACCTGAAAATCTGGTTTCTCAACAGGCAATGCCTCAGAATCCAGAAAAAATATTTTTGTTGCTATGCTTGCTTTGCTTGCTTTTCCTTCCCCTGCTCAAGCTGAATTAATGAATCATACTTATTGGGCTTATATACTCAACTCCCTTTTATTACAGGTTGTAGAATGGACAGAAAAGGGACCAATCATATCAACCAATGATTCCATACATATGCCTTCTCCCTGGAGCATGAAAGGGCCCTCGCACTCTGAGGAGGAAGAGAGACTAATTAATATCTCTCTAGGTTATAAAATCCTTCCTTTATGCATGGGCCCCGCAGAATTATGTATAAATGTTAGCCAACAAACATGGGCTTTCATCTTGCCTCCAAAAAAGGACTTTCAGACATTGTTTGGATTATTTACTGCCCTTTCTTTTTATAAGAACCACGTCAACACAACTGAAACTCTAGGGAAAGGACAAAAAACATTATGCAAAAGGTTTACTTATAAAAATTTTAACTATATTCCTGTTCATTGGTACAGGTGTCAAGCCAAATCAGGAAAATTAATGTTTGTGGCCAATTACAACATTGTCATTTGGGGATCCCATGGTATGTGGTTATCTGACTGTTCAGATGATATTAATAGCATTATATGTGATTATACCACTCAAGTAGCATGAAAGATTACCAATATTATGATGGAATATTACCACGACAAAGGACTTCTTGGCTGGCTTGACGGTGGAATGACTCCCCCTCGCCCTCAAATCATCCTCAATAAATGAACTGAACCTAAACGATGAGACATTTGGAAGCTTGTACGAGCACCGAAAGAGCTTGTAACTTGGACTGGATATTTCACAAAGACTAGTCGCAATTCTAGTCATTATCCCTTTCATTGGAATCAGTCATATCTCATACAAGCTTGTGTTCCCCTTCCTTTAGTTATAACTATAGGAAACTTACAATTCAATAAGATTTTACGTTATGTAACTTCTATAAATTGCAAATTATATAACTGTCTTAACTCTTCTATTTCCTTAAGAAATGAATTCTTTTTTGTCAGGAGCCACGTTAGGCATTACTGACAAAATGGAGGAACGGCCCCAACTCCCTCTCCTTGTCCCACAGGCATGGACCCGGGATGAAGGAGTTAGGCCTTGTGATTCTGTTTTTTCCTCTCCTCAGCTGGGTTGACTGAAAAGAATATTAAGATGCTTATTGTTCTTGAGAGGAGCATGAGAAGACACAAAGCCTTCTGCAGCTGTACTCAGAGAATAACTCATAAAGTTAATCATTGACATTCATTCAAGGAACTTTACAAAAGAGTGTTCCAGGATGAACACATAGGCCTCAGCTTGAGGCCCTGGGAGGGATTGCTATCTGAAACCTATTTGTGAGGGAAATGTTTATGGCAAAGGAGTTTGCTGAATTTAGGGCTTAGGAATAATTAAAATAGTTAGAAGCTAAAGATTTAGGAATGTTGTAACGTTAGCATATTTTACTAAAGCTTATAGAGATTAGGAATTTTGGCGATATTAGTGATTAGAAGCCTTTTTAGAGAAAGTGATCTCAGGATACTAGGGGCAAACAGGATTTAGAAAGATAAGAAATAAACTAAGGAATGTGGTATGCAGCCCAGACATTAGCATGAGTTACAATGTATTCACAAGGACACATGAGAAGAAGTAGATAAGAGAATCGCTGAGGCAGGAACTCCTTCTGAGGGGCAACAATGACTTATGAAGACAACAAATCCGGGCCAGGGGAAACTGAAAATGTCAAACCTCTGACCTAATGCTTTTGTAAAAGTATAAAAGAGAATCTTAAGCTTGAAATAAAGATGCAGTCCAAGAAAACTAAATGAGAGGCTGCATCATAACTCGCCAGCACCTCCCATCCCTTCAGGCTGATTCCCTCGCCCCTGGAGCTGAACTCTGGCACCTTTTGATTCTTCGATCTTGACGTAATTTATGGTTGCCAGTAAATCTCCAGCAGCCCTGGGAAGAAGGCCCCATGACCGGGCTCGCTTCCCAGTGTCTTACTAAAATACTCTGATGATCTAAATGATTCATTGGTTGGCTGATTCTTGGCATTTGGGGATTAATAGCTATCTGCACCACTGCTGCCGTCACTGGCGTTGCTTTACAAACTTCAATTCAAACACATGATTTTATCCAAAACTGGACTAAAGGTGCTCATACTATGTGGGCCACTGCCAGGGTCCAGCCCCGGTGGATCCAGGGAATTCGAAGCGAGGATGGAGTCGGCGAGAAAAAACTCATTTATTCAGAAATATAAGATTAGATTAGGAAGTAATAGTATAATAGGAAAATTAAGTGGAGAAAAGAGGCTGAATTAACTTGGTTTACGAGGAAAGCCAATAAAACCTCGAGACAAGAGGTTTGCACCATCTACATGGGCCAACAGCGTCCTCTTGAATATCTAAGGGTGTCCCACTTGGGCTCCCTTTCGCATGGATCTTAGAAAGCCAGGGCAAGTAAGTAGACATGGCTAGCCTCCACGCCCCAGATGGGAATTCAGCCAGAAA
>SJYA01000776.1:1239198-1316605 GCA_006410615.1 Neotragus moschatus | reverse complement strand
TACTCTGCATATAAGTTAAATAAGCAGGGTGACAATATACAGCCTTGATGTAATCCTTTTCCTATTGGACACTTAGGTTGTTCCTATATCACGGCTATTATAAATAATGTTTCTGTGAGCATGGGGGTGCATATATCTTTTAGTGTCTTTGTTTCCTGAAGGCATGTTCCTAGAAGTGGAATTGCTAAATAATATGATAGCTCTATTTTTCAGTTTTTGAGGAAACTTCATACTGTTTTCCATAATGACTATATCAATTTACATTCCTAATAACAGTGCACAAAATTTCTCTACCTCTGTCCAAGCATTTAACTTTTTTTATGCTGAACATTATAACAGATATGAGGTGATTTCATTGTGGTTTTAATTTGCATTTCTATATTAACTAGTGACATTGACCATCTTTTCCCAGACCTTCAGCCATTCATACATCCTTATGGTAAAATGTTTATTCAGATATTTATCAATTTTGATTTTATTATGAGTTATTTTCCCTTTTTTGTTATTGAATTGTACAAGTTGTTTATATATTTTGAGTATTAACATCTTATCACATATATGGTTTGTAAATATTTTTCTTATTCTGCATATTGCCTTTTCACATTGATTTTTTTCTTTATTTTTTATTGAAGTAGAATTGATTTATAATGTAATTTCTGCTCTATAGCAAACTGACTCAGTTATACACATACATACATTGTTTTTAATATTCTTTTCCATTATAGTATTCCAGAGTCAATATGGCAGAGCAGAACGTGCACTCTTTTCCCAGTAACAACACCAAAATCACGACTAGCTGCTGAACCATCATTGACAGGAAAATGTTNTCTGCTCTATAGCAAACTGACTCAGTTATACACATACATACATTGTTTTTAATATTCTTTTCCATTATAGTATTCCAGAGTCAATATGGCAGAGCAGAACGTGCACTCTTTTCCCAGTAACAACACCAAAATCACGACTAGCTGCTGAACCATCATTGACAGGAAAATGTTGAAACCCACCCAAAAAAGATACCCCACATTCAAGGACACAGTAAAAGCCACAACAAGACGATAGGAATGACACCATCACATTTAAGGTCAAACCTCATACCCAGCAGAGACTCTTGAAGAGCACAAACTAAACTGCATACCAGAGCCCAGTGAAAAGAGCAGTGACCTCCGCAAAAGACAGCCAGACCTGCCTATGAGTATTTGACGGTCTCCTGGGGGGCGTGGGACAGCAGGCCACTGCCACAAGGACAGGGGCCCTGGCAGTAGCAGTCCTTGGAGGGGCAGCATGTGGCACAAGTCCTCTCAGAGGAGGCCACCATTAGCACATGATAGAGCCACTGGGTGGGTGAGTCACAAACAGGAGAACAATTATACCAAAGAAGTTCTTCCACTATTGTGAAAGTTCTAGGCCTGACCTCAGACTTCCCAAACTGAGGATCCAGCAAAGGGACTGAGAATCCACAAGGTTCTGACTTTGAAAGTCAGTGGGATTTGATTACAGAACTTCCACAGGACTGGGGAAACAGAAACTCTTGGAGGGTATAAACAAAACCTGTGCTCATCAGGACCCAGGAGAAAGAGGCAGTGACCCCACAAGGGACTTAACCAGACTTGCCTGTGAGTGTTTGTGAGTCTCTGGTGGAGGTGTGGATCAACAGTGGCCTGCTGCCAGTTCAGGGACATTAGCAGCTTTCCTAGGAGGCCTTCTATGCTGACATAAGTCCTTTATGAGGAGTTTGCTATTTACCCTACCATAGTTTGGCCTCAGGCAAAACTACAGGGCGAGAGCACAGCCCCATCCATTTAAAGAAAATTGATTAAAGATTTACTGAGTATGGCCAGAGCAAGACCCAGTTTTCCCCACAGCCAGTCCCTCCTGTCAGGAAGCTTCCATAAGTCTCTTATCCTCACCCATCAGAGGGCATACAGAATGAAAATCACATCACAGAAAACTAACCAAAATGATCACATGGCTCACAGCCTTGTGTAACTCAATGAAACTATGAGCTATGCCATGTAGGGCTATCCAAAATGGACAGGTCATGGTGGAGAGTTCTGATGAAATGTGGCCCACTGGAGAAGGGAATGGCAAATCATGTCAGTATTCTTGCTTTGAGAACCCCATGAACAGTGTGGAAAGGAAAAAAGATATGACTATAAAAGACGAACTCTCCAGGTCTATAGGAGTCCAATATGATACTAGAGAAGAGTAGAGAAATAGCTCCAGAAGGAATGAGGAGGCTGAGACAATGTGGACACAATGCCCAGTTTGAATGTATCTGGTGGTGAAAATAAACTCCAATGCCATAAATAACAGTATGGAATAGGAACCTGGAATGTTAAATCAATATTAATCAAGGTAAATTGGAAGTGATCAAACAGGAGATGGCAAGAGTGAACATCAACATTTTAGGAATCGATGAATTAAAATGGATGGGAATGTGTGGATTTAATTCAGATGACCACTATATACTACTGTGGACAAGAATCCCTTAGAAGAAATGGAGTAGCTCTCATAGTCAACAAAAGAGCCTAAAATACTATATCTGGGTGCAACCTCAAAAATGACAGGATGATCTCAGTTCATTTCCAAGGCAACCATTCAACATTACAGTAATCCAAGTCTATGCCCCAACCACTAACGCTGAAGAAGTTGAAGTTGAACATTGCTATGAAAACCTACAAGCCCTTCTAGAACAAACAACACCAAAAGATGTTCATTTCACTATAGGGGACTGGAATGAAAAACTAGAAAGTTAAAAGATATCTGAAGTAACAGGCAAGTTTGGCCTTGGAGGACAAAATGAGGCAAGGCAAAGTTTAACAGTTTTGTCAGAAGAACACACTGGTCATAGCAAACACCTTCCAACAACACAAGAGACAACCCTCCATATATAGATCACCAGATGGTCAATACCAAAATGAGATTGATTATATTTTTGTAGCTGAAGATAGACTCTATACAGTCAGCAAAAACAAGACCAAGAGTTGACTATGGATCAGATAATGAAATATTTTTTGTGAAATTCAGACTTAGATTGAAGTAAGGAAAACCACTAGACCATTCAGGTATTACCTAAATCAAATCCCTATGATTATACAAAGTATGATGCTGTAAAGAATTTGTTTCATTATTCCAGTTAATTAAGAAAGTGAAATAACAAATAAGATTCAAGGGATTAGATCTGAGACAGAGTGCATGAAGAACTATGGAAATCCATAACACTGTACAGGAAGAGGTGACCAAAACCATCCCCAAGGGGAAAAAAATGCAACAAGGCAAAATGTTTAATTGATGAGGCTTTACAAATAACTGAAAAAAGAGACTTGAAAGGCAAAGGAAAAATATGCTTATCTGAATACAGTCCCATAGAATAGCAAACAGAGATAAGATAAGGAAGCCTTTCTTATCTGCAAAGAAATGAGGAAACCAATGCAAAGGGAAACACCACAGATCATTTCAAGAAAATTGGAGATACCAAGGAAATATTTCATGCCAAAGTGGACACAAAAAGACAGAAAAAGAATGGACCTAACAGAAGCAGATGACATTAAGAACATTTGCAAGAATACACAGAGGAACTCTACAAAAAGGTCTTAAGGATCCAGATAACCACGATGGTGTGATCATTCACCTAGAGCCAGATATCCTGGAGTGTGAAGTCAAGTGGGCCTAGGGAAGCATCACTAAGGACAATGATAGTGGATGTGGTGGAATTCCATTTGAGCTATTTCAAATCCTAACAGATGATACTGTTAAAGAGTTTCATTCAGTATGCCAGTTAATTAGGAACACTCAGCAGTGGCCAGAGGACTAGAAAAGGTCAGTTTTCATTCCAATCCCAAAGAACGGCAATGCCAGAGAATGTTCAAATTACTGTACAATTGTACATATCTCACATGTTAGCAAGATAATGCTCAAAATCCTTCAAGTTGAGTTTCAATAGTCCATGAATTTCCAGATGTACACACTGGATTTAGAAAAATGAGAGGAAATATAAATCAACTTGCCGACACCCATTGGACCATGGAAAAAGCAAGGGAATTCAAGTAAAACATCTACTTCTGGGATCAAGATTGCCGGGAGAAATATCAGTAACCTCAGATATGCAGATGACACCACTCTTATGGCAGAAACTGAAGAAAAACTAAAGAGCATCTTGATGAAAGTGAAAGTGGAGAGTGAAAAAGTTGGCTTAAAGCTCAACATTCAGAAAACTAAGATCATGTCATCTGGTCCCATCACTTCATTGCAAATAGATGGGGAAACAGTAGCTGACTTTATTTTTCTGGGCTCCAAAATCACTGCAGATGGTGACTGCAGCCATGAAATTAAAAGATGCTTACTCCTTGGAAGGAAAGTTATGACCAACCTAAACAGCATATTAAAAAGCAGAGACATTACTTTGCCAACAAAGGTCTGTCTAGTCAAGGCTATGGTTTTTCCAGTAGTCATGTATGGATGTGAGAGTTGGACTGTGAAGAAAGCTAAGCACGGAAGAATTGATGGTTTTGAATTGTGGTGTTGGAGAAGACTCTTGAGAGTCCCTTGGACTGCATGGAGATCCAACCAGTCCATCCTAAAGGAAATCAGTCCTGGGTGTTCATTGGAAGGACTGATGTTGAAGCTGAAACTCCAGTACTTTGGCTACCTGATTCAAAGAGATGGCTCATTTGAAAGGACCCTCATGCTGGGAAAGATTGAGGGCAGGAGGAGAAGGGGACGACAGAGGATGAGGTGGTTGGGTGGTATCACTGACTCATTGGACATGGATTTGGGTGGACTCTGGGAGTTGGTGATGGGCAGGGAGGCCTGGTGTGCTGCAGTTCATGGCATCACAAAGAGTCAGACATGACTGAGTGACTGAACTGAACTGAACTGCTTCATTGACTAAACTAAAGCTTTTGATTGGATCATGACAAACTGTGGAAAATTCTTAGAGAGATGGGAATACCAGACCATGCTACCTGTCTCCTGAGAAATCTGTATGCATGTCAAGAAGAAAGAATTAGAACCAAACATGGAATAATGGACTGGTTCAAAACTGGGAAGGGAGTATGTCAAGGCTGTATATTGTCACCTTGCTTATTTAACATATATGCAGAGTCCATCATGTGAAATGCAAGGCTAGATAAAGCATAAGCTGGAATCAAGATTACCAAGAGCAACATCAATAACGTCAGATCTGCAGATAACACCTAAAAGTGATGACACCATTCTTATGGCAGGGTGAAGAGGAGCTAAAGAGCCCCTTGAAGAAAGTGAAAGAGGAGAGTGAAAAAGTTGGTTAAAACTCAACATTCATAAAATGAAGATCATGGCATCTGGTCCCATCACTTCATGGCAAATAGATGGGGAAACAATGGAAACAGTGAAAGGCTTTATTTTGGGGGCTCTAAAATCATTGCAGATAGTGACTGCAGCCATGAAATTAAAAATGCTTGCTCCTTGGAAGGAAAGCTATGACCAGCCTAGACAGAATATTAAAAAATTGAGACATTACTTAACCAACAAATGTTCATCTAGTCAAAGCTATAATTTTTCCAGTAGTCATCATGTATGGATATGAGAGTTGGATATAAAGAAAGCTGAGTGCTGAAGAACTGATGCTTTTAAACTATGGTGTTGGAGAAGACTCTTGAAAGCCCCTTGGACTGCAAGGAGGTCCAACAAGCCCATCTTAAAGGAAATCAGTTCTGAGTGTTCATTGGAATGACTGATGCTAAAGCTGAAACTCCAGTACTTTGGCCACTGGATATGAAGAATTGACTCATTGGAAAAGACCATGATGCTGGGAAAAATTGAAGGCAGGAGGAGAAGGGGATGAAAGAGCATGAGATGGTTGGATGGCATCACTGACATGATGGATGTGAGTTTGTGTAGGCTCTGGGAGTTGGTGATGGACAGGGATGCCTGGTGTGCTGAAGTCCATGGGGTCACAAAGAGTCAGACACAACTGAGTGACTGAACTGAACTGAACAACTAATTAAAGTATTTAAGTCCTTTGCTAATATTAGCAAAGGGGTCACTTCATCCTCCTTCTGATGTCTATGTCAGAAGCTTTCCTTGTCCCTTTTCTTACTTTAATAAAACTCTGCTACACGAAAGCTCTTCAGTGATCAAGCCTGGTCCCTGGTCCCAAAGCTAAATCTTTGGAGATCACAAATTTGACATCATTCACTGTGAGTTGTCAAATAAGTGGTGTTGGAAAACTGGACAGCAATATGAAAAGAATGAAACCAGAATACTTACTAAAACCCTACACAATTATAAACTCAAAATGCATTAAAGACCTAAATGTAAGACCAAATACAATAAAACTCTTAGAGGAAAACTTAGGCAGGACACTCACATAAATCATAGCTGCTGCTGCTGCTAAGTCGCTTCAGTCGTATCCAACTCTGTGCGACCCCATAGACAGCAGCCCACCAGGCTCCCCCATCCCTGGGATTCTGCAGGCAAGAACACTGGAGTGGGTTGCCATTTCCTTCTCCAATGCATGAAAGTGAAAAGTGAAAGTGAAGTCACTCAGTCATGCCTGACTCTTAGCGACCCCATGAACTGCAGCCCACTAGGCTGCTCTGTCCATGGGATTTTCCAGGCAAGAGTACTGGAGTGGGGTGCCATTGCCTTCTCTGCAAGATCCTTTTTTATCCACCTTCTAAAGTGAAAGTGAAAGTGAAGTAGCTCAGTCATGTCTTCATGACCCCATGGAGTTAGCCTGCACTAGGCTTCTCCATCCATGGGATTTTCCAGGCAAGAGTACTAAAGTGGGTTGCCATTTCCTTCTCCAGGGGATCTTCCCTACCCATGGATCAAACCTGAGTCTCCCACCTTGCAGGCAGACTCTTTACCCTCTGAGCCACCAGGGAAGCTTACCTCTTGAAGTAATGGATATAAAAACAGAAATAAACAAATTGAAACTAATTACACTTAAAAGCTTTTGTACAGCAAAGGAAACAATAAATAAAATTAAAAGACAAATCTCTGAATTTGAGAAAGTGATTGCAAATGAAGTAACTTACAAAGGGTTAATCTCCAAAATATAAAAGCAGCTCATACAGTTCAATGTCAGGAAAATAGCTCAAATAAAAAATGAGAAGACCTAAACAGACATATCTCCAAAGAAGACATATATGTGGCCAATAAATACATGAAAAGATGCTCAACATTGCTTATAATTACAGAAATGTAGATCAAAAGAACAATGAGATTTCATCTCGTGCCAATTAGAATAGGCATCATCAAGAAAATTACAAACAGTAAATGCTGGATAGGACGTGGAGGAAAGAGCACCTTTTTGCTCTGTTGATGGGGATGTAAATTGATATAGCCACTATGAAGAACAGTATGGAGATTCGTTTAAAAGTTAGGAATAAAATTACCATATGATCCAGCAGTCCCACTACTGGGTATGTATGTGAGTGAATGTGTGAGAGTGTGTGTGTGCGTGCATGCTAAGTCACTTCAGTTGCTATGTACCATAGACTGCCAGGCTCCTCTGCTCACGGGATTCTCTAGGCAAGAATACTGGAGTGGGTTGCATTGCCTCCTCCAGGGTATCTTCCCAACCCAAGAATTGAACCCGTGTCTGTTGGATCAGTATCATATTTCTCACATTTCCTGCATTGGCAGGCAAATTATTTACCACTGGTGCCACCTGGGAAGCCCACTACTGGGCATATACCCTGAGAGAATCATAATTCAAAAGACAAATGGATCCCAGTGTTCACTGCATCACTATTTACAATAGCCAGGACATGGAAGCAACCTAAATGTCCACTGACAGATGAATGGATAAAGAAGATGTGGTACATATATACAATGCAATGTTAATCAACCATAAAAGGGAGTGAATTTGAATCAGCTGCAGTGACATGGATGACTCTAGAGCCTGTTATACAGAGTGAAGTAAGTTAAAAAGAGAAACACAAATATTGTATATTAACACATATATATGGAATCTAGAAAGCAGTACTGATGAACTTTTTGCAGAGAAGGAATGCAGAGGCAGATATAGATAGGAGACTTATGGATACCATGGGGTAAGGTGAATAAAGGACAAACTGAGAAAATAGCATTGACATATATACACTACCATGTGTAAAAAAATTAGTGGGAAGCTGCTATATAACAGAGTGCCCAGCATGGCTCTCTGTGATCACCAAGAGGTGTGAGATGGGAAAGAAGCCACAAGAGGGAGGGTATACATCTATAATTAAGACTGATTCGCATTTAATGGCAGAAATCAGCAGAACATTGTAATTATCCTCCAATTAATTTTTAAATTAAAAGAATGATAAAAGAAAGAACAGAATAAAATGAAACAGGAAAATAGTAGAAATAATGAAATTTCCTGAGGCCCCATCTGTCATTTTCCTTGCTCTGATGGTGAACTACAGCTGATCCTCACCTCCCCAGAAAGTCCTCTAATACCTCTAGGTAGGTCTCTGGACCTGCTATCAGTAGTGCGAGGCCAGCTCAGACACTGACCCAGCCCAATTTCTGTGTGTACTTTCCCTCAAAGCCCACAGTTATTAATGCTAGACCAGCCTCAAAATGTGGGAACCCTCATTGTCTATTCAGATATTCCACAAATGCAGTGTTTACCAAGCCAATTACAGGGATTTAATCTGTTGCCCCTGTGGCTGCATGGAGAGAATTCTGTTCCTCTTCTTTGGTAGCACTATCCCTAGGGTTCAGTAGTAGCTGATTAGCGCACACTCACTCAGGCCAGGGAGAAGGAAGGATATGGCACAAGTGGGATGTGGAAGTGCTTGTGGTGATAGAGGCTGGCAGGAAGTTGCGGGAGGCTGGGGTGCACCATATACTCTTGCCTTTCACAGGGAAGTTGTCTTCCACCTCCTGATTGTGGTACCCTAGGCAGTGATGGGCCTGCTGGGAAAGTATATACAGTGTTCTGTACTAGCTCAAAGAACCCTTGGAGGTAGCAGCAGCAACAACAGTGGTAGTGGTCCATGCCTGCCTCTTCAATCCGAGATAGGATCCATGACTCGCAACAGCCCCTGGAGCTCACATAAATGGTGCCCTGCTGCCTAAGGGCATAGCGAGAAAGAAGCTCCTATGGCAGACCCCACCCCCTCCTTGTACACCCCACAACAATGGTCCCATGCCTCTTTGGCATGCCCAGGCTCCTTCTTGGATTCCCTCAGATGTGGTGCATTATACTCTGGCCTCTACAGGCTGTCTTCATGTTGCCAATCTCAGTCTTTTCCCTGGGGTCTGACCTCCAAAGCCAGAGCCTCAGTACCAAGCCCCTGCCCACACTGATTTGTGACAACAAGCAGAAAAATGTCTCAGGCTGGGCAGTGTGCATCAGCTCTGATCCTCTGTGCAGGATTATCTCAGCTTTGCCCACTGTATACTTGTTGCTATACTCTCCTCCAAGGCTCTGAAGCTTCCCATTTGTCTCCACTAGTGAGGATGTGTCCTACGTTGTGGAAAATTTTCTTCCTTCACAGCTCCTTCCCAGATTCCTTTGTCTCTCTCATTTTTATTTGCTTTTTTCCTTTGCTCTACCCAGTTACTTAGAGATTTTCTTTCCTTTTTAGAAGACTAAGGTCTTCTGCCAGAGTGTAGTAAATCTGCTGGGCTTCCCTGGTGTCTCAGGCAGTAAAAAATCTGCTTGGAATGCAGGAGATGTGGGTTCCATCCCTGGATTAGAAAGATCCCCTGGAGAAGGGAATGACTACCCACTCCAGTATTCTTTCCTGGAGAGTCCCCTGGACTGAGGAGACTGACAGGCTACACTTCATGGAGTTGCAAAGAATCAGACATGGCTGAGCTACTAACACAACACTGGGAAGTCATTCCACTTGTAGATGCATTTTTTATATTTTTGTGTGGAGAATGTAAACTCCACGTCTTACTCTCCCATTATCTTTTTACTCCTCCACCAAAAGACATATTAAACTATCTGTATGACATATATTAGGCTTCCCCAGTGACTCAGGAAAGAATCCACCTACAATGCAGGAGACCTGGGTGGTGAAGATCCCCTGAGAAGGAAATGGCAACCCACTCCACTATTCTTGCTTGGAGAATCTAATGGACAGAGGAGCCTGGCAAACTGCAGTCCATAGGGTCATAAAGAGTTGGACATTGAAGTTGGGCTTAGCACACATTCACAGAAACCTGACCCAGGACCATACAGAGGAGCAAATTCTGGTAAATTTAGCTCCCATTCAACTAAAGTCANTTCATTCCAATTCCAAAGAAGGGAAATGCCAAAGAATCCTCAAACTACCACAAAATTGCACTCATCTCACATGCTAGTAAAGTAATGTTCAAAATTCTCCAAGCCAGGCTTCAGCAATACGTGAACCGTGAACTTCCTGATGTTCAAACTGGTGTTAGAAAAGGCAGAGGAACCAGAGAGCAAATTGCCAACATCCGTTGGATCTTTGAGAAAGCAAGAGAGTTCAAGAAAAACATCTACATCTGCTTTATTGACTACACCAAAGCCTTTGACTGTGTGGATTACAACAACCTGTGGAAAATTCTGAAAGAGATGGGAATACCAGACCACCTGACATGCTTCCTGAGAAATCTGTATGCAGGTCAGGAAGCAACAGTTAGAACTGGACATTGAAAAACAGACTAGTTCCAAACTGGGAAAGGAGAACATCAAGGCTGTGTATTATCACCCTGTTTATTTAACTTATATGCAGATTACATCATGTGAAATGCCAGGCTGGATGAAACACAAGCTAGAATCAAAATTGCTGGGAGAAATATCAATAACCTCAGATATGCAGATAACACCATCCTTATGGCAGAAAGCGAAGAACTAAAGGGCCTCTTGATGAAAGTGAAAGAAGAGAGTAAAAAAGTTGGCTTAAAACTCATCATTCAAAAAACTAAGATCATGGCATCTGGTCCCATCACTTCATGGCAAATACATGGGGAAATAATGGAAACAGTGNAAGCAACAGTTAGAACTGGACATGGAACAACAGACTGGTTCCAAATCCAGAAAGGAGTATGTCAAGGCTGCATATTTTCATCATGCTTATTTAACTTATATGCAGAGTACATCATGTGAAATGCTAGGCTGAATGCTGGGATGAAGCACAAACTAGAATCAAGATGCAGGGAGAAATATCAATAACCTCAGATATGCAAATAACACCACCCTTACGGCAGAAAGTGAAGAGGAACTAAAGAGCCTCTTCATGAAAATGAAAGAGGAGAGTGGAAAAAGTTGGCTTAAAACTCAACATTCAGAAAACAAAGATCATGGCAATTGGTCCCATCACTTTGTGACAAATAGATGGGGAAACAATGGAAACAGTGACAGACTATTTTGAGGGGCCCCAAAATCACTGCAGATGGTGACAGCAGCCATGAAATTAAAAGACATTTGCTCCTTGGGAAAAAAAGCTATGACCAACCTAGACAGCATATTAAAAAGCAGACATTACTTTGCCAACAAACGTCCATCTAATCAAAGCTATACTTTTTCCAGTAGTCATATGTGGATGTGAGAGTTGTACTATAAAGAAAGCTGAGCCCTGAAGAATGGATGCTTTTGAACTGTGGTGTTTAAGAAGACTCTTGAGAGCCCCTTGGACTTCAAGGAGATCCACGCAGTCAATCCTAAAGGAAATCTGTCCTGAATATTCATTGGAAGGACTGATGCTGAAGCTGAAACTCCAATACTTTGGCCACCTGATGCAAAGAACTGACTCATTTGAAAAGACCCTGCTGCTGGGAAAGATTGAGGGTGGAAGGAGAAGGAGACAACAGAGGAAGATATGGTTGGATGGCATCAGTGACTCGATGGACATGAGTTTGAGCAAGCTAAGAGTCGGACACCACTGAGCAACTGAACAGAACTGATCTTGCTGTAAGACATGTTTTTCCAGGAAACAGAAACCTTCTGGCTAATCTTGTCATAAGATGTAAGTGTACGAGTGTGTCTGGTAATACATTTACAACCTTGAGCCATTCTTTGGATCTATTCAGTTCAGTTCAGTTCACTGAGTCATGTTCAACTCTTTGTGACCCCCATGGACTGCAGCATGCCAGGCTTCCCTGTCCATCACCAACTCCCAGAGCTTGCTCAAACTCATGTCCACTGAGTCAGTGATACCATCCAACCATCTCATCCTGTGTCGGCTTCTTCTTCTTCTGCCTTCAGTCTTTCCTAGCATCAGGGTCTTTTCCAACAATTTTGATCTATTATTAGTAATCAATTGAAAAAGTATATAGTATCTTGCTAAAAACTAGCAAGGGGGTTACTCTCCTTCCCTCTTCCAATGCCTCTTATTAAAAACTCTTTCTATCTCTGTTACTTTAATAAAACTTTGCTACATGAAGCTCTGGGTGACTGAGTCTGTGTCCTTCAGTCCCAAAGTGAAATTATCTCCTTCAGAGANCAAGGGGGTTACTCTCCTTCCCTCTTCCAATGCCTCTTATTAAAAACTCTTTCTATCTCTGTTACTTTAATAAAACTTTGCTACATGAAGCTCTGGGTGACTGAGTCTGTGTCCTTCAGTCCCAAAGTGAAATTATCTCCTTCAGAGATCAAGAATCTGTTCATCGCTGCCCTATAACCTATCATTATTCTCAAAAGCAGAGACATTACTTTGCCAACAAAGCTCCGTCTAGTCAAGGCTATGGTTTTTCCTGTGATCATGTATGTATGTGGGAGTTGGACTGTGAAGAAGGCTGAGCCCTGAAGAATTGATGCTTTTGAACTGTGGTGTTGGAGNATACTGATTTGTGACCACAAGCAGAAAAATGTCTCAGGCTGGGTAGTGTGCATCAGCTCTGATCCTCTGTGCAGGATTATCTCAGCTTTGCCCACTGTATACTTGCTATACTCTCCTCCGAGGCTCTGAAACTTCCCATTTGTCTCCACGAGTGAGGGTGTGTCCTACATTGTGGAAATTTTTCTTCCTTCACAGCTCCTTCCCAGATTCCTTTGTCTCTCTCATTTTTATTTGCTTTATTCCTTTTGCTCTACCCAGTTACTTAGAGATTTTCTTTCCTTTTTAGAAGACTAAGGTCTTCTGCCAGAGTGTAGTAAATCTGCTGGGCTTACCTGGTGGCCCAAACAGTAAAAAATCTGCTTGGAATGCAGGAGATGTGGGTTCGATCCCTGGATTGGAAAGATCCCCTGGAGAAGGGAATGACTACCCACTCCAGTATTCTTTCCTGGGGAGTCCCATGGACTGAGGAGACTGACAGGCTACACTTCATGGAGTTGCAAAGAATCAGACATAGCTGAGCTACTAACACAACACTGGGAAGTCATTCCACTTGTAGATGCATTTTTTATATTTTTGTGTGGAGAATGTAAACTCCACGTCTTACTCTCCCATTATCTTTTTACTCCTCCACCAAAGGACATCTTAAACTATCTGTATGACATATATTAGGCTTCTCCAGTGACTCAGGAAAGAATCCACCTACAATGTAGGAGACCTGGGTGGTGAAGATCCCCTGAGAAGGAAATGGCAATCCACTCCATTATTCTTGCTTGGAGAATCTAATGGACAGAGGAGCCTGGCAGGCTGCAGTNAGGACATCTTAAACTATCTGTATGACATATATTAGGCTTCTCCAGTGACTCAGGAAAGAATCCACCTACAATGTAGGAGACCTGGGTGGTGAAGATCCCCTGAGAAGGAAATGGCAATCCACTCCATTATTCTTGCTTGGAGAATCTAATGGACAGAGGAGCCTGGCAGGCTGCAGTCCATAGGGTCATAAAGAGTTGGACATTGAAGTTGGGCTCAGAAACCTGACCCAGGACCATACAGAGGAGCAAATTCTGGTAAATTTAGCTCCCATTCAACTAAAGTCNTTTACATTTTGATATATAGATAAAATATTTGAGAGCATAAAGATTTATTTGAACTAAGGAATACTTGAATGGATGTTGCTCTTTCCTAGGGTATCAGGATGGATATCAGTAATTGCAATGTTAAATGCTAGCTGTAGTTAAGGAAAGAGGCTAGCAGTTGTTTCAAATGATCCCTTAAATATCAGTTTTCAAAGTCTTTTAATCTCTGAATAACTTGCTTAATTTATACTATATTTATATGGATTTATGTTATACTATTCCAATAAATGACTTGAAATGCCAATGCCAGTGCTAAAGTCTACCTGACAAATTACAATGAAACCTTAGACACGTTTTTCTTTTTTTAAAGTGAGGTTGGTAGTAAGAGCATCATACAATTTAAACATAGTCTTCAAAATGTCCAGATACGCCAAAACACTAGTGCTGAGTAGCTTTTATTTTGTATAGAATATATTGATTCAAGATATTTTAAAAATAATTTTCTTAACTTTTTCAAAATGTTAGTTAATATAACCCACTCTACCTTGACACTCTCATGGGATGTCATATCAGTTTCTGAATGGCCACTTGCTTATTTCATAAACATTTTTTGAGAACCTACCATGTGAGACCAATAGCATAAGTGGTAGTCAGGACTTTCAAAGAGCTCTGGCCAACCGGAGAGTCAGAGTTAAAACAGAAAAAAAAAAAAAAAAAGACATGATAAAAGTGACACGTGTATGAATAAAGACAAAATGAAATGGCATGAAAGCCCAAAATAAGGAGCTTGGAGGACTTATTAGAGATCCTAGAACAGGAGAAATTTAAGTTGGATCTTGAAAGAGATCCAAACTGCATTTGACAAGCCAATAGATGGAAGAAGGATGTTTCAGACAGAATAATCAGTTTAACAATAAGAAGAGACAGATATGGTTTGAATGCTTATCATTAGTCAAGCTGGATAAAAATGTGCTTTTATTCATTATGAAAGTGAAAGTCACTTAGTCGTGTCTGACTCTTTGCAATCCAATTCTCCAGGCCAGAATACTGGAGTGGGTAGCCTTTCCCTTCTCCAGGAGATCTTCCCAACCCAGGGATCAAACCCAGGTCTCCCCACATTGCAGGTGGATTCTTTACCAGCTGAGTTCACAATGTAAGCCCAAGAATACTAGAGTGGGTAGCCTATCCCTTCTCCAGTGGATCTTCCTGAACGAGGACTCGAACCACAATCTCCTGCATTGCAGGCAGATTCTTTATCAACTGAGCTACCAGGGAAGCCCTGAAGACATTCATTATGAATGTCCTATAATTACCATTATTATTCCCACACTACATATTAAGAAACTAAATCTCAGAAATGTCTTATAGCTAGTAAAGAGCAGATTTGGTATTCAGACTCAGCTAGTCTAACAGGTTTTACACTCTTTACCCACTCTAGTACTCTTTCCTGGAAAATCCCATGGGCGGAGGAGCCTGGTAGGCTGCCGTCCATGGGGTTGCACAGAGTGGGACACTACTGAGTGACTTCACTTTCACTTTTCACTTTCATGCATTGGAGAAGGCAATGGCAACCCACTTCAGTGTTCTTGCCTGGAGAATCCCAGGGATGAGGGAGCCCAGTGGGCTGCCGTCTATGGGGTCGCACAGAGTCGAACACGACTGAAGCGACTTAGCAGCAGCAGCAGCAGCAGCAGCAGCAGCACAATGGCACTTAGATAGCATAAGAAAAGATGCAGGTAGAGGGTGAAGGAGCTTTGAGTAGGTGCTTTAGTAAAAAATCTTTAAACCTCTCCAGGGCTCAATTTAAAGCACAGAGTTTGTAATTTCAAGTATACCCTATTCCAAGAATAAAATATTTTTGTGAATATATTTTTAAATGACCAAGTGGTTCAGAACTTAAACTTAGGGGTTTGTTCTATTCTCTTAAAAAATGTGGTGCCTGTATCAAAAATTATTGTCTTCTCCAAAATTTTCCAAAGTGACCCTCTTCTCTATCTTGTTACAGTTGTCATAGAAAGAAATAATCATAAATACACCTCTGCTGGGCTTCTTAATCTCTTAAAATATGTGAAATTTCTTTTTCTTTTTTTTCTAAAGAAAGGCTGTTTTGGACTCCCAGCACCTCTTCCTCACCTTCAGTAGCATACGTTTAATTAATATTTGCTTATAACCAAGTCTACCTTTTTTCTTTCTTTTTTTTTTTAGTCTCTCTAAGTGAATTTTTAGAGATAAGTCCTGAAAAACTAATAATGGCCCTGGGGCAGGATGACACACCCAAAATAACATTGCAGCTGGCTTGGTTTTTGTTAATTTTACAGGAATGTTCTGCTTTAGAAATACCCACTATATAACCCTTAATTTGAATATATATTTAAGGCAGTAGTTAGTACTGTCACATAAGAATTAACTTCAAACTTTACTCATGAAGAGGTATTACTAACCCACATGAAAACTGGCAGGGGGAAAATGAAAGGGTTAGATAGGCCTTGGTAAGGAGGTCAGGGTCCCCAAGTGGCAGGAGGAAATAAACCACAAGTAGCAGACATTTGTTGTTGTTGCTTTTTGTTTTTCTCTCTTCTCTACACAAGATTAAAGGAGGCTGCTTTTAATCTTTTGTTGCCGTGATGATACTTGAAACTAACTTTGAGCTGCTAATGGCTCAGCAAAACAATAAGTATTACTCAGGAAAATGCTTTTCTTGAGCTATGTTAATGAAACTATGTATTTGCTTGGGAATCTGCCTTTTTTCAAGACTCATGTCAATCGTTGTATGGCTGTGGATGACTCCCTTTGTGCAGGTGCTATCTCAAAATGCACGTGTTTGGAGAGAAGCTTGGTGCAACTCTAAGCCTTGAGGTGTTTCTTTTATCTATGATTAGCAGCTTACTAACTAGTATAAACCACTTTGCTAAAAAACCAACAAGGGGGCACTCTTCCTGTCTCCTTATTATGTCCATGTCAGCTTTCTCTATCCCTTTACACTTTAATAAAACTTTGCTACGCAAAAACTCTGTGTGATCAAGCCTCATCTCTGGCCCCAGACAAAAATTCTTTCCTCGGGAAGCCACATATACCGGTCCATTTACAGCTTTCAAAAACTAAATGCAAAGCATCAGGACAAGGGTAACTGATGACACTCACCTAGTTAAAATGCCTTTTACCCTTTATTTTTGCTTATAAGACAAGATAGTAGACTAGTAGATGTAGATGGTGATAAATTGGATTTAACCCTTACGGCAACTATGATGATTGCTAGGGATCTATTGATTTTCTTTTTATGTAACATTGTAGAATTAAAAACAGTTATAGTTATCCTATATTTAAATTTCTCCTCCTATTTAAACCCCATTAATCACTCATAAAGATTTTTTTTTATTCTAACACTTATATGATCCCTTCCTTACACAATATTCCCATGCTTTCTTTTTTCTTTATCTCAGATTACCTAAGTGAGTATTTGTAGTAGGCAGTCTCTAAGTTGGTACATAATGACTCTGTCCTCATGATTTTCATGCCCTCATGCCATATACTCTTTTTGTATTTGAGCTGATCTTATTGACTCTCAGNAACACTCATAAAGATTTTTTTTTATTCTAACACTTATATGATCCCTTCCTCACACAATATTCCCATGCTTTCTTTTTTCTTTATCTCAGATTACCTAAGTGAGTATCTGTAGTAGGCAGTCTCTAAGTTGGCACATAATGACTCCGTCCTCATGATTTTCATGCCCTCATGCCATATACTCTTTTTGTATTTGAGCTGATCTTATTGACTCTCAGTGAATAGAATACAACAAAACTGTGTCTGTTTTGATACTGGATTATAAACCGACTGTGGCTTTCATTTTGGTAGTATAGACACTGCCTGACATAGTGGTTTGATTTACAACTTTTCAATTTTATGATAGTTTGAAATCTATTTGCATTCAGCAGAAATGTGAATTCAAAATTTCAATTTTTATATTTTTCCTGTCTAGTGATAAGCAGTATGATACTCTCTTGTGATGCTGAGCAGTGGCAGTTAGACCCAGTTCCCAGTCAAGCCACTCAATCATGAGAGTAAACTACCAGCATACTTACAACTATTGTCTATCCATACAATCTTTCTGTTTTAATCTCTCACACAGTATTCAATAAAGTACATGAGATATTCAGCATTATAAAACAGACTTTGTGTTACATGATTTCACCCAACTATTGGCTAACGTGTTCTAAGCACATTTAAGATAGTGTACACGTTTAGGGACTTCCCTGGTAGCTCAGCTGGTAAAGAATCTGCCTGCAATGCAGGAGACCTTGGTTCAATTCCTGGGTCAGGAAGATCCCATACAGAAGGGATAGGCTACTCACTCCTGTATTCTTGGAATTCTCTGGTGGCTCAGACAGTAAAGAATCCACCTGTGAACACAGGAGACCTAGGTTCAATCACTGGGTTGGGAAGATGCCCTGGAGGAGGGCATGGCAACACACTCAAGTATCCTTGCCTGGAGAATCCCATGAACAGAGGAGCCTGGCAGGCTACAGTCCATGAGGTTGCAAAGAGTCAGATACAATTGAGCAACTAAGTACAGTACACCTTAGGCTTAACAAAGGCTTCCCTGATGTCTCAGATGGTAAAGAGACTGCCTGTAATGCAGAACACCCAAGTTCAAGGATGTTCAGTGAGTTAGATATTTTAATTGCACTATTTACTTGTGATATTTTCAACTTACAATGGGGTTTATCAGGATGTAACCCCTCTGTAAGTTGAGGAAGATCTGTACTCTCTTGCTGCCTCAAGCTAGAAGGAAACCAGCTAACATCTTGTGAGCCACCCTGTATAGAGGCATCTATTACTTTGCTAGGGATGCCATAACAAAATACCATAGACTGGTGGTTCAAACACAGACATACATTTTTTTTTTCAACAAGACCCAAATCAAGGTGCCATCAGGATTGGTTTTTCCCAAAACCTCTTCTTGGCTTCAAGATAACTGCCCCTTGCTGCATCTTCACTTGGTTCTACTTTGGTGTCTGTTTTTGTGTCCTAAGTTGTTCTTCTTACGAGGATACCAGTCATCAGATTAGGGCTCCCCCAGCAGCCTTATTTTAATTTAATCACCTCTTTAAAGGACCAATCTCCAAATATAGTTACATACTAAAGTGCTGAGGATTAGAGTTTCAACATACGAATTTGGAGGGGGACACAATTCAGCATACAACAAGGCCTAAATGGCAAAGTACGAAGGGAGGCCTTAATTCAACAACCTCTTAGGAAACTGCTGCCTATAATCATATATGTGAACTTGGAAGTAGATACACCTCTAGGAGAATCTTCTGATGAAATCAAAGCCTTGGAAAACTGCCTGACTGTATCTGGTGAGTAAACTTGAGTCAGAGGCACCAATGTACATCAAAACTAATTACATTAGTGACCTGCAGAAAGTGTGAGGTAAATCTTTTTTCTTGCAGACTTTTAAGTTTCAGGGGAAGTTTTTACACAGCAAGAGATGACAGTATCTTATCTGTAACATCAGTTTTAGTTTGGTGGATCTGTTTTTCTGTAGTAGAAGAACATTTTAACCAAATTAGGAGAAATGACTATGGTTGGCATTGTAGCACGCCGTCCAGATTCCCACATCATATTTTCCCAGCTAATGAGTGTTGGTTCCTGACAGTACACAGCTGCATCCCTATCAAAAATTGCACTCAGCTGAAAGATAATTTTATTTGATGAGTCAAACCTTACCTGTCTTCAAGTTAGGGAGTCTGAGCTTAGTGAGAACTGATGATCTACCTACATAGAGATTCTGGCTTTTCAGAGTTTCCTAAAGGGTCCTCCACAAATGAGACACAGATCTAAGGAAAATATAATATGTTTCATCTCCTCTTTTTCTTGGTGCTATACTCACCTTGGCATCACTGATTCAATGGACATGAACTTGGGCAAACTCCAGGAGCAGGAGATAGGGACAAGGAGGCCTGGTGTGTTGCAGTCCATAGCGTCACAAAGAGTCAGATACGAATGAGTGACTGAAAAACATACTCACTTTGAGGCTTCCCTGCTTGGCTCCAAGCAGTACCAAATCTGCCTGCAGTGAAGGAGACCTGGGGTCGATCCCTGGATCAGAAAGATCCCCTGGAGAAAGTAATGGCTACCGATTTCAGTATCCTTGTCTAGAGACTTTCATGACAGAGGAGTTGGGCAGGTTATAATACTGAGTTGCAAAGGGTTGAACACGACTGAGTGACTAACACTTTCACTAAAACTTCATACTCACCTTGGGATTCAAGCCTTGTTCATCTTCATCAAGATATATTAGACTTGAAGGGGAAAAAAGCAGAAGAGCTACTTCCAAGTGAGATGAATTTTATTCCTTACTCTAGGATAAAATACCCAGCTTTGTTTATGCTAAACTCAGAAATTTTTCTCTTCGCTCCTCCAACTCTGTTTCAACTTACAGAAGCCACTAGGGAGCAGCAAAATAATAAGATTGCTTTTCCTGATTATTCCTTGCAAATATGTTATTCAGAACAAGTGAAAACAATTAAAAGTGGATCACTGGCATTCATCTCAATGATGACCATTCTGTTTGATTCTCCTTCCTCAAAATAAAACAGAGCATATTTTTATCAAAAAATTATCTATTCTTTGACAAAATGAAGCAGATTTCTTAAAAACCTGCAATATGAAGTTACAAATTGAGTCAAATAATCTATGTTGTCAAAAAGACTGAATATTTTTAAATCCACAATAATTTTTATTCATAAGTTTTATATTCAACAACTGTTAGGACTCCACAGTCACCTTTTTGGAAATGTCAAAGCAAAGTGCTCACACATTAAAGCTGAAATGAGAACACTTAACTACATCAATGAGCTACAATCTAACCAGAAAAATTGATCTTCAATAACATGATCACTCAATAGATTGGCATAGTCTTAGAAAGTTATCATGCATGCACGCTAAGTCATTTCAGTCGTGTCTGACTCTGCAATCTGATGGAGTGTAGGCTGCAGGTTCCTCTGTCAATGGAATTCTCCAGGAAAGAATTCTGGAGTGCGTTACCATGCCCTCCTCCAGGGGATCTTCCCAACCTAGGGACCAAACCTGAATATTGGTAGTCAGGTCCTTTACCAACTAATAATGACCCCTGGGAAACCAGAGAAATTCATCACCTAATTGCTAGATTCTTCTGTGCTGCATTAAGGGAGATACTAGAGCGTGTAGATAATAGCATCCAAATAATTGGGTATCTGGATAAGAAAAAAAGAGCATGTTTAAACATCCTCAACACAAAGAAAACAAAATACAGTACAGTTTTCAAGTTCTTATCTTTGTCTCATATTTATGATTGACATTCATCAGACTAATCTTCAAAGCTGTTTTAAACTCCTTGTTCAGTTCAGTTCAGTCACTCAGTCATATCCAACTCTTTGTGACCCCAAGAACTGCAGAACTCCTGGCCTCCCTGTCCATCTCCAACTGCCAGAGTCTACCCAAACCCATGTCGATTGAGTAGGTAATGCCATCCAACCATCTCATCCTCTGTCGTCCCCTTCTCCTCCTGCCCTGAATCTTTCCCAGCATCAGAGTCTTTTCCAATGAGTCAGCTCTTCGCATCAGGTGGCCAAAGTATTGGAGTTTCAGCTTCAGCATCAGTCCTTCCAATGAAAACTCAGGACTGATCTCCTTTAGGATGGACTGGCTGGTTCTCCTTGTAGTCCAAGGAACTCTCAAAAGTCTTCTCCAACACCACAGTTCAAAAGCAACAATTCTTCAGCACTCAGCTTTCTTTATAATCCAACTCTCACATCCATACATGAATACTGAAAAAATCATAGCCTTGACTAGCCAGACCNGGATGGACTGGCTGGTTCTCCTTGTAGTCCAAGGAACTCTCAAAAGTCTTCTCCAACACCACAGTTCAAAAGCAACAATTCTTCAGCACTCAGCTTTCTTTATAATCCAACTCTCACATCCATACATGAATACTGAAAAAATCATAGCCTTGACTAGCCAGACCTTTGTTGGCAAAGTAACATCTCTGCTTTTTAATATGCTGCCTAGGTTTGGTTAAATTTTCTTCCAGGGAGTAAGCATTTTTTAATCTCATGGCTGCAGTCACCATTGGCAGTGATTTTGGAGTCCCCAAAAATAAAGTCTTTCACTGTTTCCACTGTTTCCTCATCTATTTGCCATGAAGTGATGGGACCAGATGCCATGATCTTCATTTNGAAAAACCATAGCTTTGACTAGATGGACCTTTGTTGTCAAAGTAATGTCTCTGCTTTTTAATATGCTGTCAAGGTTGGTCATAACTTTCTTTGCAAGGAGTAAGTGTCTTAATTTCATGGCTACAGTCACCGTATGCAGTGATTTTGGAGCCCAAAGAAGTAAAGTCTGCCACTATTTCCACTGCCCCATCTATTTGTCATGAAGTAATGGGACCCTATGCCATGATCTTAGTTATCTGAATGTTGAACTTTAAGCCAACTTTTTGACTCTCCTCTTTCACTTTCATCAAGAGACTCTTTAGTTCTTCTTCACTCTCTGCCATAAGGGTGGTTTCATCTGCATTTCTGAGGTTATTGATATTTCTCCTGGCAATCTTGATTCCAGCTTGTGCTTCCTCCAGCCCATCCTTTTCTCATGATGTACTCTGCATATTGGCCCCAGATAAATAACACAGGAAGGGAACAAAGCTCTACCCATCAACAGAAAATTGGATTAAAGATTTACTGGTCATGGTCCCGCCCATCAGAAAAAGACCCAGTTTGCCCCTCAGTCAGTCTCTNCATCCTTTTCTCATGATGTACTCTGCATATTGGCCCCAGGTAAATAACACAGGAAGGGAACAAAGCTCTACCCATCAACAGAAAATTGGATTAAAGATTTACTGGTCATGGTCCCGCCCATCAGAAAAAGACCCAGTTTGCCCCTCAGTCAGTCTCTCCCATCTGGAAGCTTCCATAAGCCTCTTATCCTTCTCCATCAGAGGGCATATAGACTGAAAACAAAAATCACAGATAATTAGCCAGTCTGATCACATGGACCACAGTCTTGTCTAACTAAATGAAAGTAGGAGCCATGCCGTGTAGGGCCATCCAAGATGGATGAGTCATGGTGGAGAGTTCTGACAAAACGTGGTCCACAAGAGAAGGGAATTGCAAACCATGTCAGTCTTTTTATCTTGAGAACCCCATGAACTGTATGAAAAGGAGAAAGATAGGACACTGAAAGATAAACTCCCCAGGTCTGTAGGTGCCAATATGCTACCTGAGATCATTGGAGAAGTAACTCCAGAAAGAATGAAGAGACAGATCCAAAGCAAAAACAGCACCCACTTGTGGATATGATTAGTGATGAAAGTAAAGTCCATGCTGTAAAGAGCAACATTGCATAGGAACCTGGAATGTTATGTCCATGAATCAAGGCAAATTGGAAGTGGTCAAACAGGAGATGGCAAGAGTGAACACTGACATTTTAGGAATGGTTCTATGAAGACCTATAAGACCTTCTAAAACTAACACCCAAAAAAGATGTCCTTTTCATTATAGGGGACTGGAAAGCAAAAGTAGGAAGTAAAGAAAAGCCTGGAGTAACAGGCACATTTGGCCTTGGGGTACAGAATGAAGCAGGGCAGAGGCTAAATAGAGTTTTGCCAAGAGAATGCACTGGTCACTTAGCAAACACTCTCTTCTATCAACACAAGAGAACTTGTATGGTCACTAGAATAAATCCAGTGATTCCAGTTTGAAAAAATACTGCCTTAGATAAATACATCAAATCACAAAGAAAGTAATTCAATGACTTTATGCTTGGCATTCCTTTTTCACTTAGTGGAACTCATGCAAATGTGTGATGCCAGTGATTTCCTGCCTCACACTAGATGTGAGAGGTTCTATTTCTTTTTCTTGCTCTCCTATGATTCTTATAGTAAAAGAAACCCTCTTTATCTCTTCATGCTCTTTCATATCTATTTAGATACTTATTTAAATATTGTACATATTTATTTATTATTAAATATTATAGATCTTTATAATAATTTTGTTTTTTTTTCCCTTTTCAGAAAACTCGTAGTGACTTATTAGCATTGATAAATTCAGTAGGTAACACATATAGAGATTTCACTAGATATGAGACTCTTGACTGAGAGCTAGTATGATTAGTATCCATTGTGTTTCATAGCTGACATAACTAAACAAAGACATTTTAGATGGTAAGGTAGATAGCCCTCATTGTCAGAGGGACAGTATCATGTTCATCCCTGAGTGGTTACAGGAAGCTATTGAACCAGCATGGTGTTGATTAAAAAGAAGAGATGTTCAGAGGCAGTTTGGGAGAGACCACATTATCTAGATTCATATTCCCTCACTCTCTTCATCTGTCTCTTTTACTTTGCTTGCCAGTGTAAGTGCATGCTAGACAGAACTAATTATTATGACAGCAGTTTTGATAAATAGTACACCTGGTTTTTGCATTCCCAGGAAAATGTTCATGTCCTTGAGTATCATTTTGTATGTGACTATGTTTATTATGCAAGTGTCAGAGTTATTCAAGCATATTAGTAAAGTATTCTGGGAGTACAGAAGACTGAGCATTTAATAGTCAGAGAAGAGTATGGCTTCTCTTTCAGAGAAGAATATGGAAACAGAGACAAAATTAGATCCTAGAGAATAATAAAATGTAGAGTGCTGAGACAATTACCTTATGAGTTTTTCCAGCTTTATTGAGATACAATTGGCACATAACATTAAGTATAAAGCATACAATATGTTGATTTGATACATATGGCAAACCGACTACCACCGTTCTCATAATTTTTAAAGCATAAGACTATGTATTGAGTATGTTTTCCTGAAATCCCATTACTAATTCTTTACTGGTGGTTAGAATATTCTTCTCTGGTTACTATCTAGATTTCTCTATAAGTCAGACAACAGANGGCTGGAATAAGCACAAGCTGGAATCAAGATTGCCAGGAGAAATATCAATAACCTCAGATATGCAGATGACACCACCCTTATGGCAGAAAGTATAGAGCTTCTTGTTGAAAGTGAAAGAGGAGAGTGAAAAAGTTGACTTAAAGCTCAACATTCAGAAAACTAGGTCCCATCACTTCATGGCAAATAGAAGAGGAAACAGTGAAAACAGTGTCAGACTTTATTTTGGGGGGCTCCAAAATCACTGCAGATGGCAATTGCAGCTATGAAATTAAAAGACGCTTACTCCTTGGAAGGAGTCACTCCTATTCTTTGTGAACCTACAGACTGTAACCTGCCAGACTTTTCGTCCTTGGAATTCTCCAGGCAAGAATATTGGATTGCCATGCCCTCCTTCAGGGGATTTTCCTGACCCATGTATCAAACACACTTCTTTTATGTCTCCTACATTTGCAGGTGGGCTCTTTACCATTAGCAACTCCTGGGGAGCCCAAGAACAGTGCCATATCTACTTGCAAGTAAGCACACATGCATGTAAATGCTGGCAGAGAGAAGAAACTCCTTCCACTTGCAGATTTTATGCCTGCTTCTGCCTTTTAGAGCCAGTGTCAACTTAAAAAAAAAAAAAGAGAGAGCACAATGTGAGAGTTGCAAGTTAAACTTTCTTTGGGGCAAAATGAGAACTGTAGCCCATGAGACAACACCTCAATAGCTCTGAGAAACTACTCCAAAGACGTAGGGAGGAAGTACAGTAAGAATGTAATTTTGCTGAAGTGAGACTACATTCAACCAAGCAGATATTTTTCCAGAAGCTTTCTGCCAATCACAAGGAACAGTCATTACCATGAAGGATTTTAGTGCTTTTCTAGATATGAGATATAAGAACTGGGCTCATAAAATCAGCTCCTGAAAATATCTAACTACCTAAACACCTAACCTGTCAGTTTTTCCCCAAAGCACAGAATCCCCCATTTCTGCTCTCCGATCTGAACTCCTTTCAGGGGGTGTTGAAGGTAAGTAGCTAAAGTAGCACATGATTCAATCCTAGTAGAGGTACATGGCAAGTGCCCATGGCAATTGCCAATTTGAATTTATTCTAGTAAATGTCCATTTTCTGAGAAATTTGGCAGTTTGTTTTCACTGCAATCAACTATCTGATTATGAGCTTGTAGAGATGGAGAACTAGAACTCTCACCAGCCTCTCCCAACAATTTCAGAGTACCCATATACATGAAAGGAAAAAAATTCTGGCACTCACTGAAAAGTCAAATTAGTTTAGGCTAAGTTTTAAATAACCTTTTACTCACAGAGACTAAATTCTCAGAAATAAAAAAAGGAAAATTTTAGACTGAATGTTGAATATTATATTAAATATTGTTGGACAAATAGATATTTAGATATCTATTACATTAAATTTCTTGATTTGCTAGGTCAAAAACAAGCCACGTTATGCATCTTCTGGACATAACACAAAGTTTTATTCGTTTGTTTTTTGAGTTAAATTATCATTTGTTATAATGTAATAATGTAATGTTTATCAAGTTGTATATGATATAACAATCATTTTTTTATTTTCAATCCATTATGAATTGATAATTTTATAAAACACAATAAAAATTAAATATTAAAAAGTAAAAGAGGAAAGATATATACTCTTTTCTGCACTAAATTCCACAGACATGCAATTACTCTGATACTGCTATAAAATTTCTAAATATCTATTTTTATTTCTGTATTTATTTGGTCATAAACCAGTTGTATGGGAATCTGGACAGGACCTGTTGATAGACCACATTTTTAAGTACAACAAAGAGTTTTTTCAAAATAAATTCAAAGGCTTATAAATTTTCCTTTAAAATGGGCACTATCCTAACCAGTCTGATTGTTGTTTCCCAGATTAAAACATCTTCCACTCTTCAAGCTGCTTCTTTTGACAATTAGCTCTATAAACTGAAATAACATGCTTATATTAATGTTACTATTGCTTGATTTTTCAATATTGTTGTTGTTCAATTGCCGAGTCGTGTCCAACTCTTTGTGACACTGTGGACTGCAGCACACCAGACCTCACTGTCCCTCACCATCTCCCAGAGTTTGCCCAAGTTCATGTTCATTGCATCCGCGATGCTGTCCAGCCATCTCATCCTCTGATGCCCTCTTCTTCTGCCCTCAATTTTCCCAGCATCAGGAACTTTTCCAATGAGTCGTTTCTGTGCATGAAATGACCAAAATACTGGAGCCTCAACTTCATCATCAGTCCTTCCAGTGAATAATCAGGGTTGATCTCCCTTAAGATTGACAGGTTTGATCTTCTTGCTGTCCAAGGGACTTTCAGGAGTCTTCTCCAGCACCACAGTTTGAAGGCATTGATCCTTTGGTGTTCTGCCTTCTTAACAGTCCAGCTCTCACAATCATACATGACTAGTGGGAAGACCATAGCCTTGACTATACAGACCTTTGTTGGCAGAGTAATGTCTCTGCTCTTCTACACAATGTCTAGGTTTGCCATCGCTTTCCTATCAAGAAGCAATCGTCTTCTGATTTCATGGTTGCAGTTACCATCCACAGTGATTTTGGAGCCCAGGAGGAAACCTGTCACCACTTCCACATTTTCCCCTTCTATTTGCTATGCAGTAATGGTACCAGATGCCATGATCTTTATTTTTTAAAATATTTAGTCCTAAGCCAGCTCTTTCACTCTCCTCCTTCACCCTCATCAAGAGGCTCTTTAGTTCTTTGCTTTCTGCCTTTAGAGTGGTATAATCTGCATATCTGAAGTTGTTGATGTTTCTCCTACCTATCTTGATTCTGGCTTGTAACCCATCCAGGCCAGCATTCTCATGAAGTGCTCAGTGTATAGGTCAAAGAAACAGAATGACAGCAAACAGCCCTGTCCTACTTCCTTCACGATCTTGAACCAATCAGTTGTTCCATATAGGGTTCTGCTACTTCTTGACTGCATACAGGTTTCTCAGAAGACAGGTAAAATTGTCTGGTATTTCCATCTCTCTAAGAGCTTTCCACAGTTTGTCATGATCCACACAGGCAAAGGCTTTAGCACAGTCTACAAAACAGAGATAGGCATTTTTCTGAAATTCCCTTTCTTTCTCTATAATTCAGCAAATGTTGGCAATTTGATCTCTAGTTCCTCTTCCTTTTCTAAACTCAGCTTGGACATCTGGAAGTTATTGATCCACATACTGCTGAAGCCTAGCATGCAAGATTTGAAGCATGACCTTACTAGCATGGGAAATGAGTGCAATTATCCAATGGTTAGCACATTCTTTGGTACTACCATTCTTGGGAATTGGGATGAATGACCTTTTCCAGTGCTGTGGCCACTGCTGGGTCTCCCAGACTTGCTGACATAATGAATGCAAAGCCTTGATGGCATCCTCCTTTAGGGATTTGAATATTTCTTCTGGAATTTCATTGCATCCACTAGCTTTATTAACAGCAGTGCTTCTTAAAGCCCACTTGACTTCATACTCCAGAATGTCTGGCTCTTGGTGACTAACCACACCATCTGGTTCATTAAGATCTTTTTTATACAGTCTTTTTGTGTATTCTTTCCATCTCTTCTTGATCTCTTTGGCATCTACTAGATCTCTACCATTTTTACCCTTTATTGTGCCCATCTTTGGGGGCAATACTCCCTTGATGTTTCCAATTTTCCTGAAGAGATCTCTAGTCTTTCCTCTTTTGTTGATTTCCTCAATTGTTAACCACCATTAATTGAAGAATGCCTTCTTGTCCCTTCTATTCTTCAAAACTCTGCATTTAATTGCATGTAAATTAAACATCCCTCTCTCCCTTGCTTTTCACTTCTCTTCATCCTTCCACTGTTCATAAAGCCTCCTCAGATAACCACTTTGCCTCCCTGTTTTTCTTTTTCTTTGGCATGGCTTTGTTCACTGCCTCCTGTATAATATTATGGGCCTCTGTCCATAGTTCTTCAGGTACACTGTTATCTAGATCTAGTCCCTTGAATCTATTCATTACCTCTACTGCAAATTCATAATTTTTTTAAGTTATACTTTGCTAGCCAGAAAAACCATTTCCTGGTTTTCTTTAGTTTAAGCCTGAATTTTACTATGAGAAGCTAATGATCTGAGCCACAGTCAGCTCCAGGTTTTGTTTTTGCTAACTGTATATAATCATCTTTGGCTACAAAGAAGAATGTAATCAATTTGATTTCAGTATTGACCATTTGGTGTTGTCCATATGTAAAGTCATCTCTTGTGCTGTTGAAAAAGAGTATTTGCTATGACTAGTGCGTTCTCTTGGCAAAATTCAGTTAGCCTTTGACCTGCTTCATTTTGTTCTCTAAAGCCAAACTTTCTGTTACTCCAGGTGTATCTTGATGTCCTACTTTTGCATTCAAATCCACGATGATGAATAGAACATCTTTTTTAGGTGTTAGTTCTAGGAGGTCTTCTAGGTCCTCATAGAACTGGTCAACTTCAGTATCTTCAGCACTGGTGGTAGAGGCATCAACTTAGATTACTCTGATATTGTATGGCTTGCCTTGGAAACAAACCTAGATCATTCTGTCATTGTTGAGATTGTACCCCAGTATTGTATTTTAGACACTCTTGTTGATTATAAGGGCTACTTCATTTTTCCTATGGGCAGTAGATATAATGGCCATCTGAATTAAATTAGCCTATTCTTGTCCATTTTAGCTTGCTGATTCCTAACATGTCAATGTTTATTCTTACCATCTTCTGTTTGATCATGTCCAATTTTCCTTAATTCATGGACCTAATATTCCAGGTTCCTATACAATACTGTTCTTTTCAGCACTGGATTTTACTTTTCTCACCAAACACATCGGTAACTGAGCATCCTATCTGCTTTGGCCCAGCAGAGCCATTCATTCTGGGGCTATTGGCAATTCTCCTCCACTCTTCCCCAGGAGCATATTGGACACCTTAATTCCTGGGGGACTCATCTTTTGGTGTCATATCTTTTTTGCCTTTTATACAGTTCATGAGGATCTCACAGCAAGTATACTGGGGTGGTTTGCCATTCCCTCCTCCAGTGGATCATGTTTTGTCAGAACTCTCTGCTAAGACCCGTCCATCTCGGGTGGCCCTGCATAGCATGGCTCATAGCTTCATTGAGTTATGCAAGCCCCTTCACCATGACAAGGCAGTGATCCATAAAGGGATTTTCAATATTAGACATTCTCAATTGACTTCATACTATGAAATATGAGGATATAGTTTATTTGCATCCTTCACTTACACGTTATATTCTTCCCATATTATCCAAGCAGAGATCTAGCATTTGTTTGAATTTATGGAATTGTTTAAAAACAAGACTCAGACTGATGTGCTGAAAAGAAGTTGGCAACCAATATCAAAAACTAAAAAGGTAATGAACTACTTTATACAGTAAAAATGTCAATTCTCTCCCAAAATAGCTGAATAGATTCAATAAAATATTATGAAACAGCAACTAGTTTTTTGTGGGAATTAATAAAATATAAATGAATATGCAATATCCAAGGGTATCCAAAATACTCTGAAAAAAGAAGAACACAATGGAGAAAAACTGTGTGCTCAGTCATGTCTGACTCTTTGCAAACCCATCATGAACTGTACCCCACCAGGCTCCTCTGTCCATGGGATTTTATAGGCAAGAATACTGGAGTGGGATGCCATTCTATTCTCCAGGGAATCTTTCTAACCCAGGGATCAAACATAAGTCTTGCATCTCCTTCTTTCGTAGGTGGATTCTTTACCACTAGTGCCACCTGAGAATGGGAAAAAATGAACTACCAGTTATCAAGATTTATTTTGAAAATGTAGTAAAATAATGTAATATTATAATGACAAATACAGCAATGGAATGGAATAGAGAGTTTAGAAAGGGACACATGCAAATATGGGCCTTCATTTGACATAAGTGACACTGTAGAGCAGAAGCTGTAAAGTAGCCTTTTAAATTTTTCCTAGTGCACCAGCCCCAAGCATCCTGTATCCTGCATCGAACCTGAGGGATGATATGGGGAGAGAAGTGGGAGGGGGGTTCAGGATCGGGAACACATGTACACCTGTGGTGGATTCATGTTGATGTATGGCAAAACCAATACAATTGTAAAGTAAAAATAATAATAATAATAAATTATAAATGGTTTTAAAAAAATTTCCTAAGACAACTGTTTATTTTTATGGAAACCATCTAAATTCACATCTCACATAATGCACTAGAATCTGTCGTAGGTAGATTGTAGATCTAAGTTTGAAAAGCAAATAATTGAGATTCTGTAAAATATTTTAGAAGTCCTGACCTCAGAATATATGGAAACTTCATCAATGGAAATTACCATAAAGGAAAAGACCGCTAAATCTGAATACATAAATTTAGTAGATTTCATCATTTTATAAATAGTTAAGTAAGTCACAGAGAGTGGAAAATTTTCAAGGCATCCAAACAGTAAAGTGTTCACTATAAATAAAGAATTAAAAGACACAACTTAGAAAAGTGGACAACTGATTTGAGTGAAAGCTCCATAAATAATAATATTCAAATGACCCATTATAAACATACTCAACACTTCCAGTTCAAGAAGGCGAGTAGATGGATGTATGCTCATCTCCTCCCATGAGAGTAACAAAATCACAACGAGCTGTTGAACAATCATCAACAGCAGGACACTGGAACCTACCATAAAAAGATACTCCACATCAAAAGACAGAGAAGAAGCCACAGCAAGACAGTAGGAGGGGCACAACCACAATAAAATCAAATCCCATAACTTCAGGATGTGTAACCCACAAACTAGAGAACAATAATACCAAAGAAGTTCTCCCACTGTTGTGAAGGTTCAGAACCCCATGTCAGGCTTCCCAGCCTGAGGACCTGACAAAGCGACTGGGAGACCCTAGGGAATCTGTCCTTGAAGGCCATTGGGATTTGATTACAAGACTTCCACAGGACTGGGGTAAACAGAGGCTCTAGTCTTGAAGGGCACAAACCAAACCTTGTGTGCACCAAGACTCAGAGGAAAGGAGCGGTGACTCCACAGGAAACTGAACCAAAACTGTCTGAGAGTGTCAGAGGGTCTCCTGTAGAGGTGTGGGTCTGCAGGAGCTCACCACAGGGACAGGTGACAAGCAGCAGCTCTCTGGGAAGTTCCCGGTTGGCATAAACCCTCTTGGAGGTCACCATTAATCTGACCATACAGCCCATAGGCCTGAGGGCTAGGTCACTTCTGGCCAAACAACTACCAGATAGGGAGCGCAACCCCACCTATCAGAGGATAACAGGATTAAAGCTTTACTGAGCAAGGCACTGCCAACTAGAGCAAGCAGAGCAAGACCCAGTTTTTCCCATTACCAGTTCCTCCTATCAGGAAGCTTACACAAGCCTCGTAGCCTCCTCCTTAGGAAGGCAGACAGAAGCAAGAAGAACCACAATCCCATAATGACTAAAACAAAACCACATTACAGAAAGTTAATCAGCATGAAAAAGCAAAGTTACCTTCCAGATGAGGGGTGAGATAAAACACCAGAAAGACAACAAAATGAACTGGAGATAGGGAACCTTTCAGGAAAAAAATTCTCTGAATAATGACAGTGAAGATTTATCCAGGGTCTTGGAAAAAGAATGGAAGCAAAAATTGAGAAGATACAAGAAATGTTTACCAAAAACCAACAAGAACAAAAAAACAAACAAATAGAGATGAATAATACACCAGAAGGAATTCATAGCAGAATAACTGAGGCTGCAGCGTGGATAAATGACCTGGAGGACAGAATGGTAGAAATCACTGCTACAGAACAGGCTATAGAAAAAAGAATGAAAACAAATGAAGACAGCCTAAGACCTCTAGAGCAACATAAAACACATGAATATTCGCATTATATGGGTCTCAGAAGGAAAAGAAAGAAAAGACCTGAGGAAACATTTGAAGAGATAATAACTGAAAACTTCCTTAACATGGGAAAGGAAATAATCAACCAAGTCCAGGAAGCAGAGAGAGTCCCAGGCAGGATAAACCCAAGGAGGAACACACCAAGACACATAGTAATCAAACTGACAAAAATTAAAGACACATTAAAAAATAAATAAATGAAGTCAACAAGGGAAAAATTACATATAACATACAAGGGAGCTCNAAAGGAAATAATCAACCAAGTCCAGGAAGCAGAGAGAGTCCCAGGCAGGATAAACCCAAGGAGGAACACACCAAGACACATAGTAATCAAACTGACAAAAATTAAAGACACATTAAAAAATAAATAAATGAAGTCAACAAGGGAAAAATTACATATAACATACAAGGGAGCTCCCATCAGGCTATCAGCTAATTTGTCAACAGAAACTCTACAAGCCAGAATGGAAAGTCATGACATATATAAAGTGATGAACGGGAAGAACCTATAACCAAGAATATTCTACCCAGCAAGACTGTCCTTCAAGTTTGATGGAGAAATCAAAAGCTTTCCAGACAAGCGAAAGTTAAATTAATTCAGCATCACTTAACCAGCTTTACAACAAATGCAAAGGAACTTCTCTAGGAAGAAAACAAGAGAAGGAAAAGCTCTACTTACAGAAAACAAAACTAAAATAATTAAGAAAATAGTAATAGGATCATAGCATCGATAAGTACCTTAAAATAAATGGATTAAATCACTAACCAAAAGATATAGGCTGACTGAGCAGATGAAAATCTGTGCACTTCTGCTTACCATATCACTCTTCTTGACCCCTCTGAGTTCAGTTCAGTCGCTCAGTGGTGTCCGACATTTTGGGATCCCATGAATTGCAGCACGCCAGGCCTCCCTACCCATCACCAACTCCCGGAGTTCACTCAGACTCATGTCCATAGAGTTGGTGGTGCCATCCAGCCATCTCATCCTCTGTTGTCCCCCTTCTCCTCCTGCCCCCAGTCCCTCCCAGCATCAGAGTCTTTTCCAATGACTCAACTCTTCACATGNGTACAGTTCTGTGTATTCTTGCCACCTGTTCTTAATATCTTCTGCTTCCATTAGGTCCATACCATTTCTGTCCTTTATCGAGCCTATCTTTGCATGAAATATTCCCTTGACCCCTCTAATTGTATGTAGTTACTTTATTCTGTTGATTTAATCATGTTCCCATTACGGTTTGCAGTCATAATTATTTTACTTTTTGTCTGGCTATTGATTGAGAAAATTGATAAACATCTTTTATTATTGTGATTATGTAACTATTACTCACTTAAAAACATCATATCATGATTGGTCAACAGAAAAATTATCGAATTCTATGGAGAAGGCAATGGCACCCCACTCCAGTACTCTTGTCTGGAAAATCCCATGGATGGAGGAGCCTGGAAGGCTGCAGTCCATGGGGTTGCTAGGTTGGACATGACTAAACAACTTCACTTTCACTTTTCACTTTCATGCATTGGAGAAGGCAATGGCAACCCACTCCAGTGTTCTTGCCTGGAGAATCCCAGGGACAGCAGAGCCTGGTGGACTGCCGTCTATGGGGTCACACAGAGTCGGACACGACTGAAGTGACTTTGCAGCAGCATGCACTGAAACTACCATTTAATAGAAAAACCTGTAATCACTTTTTTAAATCCAGATGCATATCAAAATTATCTTGGAATTTTTTTTTAATATACAAATGCCCGGGTATTGCCTTTCTATTTTATTTTTTTGGCCAGAGCTCCAGGCATGTTTCTAATGAACAGCAGCGTTCAGAAACAACTGGACTATATGAGGATCTTTTACTTTTATCTAGTTTGTTTCACTTTTTCTATTTCATATTCAATGCTCCATTTCATTTAGTTTATGTTTTCCAATCTCTCCATCTCCTTTTTTTATTTTGTATGTTCTTTCTCAAGCATGTATACAGTAGAAAAGCTTTTGCATACATATATATAAATTATATATATAATATAAATATTTTAGAAAACTTGTGAACTTTTACCTAACTAAAATATTTGACATGGATTCCACTTGTTTGACTTAGTATGAAGAGAACACTAGATTTCTAATTTAAAAAAATAAATATGCAACAAGCTACAAAAGTTTGCACTATAGCACAGGGAACTTATAACAATCTATAGTGGAAAATAATTTCAAAAGTAACATATGAATATATGTATCACTGAATCATACACATAGAAGAATTCTATTTTTTGAAATTCAGTAATGTTTATCTTCTTGCCAGTTTCCCTAAATGGTCTATGGATATCTACTAACAATGTATGATATACAAAATTTTAAATATACTTGTGTAGGATATGATTAATATAATTAATTAAATGTAAATATATTATATTTAAACTGTTAATGCCAAAAAATACCATACTCACTTTCATTGGTTATAATGATGTAGGAGATAAATGCACTCCAGATTATACATTACAACTAGCCTCCTATTTGCATTCCCTGAGACAAGAGCTAGGTGGGCCCCAGTTAAGGCATTTACAATCAGCTTCCTTCCCTGGTGGCTCAGCTGGTAAAGAATCCACCTGCAATGGGGGAGACCTGGGTTTGATCCCTGGGTTGGGAAGATTCCCTGGAGAAGGGAAAATATACCCACTTCAGCATTCTGGCCTGGAGAATTCCATGGGCTGTATAGTCCATGGGGTCACAAAGAGTCAGACACGACTGAGAGAATTTCACTTTCACTTTGTCCTCCAAAATGGAAGTAACAACAGAAATAAGGTAAATAGCCAGTGTTTGTCTCTTGTAAGCTCCTTAAGTTAATAGTCATGGCAAGGATAAAGAGGGGCAAAACCTTGTTTGAGTAAAGCATTAAGAGATCTCCCTTCCTCCTCTTTTAGGAGAAGGCAGACACTACACATGCACAGAAAGGCTTCTTGTGGGTCAAAAGTCAAGGGATGAAGCTAGGCCATAATGAGTCTTGCTCCTCCCAGAAGCCTTCACTTCGAAATCCATCTTGGCTGAGGGGTGCATGGGCAGCCCAGGGTAGGGTTCCAGGGAAGGTCAGGTGTGGAAAAAGAAACCAGATAATTGGCCTGGAAGAAGACAACAACCTGGACAAACTGACCTATATAAATGACTTAACTGCCTCTTTACTGTGCTTACTAAGGGGCCCACACCTTTTCTCTCTGGGTGTTAATCTCTGCCTTGCTTCTATCTCAACTAGATAAACAATTTCTCTGTGTGCTTTCCCACTTGTTGTTGTGCTATGCCTCTAACAATAGACTTTGTACCTGCATTTACAGTTTCTGCCACCATGATAAATGAATTTTTCACTGGTGGCAAAGATTCAGGGAAAATCAACTTCTAGCCTCTAAGCCTTGCTGGTTTGGTGGCTAAGATTCCTGGTTTTCATCTAGGCTATCCAGGTTTAATTTGTGGGCAGGAATTAAGATCTTGCTTCAAGCCACCACTCACTGCTGCTTCACCAATATCAATTAGGGAAGTGTAAATTAAATGGCAATGAGATATCATTACATATGCATCACTTACTAAAATTTTAATTTTTTACCATATGTTGACAAGGCTAGGAAATAAGAAAGCTCTCAAATACTGCTTGGTGGTGGTGGTTTAGTCGCTAAGTCGTAATAAGTATAGTTTAGAACAACCACTGTGAAAAACTCTTTTTCAATATTTCAACTAAAATATACACAGATTTATGAACTAGCAATTACAATCCTAGGCATTTACTATATACTCTATAGAAATATGTGCTTAGGTTATATAATTGACATACACACAACATGAAGGTACATCATGGACTTCAAATTCTAGTGGGTGAATGAGTGACAGTCACTTATGTCTGATTCTTTGTGACCCCATGAACTATACAGTCCATGGAATTCTCTAGGCCAAAATTCTGGAGTGGGTAGCTTTTCCCTTCTCTAGGAGATCTTCCCAACTCAGGGACCAAACTCAGGTCTCCTGCATTACAGGCAGATTCTTTTACCAACTGAACCACCAGGAAAGTTGAGGTAGAGGTCTGCTTTTACTTTGTGCCAGTACTGAACTATGAGTGTCAAAGGTGTTTTTGTCAGTATTCTCGCTCCACTCTCAACTTTCATCCACCTTTGCAAGCATACACTTCAGAGGCTTCTCCCTCCATGTTTTTGCCCCACTGCAACAGTAAACTGCTTTGTCACTCAGAGATAGTTTTAAAGGAGTTTGATTTAGCATGCCCTGTATCTAGGCCTTAGGGATGGACTTTCACATCGTTCTTGTTCCTCCATGTTATGGTAGCCTTGCATCTGTGGTAGCCTTAGAGGGAAGGAGAGTTACCCTAGAGAGATGAAGAGTTTGCATCTGCCAATAGCCTCTCCCCTAATGGCAACAGATCTCTTTTTTGAAGTAGAACGCCTTTGGGCCCAAAGGCTTTCTTGTCCTTCCACGAACAACAGGTTTTTACTTTTCTCCCTTTCCCAGAATCAGTGGGGCTTTGCTTGGGTCCTGGGATGCAAACATCTCCTCACCTTCCCCCAAGGTCTAAGGCATCTTGCTTGAAGAGTCCAGGAAAGTGAGCAATATTTTTTTGTTTGTCCCCAAGTGACACACATGCATCTCTATCAACCTCTCTCCAGTCTCTCACCTGCCTCCAGTATTTCTTGCATGATGATATGATAATTGTAAGATATCATAAATATAAAAGTAATAGTAATGAATTAATACTGAAAATAATGAACTTTAAAACTACAAACAGCCATCCTGAGTGATAATCTTGTTAAGCATATATTGGAGTGTTGATCAATAATCAGCTAAAACATTATTGGAATCAATTTTTAAGGAAAGGTAACAAATTGGTCCTGATTTTACAGAAGTTTTCAGCACCCTCTAGTGAAAAGAAGTCTGAAAAATCCCTTCTGTAATAACACAGGCCTCCCTTAAATATGTTTTCACAGATGTATTATCAATCATTAAAACTTGATAGTTACAGAAACTGAAATTTTGAGACAGTAATAAGCAATGTGTATTTCATTTTAGTGTATTAAATAATTATAAATCCTTTGATATGGTGTGCTATCTCATTCAGAAAAGCAATGCTAAGCAAGTGCAACATCAACAAAAAGACCTGAAAGCAGAACTAGGACCAAAGATCATGATCTGCCTCTACCTACAATGTGTTTGCTTTCCCTAGGAAAAATAAAATCTAAAGGAGCATTTCTATATTTAAATTTTCTTAATAAAATTTCAGTTTTTCTGGCCTCACTAAATTAATTTTATGCAAGTAATTGAGGAATTATACTTTGAATATATGTCAAACTACCAGTTGGTGCAGGGTATCAATTGTCAGGCCAAGGGTGCCCTCATTCCTTCGTCTGGCTCTGATAAAAAAGCAGAAAACAAACTGAAACTCTCTTCAATATTTCACTTCAACTTGAATGAGTGTCAAAATATTAATTGTATCATAAAACTCAGTCCAAACTCTGAGATTTTAAAATTAGTAAAATCATATTACAGTGTTTATTTAAAACTATAAATTAAGTGAATGTCTTCCCTTCTAACTTGTCACTTTGGCTGATTTAATGGTACTGCAATCTTATTGACATAACAACCTAATTCATTTAATAATCAATTTATGATGACCTTAAATTTTATATAGTTTAATGGCAAAGTCTTTTGTGAAGCTTATCTTCCTTGCAATCTTTCTCATTAACCTGGCAGTGATAGCTGTAGGATAATTATTCCAGCTACTCATGTTTTCACAGAGGGGAATTCCTCTTCACATAGAGATTCTTTTAAATAAAAACTTTCCCATTTCTGAATATTTTTCATAGAAAAATATGAAATTGTTTGTATTTAAATTTCTTTTCTCCAACTTCTGTGTTGGTTGCAATGAACATTGTGTTTTTCATTGTGGAAAGCCTGGAGATGAACAATTGAAGAAGAGGTCAAATTTTTCTCTATGAGGATAAAAATGGATGAAAAAATAAAAAGAAAAAATCCTAGAGAGATGATAACACAGGATCCATTCCAGATGGTACACATGCTTTGAGTCATGTGGTAAAACTTTCCAGAGGATGAATCATCCCTGTTTGTCTGAGACTAAAGCATTTCCTGGAACTTGCAAGGCTAAAACTGGGAAGTCTCAAACTAGGAACATTGTTCACCCTGCATCATATCTCCAAAATACTTTCAGTAAAGAGTTAAAATATTGACTAATGCTTTTGTACCAACATTTTGTGTGTGTTTTCCTTTTAATTAAATCAGCTGATTAATTTTAATTTTTTTTAATTGGAATGTTGAGATTGAGCTCAAGGCTAGTTGCATTTTGGAGGTTATCATCTATAATTTTGGCCCAAGATGCAGTTAAGTCATCACTGTGACTGTCAAGTGGTCAGTATTTTGGTTCAGTAGAAAGTGAAAAAGGGCCTTAATAAGAGGAAAGATAGTACTTGGACTATCACTTCAAATGATAGTACTTGCCAAAAGTTCTTAGTTATCAGAATTACAACGTTTGGGGAAACTCAGTGTTAGGGAATAAGTATTTCACATAGAGTTAAATATATACTGTATTATGTGAGTTCACCAAATTAGGAACGTCAAAATTGATCAGGCTGGGCTATGTTTCATGGCAGTAGTAAATGAAAAATCTTAATAGCTTAAATCAACAAAGTTTTATTTCTTATACACACTACTTATCTTTAGAACTCCAAAAGAAATTGCCCATTTGACCATAACTTGTTATATCATAATTCAAGAGACAACACAAGATAAAATTCTTAATTGAGGATCTATGATGCCCATTCTAGTAGTGACTCTTTTTCAAAAAATAAGGACCTATGGAAAATGGAGAACATAAGAAGAATATTAATGGTGATCCAGTTTTAAAACATAGATACAGTAAAATATAACTTATTTCATGAAAATCCCTAGAAATGACTACGTTAACGTGAGGTCTTGATTTAGTGGCAGATCTTGGAAAAATATTTATAAGTTGGAAAAATATTTATAAGTTATGAGAAGTGCCATGGTCCCAAAGTAGACAAGTGGCAACAACTTCATCGATTGACAAACAGTAAAAGTAATTCACCAACAAACCAGTGGAGTATTCTATGAAGACCCCTACTGGGCCCTGAGTGTTTCTTAACATTCTTAGGTAATATGCTTTTCACTGATGATTATTATCTGAAAATTATTACCCAGTGGTGTGAGATAATAGTGTGGAATCTAGTTTTTACAAAGATCCTAAGCAGACTTTGATGCAATTAGCCTGTACCATCGACATTTAAAAAAAAAATAAAATCTATATTTTTACTTGGTGAAAGTAAACACAAAAGAACAGAATGTAAATAAAAAGTTATTGAGATTAATAAAATATTCAGTTCAGTATAAACTGAAGATTATTTTAAACCAGAAATCTATGGGGTTACTTTATTACTGTCAGTCTGACAGTCTAATTTCTAACCATGACTCTGCTACTAACTGCTGGGAGCTAGCATGGGGAATCCTGCCCGTGGCAAAGGTCATGAGGAAGAGGCCTGATAGGCAAAGGCAAGATCAGGCCTCGAGGAAACCCCACTGGGCCTTCTCAAGCATCTACGCCCAAACCAGAATCTGTCTGTCCTATTATTTTATGACTTTCACCAATGTTTCTGACATTAACAGGGGTTATCCTCAACCACCTTTCTCTGGAAAAAGTTAACTTAGAGCTCCAGTTAACAGTCTCTTGCTTATAAAAGGAGTGTCTCAGCTCAGATCCCTCTGATGGCTCTCTAACTTGCCTGACAGGTTTACCTGGATTTTTACAAATATGCATGTGATTGTTTACAGCCCCCCAACTGTGAGAGGCACGAAGCTTAAAAAAACATCCTAAAGATATAGAGCCCTTTTTAAGGAGCTAAGAATTATATTGGTGGAGGGTTTTCATTGTTGAGTTAATGACTGCCATTAACTGCCTTTATCTTTTAGGCACCTGGAGGATATTAATCAATGTAATTGGGATGTAGAAAAAGAATATAGTAGTTTTGATGTCAGCAATACTAGACTTTTGAGTTAATGAATTTTCTCTTTGTTATAACTCATTGTACTCCTCTTTCCTTGTTATAAATTGTTGTATCCTTGCTACGTAAGAATGTAACCTTAATTAGTGCTTTCTGAGAGTGGCACCAGACTTAAGTAAGAACAACACTTTTAGTGGAAATAAGTTTTCTGGTTGATGGACCCTTATCAGAAAAGGGCCGTAAAATGCTAATAGGCCTCCTGGCCAGAAGATGATGTAAATCACCTAAGACCTGTGTATACAGGTAAGTATGCAGAGATAAAGCCTGGTCTCGATAAGGGTCAGGGCTGCTGACCCTGTATGACTTTGTATTATCCATTGATCTCTATGTATAACTAAAAGTATAAAAGCTTTCCTGGAAAATAAAGGACGAACCAGTTTCTCAGAAATCTGGCTTCCCCCGTGTCTTCTTTTCTTTTTCTCCTTTTCAGGCTGAATTCCTGTCTGGAACATAGAGGCTCACCATGTCTACTTATCTGCCTGGGCTTCTAAGATCCACACGAGAGGGAGCCCAAGGCGGGGCACCCTCCGCTATTCAAGTGGGTGCCTGTGGACTTAGGTAGATGGTGTAAGCCCCTTGTCTTGGGGCTTTATTTGGCTTTCTATGTAAACCAAGGAATATAGCCTCTTTTTCTCCTCTATTTTCTCTCCTCTCTTTCACTACACTATTCTTCCCTAATCTCTCTTTATATCTCTAATTAGATAATTCTTTCCTAATCGCCAACTCTGTCCCCACTTCAAATTACCCTGGATCCATCGGGGCTGGACCCCAGCAACTAACTTCATGTGTGATTTCGGGTAAATCACTCATTTTGACTTCAACTTATTCTGTAAAATGAAGTCAAGTAAATTATTAAAGAAGCTACAATTTCTAAAAACCCTTATTTCCATGAGACTTTCCAATTATTTTAAAGGGATATCTGGGACATGTATAGGGGTCAGATGTTCAATGTAAGACCTTGGTGGCAAATGCTATGGAGAGAAATACATAGCATAAGTGTTTGGCTTTGTACCGTTGCCTTCAAAAATTCCCACTATTTCCAGGAAAAGTCAGAAAGTTTTAGGCTATTGACAGGGGTTCAGGACACTCTAAGTTCAAAATATGTCATCTTGACATATTAAATAACTCAAGCATAAGGAGTTCTAAGAATTAGCATATACAGGAAGAACTATCTGATCTTCCAATGAAGCAGATCATAAAACCTAAGTAGGACATTCTTACCTTTCCCTGAAGTAGGTCAGAAAACCCTCACATGAGAGATGCCCTCCCTATATCCAAAAGAAAGAAGTATCATTATTTCTGAAGATAAAGGTGAAGCTCCAGAAATGCATCTCAGGGAGCTCTGAGGAACTTTGATTCTTTATGTCGCAGCACAGAAAAAAATTAGCATGAGGCAAAGTGATATACAAGAAGATTTATTAGAATAGGATGCTTGTGAGGCTTACAAGTGAGCAGGCAAGAAGATGCCACACCCCAGGACCTTAGTGGGTTACAGTTTTGTAGTCACAGGGAAAGTGGGGAGGGGGAAAAGACCACCTTCTTTCTCATTCTTGAGTAGATGTCACATTTCCATCATCAGTTCCTTCTGCATGTTGGACTGGGGAGTTTTTCCTCCCTACGTGGTTAAGCCAATACTGTCATGGTGCAATGGAAATAAAAAGGCAATAGCATATTGTTAAAACGGCAAATAATTTCAAGGTTCAGTATAATGTCACCTTTTCCTTATATTTTTGTTTTTAGTGTGCATATAGGCATACTAAATAATATATACAATAAAGGACAGAAATGATATGGACCTAATAGAAACAAGATATTAAGAAGAGGCAGCAAGAATACACAGAAGAACTATATAAAAAAGATCTTCAAGACCCAGATAACCACAATGGTGTGATCACTCACCTAGAGCCAGATATCCGGGAATGTGAAGTCAAGTGGGCCGTAGGAAGAATTACTATGAACAAAGCAAGTGGAGGTGATGGAATTCCAGTGGAGCTATTTCAAATCCTAAAAGATGATGCTGTGAAAGTGCTGCTCTCAATATGACAGCAAATCTCGAAAACTCAGCAGTGGCCACAGCACTGGAAAAGGTCAGTTTTCATTCCAATCCCAAAGAAGGACAATGCCAAAGAATGTTCAAACTACTGCACAATTGCTCTCATCTCACAAAATAGCAAAGTAATGCTCAAAATTCTCCAAGCCAGGCTTCAACAGTGTGTAAACCATGAACTTCCAGATGTTCAAGCTGGCTTTAGAAAAGGCAGAGGAACCAGAGATCAAATTGTCAACATCCACTGGATCACTGAAAAAGCAAGAGAGTTCCAGAAAAACATCTACTTCTGCTTCATTAACTACACCAAAGCTTTTGCCTATGTGGATCACAACAAACTATGGAAAATTCTCCAAGAGATGAGAATACCAGACCATTTGACCTGCCTCTTGAGAAATCTATATACAGGTCAAGAGATAACAGTTAGAACTTGACTTGGAACAACAGACTGGTTCCAAATAGGAAAAGGAGTATGTCTAGGTTGTGTATTGTTATCCTGCTTATTTAACTTATATGCAGAGTACATCATGTGAAATGCTGGGCTGGATGAAGCACAAGCAGGAATCAAGATCGCTGGGGAAAATATCAATAACCTCAAATGACACCACCTTTATGGCAGAAAGCAAAGAACTTAAAGAGCCTCTTGATGAAAGTGAAAGAGAAGAGTGAAAAAGCTGTCTTAAAGCTCAACATTCAGAAAACGAAGATCATGGCATCTGGTCCCATCACTTCATGGCCAATAGATAGGGAAACAATGGAAACAGTGACAGACTTTACTTTGGGGGGCTCCAAAATCACGGCAGATGGTGACTGCAGTCATGAAATTAAAAGACACTTGCTCTTTGGCAGAAAAGCTATGGCCAACCTAGACAGCATATTAAAAAGTAAGAGACATTACTTTGCCAACAAAAGTCTGTCTAGTCAAAGCTATGGTTTTTCCAGTAGTCATGTATGGATGTGAGAGCTGGACTATAAAGAAAGCTGAGCGCTGAAGAACTGATGCTTTTGAACCATGGTGTTGGAGAAGACTTGAGAGTCGCTTGGACTGCAAGAAGATCCAACCAGTCCATCCTAAAGGAGATCAATCGTGGGTGTTCATTGGAGGGACTGATGTTGAAGCTGAAACTCCAATACTTTGGCCACCTGATGAGAAGAGCTGACTCATTTGAAAAGACCCTGATGCTGGGAAAGGTTAAAGGCAGGAGGAGAAGGGTACAACAGAGGATGAGATGGTTGGATTGCATCACTGACTCACTGGACATGAGTTTGAGTAAGGTCTGGGCATTGGTGATGGACATGGAAGCAGGCATGCTGCAATCCATGGCGTCTCAAGAGTCGGACATGACTGAGCNTAAAGGCAGGAGGAGAAGGGTACAACAGAGGATGAGATGGTTGGATTGCATCACTGACTCACTGGACATGAGTTTGAGTAAGGTCTGGGCATTGGTGATGGACATGGAAGCAGGCATGCTGCAATCCATGGCGTCTCAAGAGTCGGACATGACTGAGCAACTGAACTGAACTGAACTGATGACTATAAGAGCATGACCTTGGAATCACTAACTTACTGAGCTCACTGTGAAGGATGTTAGTTTCATGTAACCACTATTTATTGTTCTGGGAATGCCTCAGGCTTCTGTTACATGGTTTTCTTCCTAAGCTAGCCTGTTTGGATTTGTGGTTTAGCAATTCAGTTTTCTTGAGTGATCATTAACTTATAGGAATATCACATACTTTTTTCTCTACTTACAATCCCCTAGTAGGATTAACTGTTTAATCATCTATTTTGTCCTATTACTCTGTCCCTGTCAAAAGAACATAGAGAATCCTGAATAAACAAGCCCTGCTAAGTTTCCTTCCATTTACTACACTTACCTCATACACTTATATTTTTCCATGACTTTCTACTCTCCATCAAGTCTAATAAAAAAAAAAGTTCAGGTTTAAACTATTCCTTCAGGTCCTCATTTCCTTATGAAGGCTTCCATATCACCTGAAACTTACACTAAATAAATTTTATGCTTCAAATCCCTTATGATTATACAGTGGAAGTGATAAATAGATTTAAGGGCCTAGATCTGATAGATAGAGTNGGGCATAAGTCTGAGTGAACTCCGGGAGTTGGTGATGGACAGGGAGGCCTGGCATGCTGCGATTCATGGGGTTGCAAAGAGTCGGACATGACTGAGCGACTGAACTGAACTGAACTGATGCTTCTTTCTTTTCAGTCTGTCTTTTGTTACAAATGCCCTAGTTGAGGACATAGAAGAGTATAAGCAGTTTTTGGCAGAAAAGAGCTTTTTGTGCGAGGCCCCACTTTTCTTGACACTACCCATAAATGAAGCACCCTCATGCTCTACTCATCTCTAGCCATAGCACACCTTTCAAGTATTTTGATCACACAATACCTTGTCTAAAATGTTAGTTCTTTCCATAGATCAAAGAAATAGGAATGAAGAATGTGATTAACAGATGACCAGCTCTCTTCCCTAGCTTTCCCTTGATTAGTGAACAAGCTATGTGAACAAGATAGCATCTAAAGAAAAATCGCAAGAAGTAGACAAGTCTGCACATAAGCCTACACTCAGTGGCGATTAGTGGGATTAGTGACTCTAATCCCTATTTCAAGGACTAACTGAGATTACATTATTTTCCCCTGTGTTGACTTAAAAAATAGTCACAACTTAGAAGCTGAGAGTCATGTTTTATTTGGCAGAAAATTTTAGGACTTCAAGCTTGGGAGACAGCATCTCAAGTGACCTTGAGAGAACTGTTCCCAGGAGGTGAGGAGGAGGAGCCAAGTTATACAGAAGTTTGCAACAAAGGGCAGGTAGTCAAAGCATCAGAGGATTACTATTAATTAAGGAAAATCAGATAGCTCAAGTTAAGGAATTTAATGCTTTTCTATGTATGGAAAGTTGCAAGAGTATGTATTTCATTCACTGAAATCATTACTTTCATATATATCTCCGCTAGCTAGGACCAGCATCCAGCAACTCGATTTTTTCACATCCTTAGTCCCTTGGTCACCATAGAGAGTTGTGGCAGCCTAATAACTGCTAGGTTGCAGACACTGTTCTTTCTGGGCATTCTCTGTGTTCAGAATTTCACATTTGTAGGGCTGGAATAGCTGATGGCTGTAACATCTTGTTTATTGATATGGCAGAAAATACTCCATTTCACACTTCTAAAAACTTTCATAATAAAGCAGAATCTTTGGAGACTTTTTTTTTTTTGGCAGGGGGGGGGCAGGGAGAGGACACTGAGTCCATCATCTCCCCAGACTCCCAGCATTCTGATTAAAAGCAACTTTGCTTTCCAGCAACAATTCTCTCTCTCTCTCATATTGATTTTGGAGCTGCGAGCAGCCAGATCTGAGTTCAGTACCAAGAGTAGAGGAAAATAAACTATTTTTGTGCCCTTATAATATGTATATGGTGATTGAGAATGTCATGGATTTTGGAGTCAGTTATTGTAGATCACATCAACTTCTTGAAGACTAGATCACCTGAACATGATATCAAGCAGATTAAGTACAGCGTGGACTAAATAATAAAATGGGAAAGAATAGGGAATAGAATACTAAGTATCATATCAAAGTAGGATCCTGACATGATTTTATTTCAGTGGTTTATACATATTTTTATTCCACCACATATTCGCTTCATACCCATCTTATTAATAAGGAAATGGCAGAGACTGAATAGAGAGGCAGTTTAATTTGAGAAAGTTGCTTAAATAGGAGAGTGTGAATTAGCTTTGCTCCAGAGAAAAAGTTGAACTGAAAACCCTGAGGTTTGCTACTTTAAACAAGTCCTGACTCATTTCTCATGTATTCCCACCAAAACAACAGTAACTGAGGTTATCCAAGAGAAAATTTTTCTACAAAACATTGTGAGCTATATCAGGCAAAAATATAATTTAGCTCCTGCTGCTAAGGCACTTCAGTCGTGTCCGACTCTGTGCGACCCCATAGACAGCAGCCCACCAGGCTCCCCTGTCCCTGGGACTCTCCAGGCAAGAACACTGGGGTGGACTGCCATTTCCTTCTCCAATGCATGAAAGTGAAAAGTGGAAGTGAAGTCGCTCAGTCGTGTCCGACCCTCAGCGACCCCATGGGCTTCAGCCTTCCAGGCTCCTCTGTCCATAGGGTTTTCCAGGCAAGAGTACTGGAGTGGGGTGCCATTGCCGTCTTCAAATACTTTCACCTCCAGCCTCCAACCGCAATACTGGAATTGTATAAAGTCATCGGAATCTATAACAGTCTTCAAAGTTAAGTGTCTAACATGTGAAAGGCATTCTAGGAACTACAAATATAAATGGTACACAGTATATCACCCATTAAGATGAGCATGCTTGTTATTTGGTAAGAAAACATTATGCTTCTGCAGAGATGCTAACCATCAAACTTTCAGGCACAAAGACGCTTTCCTTTCAACTAAAACGCCCCAATTTCTAAAACACTGTTTCCCCAACTCCCATAGCGTACTGCAATTTGCCTGAATGCACTAGGAATGCTGATATAAATTAATCCTGGTTGAGAGTATTCACATTTTGAAAAATTACTTAGTACTAAATTCGCTCAATAGTGAAGGATCTCTTCGGACCTTCAAGTTCTAAATGTGAACGTCTCCATCTTTCCTTTCACAACCAAAGCTCCTACTCCCATCCTCCAAAGTTGACGAAATCAAACGCCTTGGACCTGAACGTTTTAGTAATTCAGATCACTTGAGAGAAAACAAAAATAACCAGGGCGGGGTAAATGCACAAATTTTTAGTTTGAGGATTGCAAACATGGAAAAATGCCGCCTCCTGATGGTAATAAGTGGAAACAGCAGGAAAAAGACCGACAAAGACCTTCAGGAAAAGCAACTATTTTCATTTCAAAGCATCAAACTGCTCAAGTCAGTGGCCCTCAGATCGCCGAGATCGGCCTCTTCCGGCTGCTCTGACCACTCAGTGCGCTCTGTGCAACGTGATTGACAGAGTAAGAGTCCTGTCCGTTACCTAAACTCGTCACTCAGGAAACAGTAAACCCGACCCTTCCGGAAGCTCCGCGTCCGCGCTCTCCCAGCATCCTTTGTCTTCCGGCTGTGCTCAGATCCCTCCGGCGAGTCCCGCTTTGCGCGCCCATTTCGATCCCGAGTGTCAAACTCGGCTTTGCGGATTTGAGACTTCTGCACAGATTTTCCGGGCCTAGGTTCTTGGCTATGGGGGCAGGAATGGCTCAGCTGGAGGGTTACTATTTCTCGGCTGCCCTGAGTTGTACCTTTTTAGTGTCCTGCCTCCTTTTCTCTGCTTTCAGCCGGGCCCTGCGAGAGCCCTACATGGACGAGATCTTCCACCTGCCGCAGGCGCAGCGCTACTGTGAGGGCCATTTCTCTCTCTCGCAGGTGGGGTCCCCAACCTGTCTACACGCTCACACTGGCTAGAAAGGGAAGATCTGGCCCCAGCGCTAATTTTCCTCATCTTTATCCTTAGCTCCCTTCACTCCAAACAGGAAAGGAACTGGGTAATTTTTTGTTTCTCCGAGATCTGTAAAATATTTGCTAAATGAGTGCATAAATGGCAGGTTTGTCTCCTAGCAAGAAATCCTCTGGGAGATTAACTAATGAGCTGTTATTGCCCCTCTTGTTGGCAACTAATGAAAGCTATCTAGTTTTTCTTTGCCAGTTCCAGAATTAGAGGCGTTGGATTGCTCCTAGGAAATAAAAAAAATTTCACATTCGGTCGCCTGTCAAGCATCTCACTGTGTATTTTGAGAGTGGGATAGGAGGAGGCAGGGATATCTTCAGCCACTAAGAAGTGACAAGTTATGTTAGTTCCACCCTTGGTGTTTTTAACAACCTGTAAACTGGATAAACTGTCAACCAGTGAAGTGTTTGAATATGCATTTGGAAATGGCAACCCAGGTTAGTATTTTTGCCTGGGAAGAAATCCCTTGGGCAGAGTAGCCTGCCAGGCTACTGTCTGTGGGGCCACAAATAGACAGGACTTAGTGCCTAAACAACAGCAGCAGCATATGCATATATGGATATAAAAATCCTTTGGGGGAAAGCATTATAGAGTATGGTTAAATATAGTTTATAGTTATAGGAAAACCTGGTTTTAAAACTTGGTGCTAATGTTTATTATTCATGTGGCTTGGAAATTTTCTGAGTTTCTGATTACTCATCTGAAAATGATGGTAAAACAGTATGTATTATAGGGCTTGTTACAGGATTAAATACAGAGTATTGGCTCAGTATATTGTAGTTGTCATTATGGATCCTGTGCTTTAATCTCTTTATTTTTCTCTCCATACCCATCAGAGTTCCAGCAGGTATTTCCAGGCTTTTTAAATCTAGCGTTTACAATTTAATCACAAAAAGACAGGCCCTCCAAAGAGTATGTCTTAGAAACCGAGTTTAAGTTGTTGACTACTGGTTGCTGATACTTTAACAGTCAGAAAGCAAATACCAAAGACAATAAGGAAGACTTCTTTAGAGGAAGTGTCTGATTCGCCCTGATGTTAAAAGGACTCATTTAACTGTCATAGTATAACTTCCCAGAGATGCCTGATTGTTAGTAAAGATGACATTTCTGTATCAGTCTTATCAATATAATCTGTTTCTTGCTTTTGCTTCATTGTTGACCTTTTGTTTTTAAGTGGGACCCCATGATTACTACATTACCTGGCTTATACCTGCTGTCAGTTGGAGTGGTCAAACCTGCCAGTTGGATCTTTGGATGGTCAGAACATGTTGTCTGCTCCATTGGAATGCTCCGATTCGTTAATCTTCTCTTCAGTGTTGGCAACTTCTATTTACTATACTTGCTTCTCCGCAAAGTGCAACCCAGACACAAGGTTTGTTTCCAGAAAAATTTATGTACAGGAAGGTCCAAAATTGTGGTGAATTTATTTTATGAAATTTTGTGGAAAATGTTTTTAACAATATTTGTATATATTTTGTAAGGTTAAAGCAAGTCTTCTACCCCCATTTTAGAAGATGTTTGTGTTTAAATATTTGAAAAACTAATTTATTTATAAAATATATAAATTTCCATGAATTAGTTCAGTAAATATTTATTGAGCTTTTCTGTGTGTTAAGCACTGAGACTACAGAGATAAGTGAAGCAGTCTTTTTCTTATAAAACTTACGTCTTCATTAGGGGGAACAGATGTTACCTGGGCAGTTTTTTATGATTTAAGAATGCAGACCCTGGAGGTGAATTACGTGGGTTTGAATTTTATCCACTTACTAATTGTGTTACTTTGGGCAGGTTACCCCTTAGTGACTCCATGTTTTCATTTGTTAAATGGGGAAAATATAGACTCAACCTCACAGGAGTATCCTGAAGCATAAAAGAGCTTAATAAATGGAAAGTTCCTAGAGTATTGCCAGATGTAATACTAAGGAATCAGTAAATATTAACTATAATAGTTTTAACTTAAATGATTTCAGTAGTGTAAATCGTGGGATAACAATAGCTGTAAAACACTACAAGAGTACAGAGAAGGAGCAGAAGAGCACTTGTTGCAGCCTGACTGGGAAGGAAAGCTGTTGGTTGCATTGGGTAAGACTTCACATATCAGGAAGATAATACCTGATCTGAATCTTGATGACGGATAGGGCTATAGAATAGGAATGAATTCTGACAGAAATAGCATAAGGGATTGTAGAAAGACATGGAGCAACATGATACAGGAAATTGCTATTTGTAACTATAAGATTATAAAGTACAGGGATGTGAGGCTATAGGAGTAGGTAGGAGAGAAGTCATGAATATCCTTTTTATGTCATGGAAAGTATTCTAAACTTTACCTAGTAGGTGATGGACAGCCCTTAATTTTAATCAGAGGAATGGCATGATCTGGCTTGGTGATTTAGGTTAACTGGAAGATAGAATTCAAGGAAATAAGAGTACTTTCAAATTCTGAAATAGATTATCAGGCCAAAAGAAGATGTTTAACTTTAGATGAGCCCCACTATTTTCAGGAAGATCCCTGTAATTTCATCACAGAATAGTGTGGTGGTATAAATATTATATACGTATTTAAATTCTCTCTGGTGCAGAGTTTTGAGACTGCACTAGAAATTGGTGATGATAGCCAAGTAAATGCTTATGGAAGGCTCACTGAAATGGAACCACTTGCACTGTGTCCTAGTCATCTCCATGTTCTCTATAGAATTGAGTTCATAGTCTTGCACACAGTAACTCCTTAACTATTTGTTGAATGATTCAGTCTGATAGGCAGTAGAAGCTTTGACACGCATATGTATTGTTTTATTGGCTTCCAAATTGCTAGGTATAACTAAAAACTATCAGAAAGTTCCCTCATAAATATATACTGTATTTTTGCAAAGCCAGGAATAAGATTAATGTTAAATAATTTTATTTCTGTAGAACTCAGGCAGTTTTTGGTTTGTTTGGTTTTTTTCTTAGTAAATATCTCCCTTAGCTCTGCAGAAATAGCCTATTGCTTTTATTGTGAACTGTGTTTTCTCTTTTCATAGGCTTCCTCATGTATCCAGAGGATCTTGTCAACATTAACATTAGCAATATTTCCCACACTCTATTTTTTTAACTTCCTTTATTATACAGAAGCAGGATCCATGTTTTTTACTCTTTTTGCCTACTTGATGTGTCTTTATGGAAATCATAAAACTTCAGCCTTGCTTGGATTTTGTGGCTTCATGTTTCGTCAAACAAATATCATCTGGGCTATCTTCTGTGCAGGAAATGTCATTGCACAAAAGTTAACTGAAGCTTGGAAAACTGAGCTACAGAAGAAGAAAGAAGAGAGGCCTACCCCTATTAAAGGACCATTTTCAGAATTCAGGAAAATTCTTCAGTTTCTTTTGGCTTATTCCATGTCTTTTAAGAACTTGAGTATGCTTTTACTTTTAACTTGGCCCTACATTCTTCTCATGTTTCTGTTCTGTGCTTTTGTGGCAGTTAATGGTGGAATTGTTATTGGTGACCGGAGTAGTCATGAAGCCTGTCTACACTTTCCTCAGCTGTTCTACTTTTTCTCTTTTACTCTCTTCTTTTCCTTTCCTCACCTGCTGTCTCTTAGCAAAATCAGGGCTTTTCTTTGCTTAGTTTGGAAACGGAGAATTCAGTTTTTTGTGATAACTTTAGTCTCTGTATTTTTAGTTTGGAAATTTACTTATGCACATAAATACCTGCTAGCAGATAATAGACACTATACATTCTATGTGTGGAAAAGAGTTTTTCAAAGATATGAAATTGTGAAATATTTGTTAGTTCCAGTCTATATATTTGCTGGTTGGAGTATTGCTGACTCATTAAAATCAAAGTCGATTTTCTGGAATTTAATGTTTTTCATATGTTTATTTACTGTTACAGTACCTCAGAAACTGCTAGAATTTCGTTACTTCATTTTACCCTATATTATTTATAGGCTTAATATACCTCTGCCACCCACATCCAGACTTGTTTGTGAGCTGGGTTGCTATGCAATTGTGAACTTCCTAACCTTTTATATCTTTCTGAACAAGACTTTTCAATGGCCTAATAGTCAAGACATTCAGAGGTTCATGTGGTAATATCAGGGATATCTTGAACTCTAAAAATAGACTTCTTATTTAGACTATTTCTATAATGAAAACTAAGTAGAAATTTTGGAATTTCTTTTCTTTTTTTTTTTTAGACACTATGGTGACCCTCAGATCACATCAGATTTTTTGTTTTAACTATCTGAAATATGTATTTTAAATACATATACACACATATACATATGTGTATATATATATGTTTATATACACACACATACATATGTATGTGTATATATATGTTTATATATATGTATATATATAAACCTGAGGAAGTTAAATGGTAAAGAACTGAAGAAAATTTAAGTTTTGCTCCATAAGTTTGAATAAAAATGGGAAAAATAAAATTATTTATAGCTATCATATTTCTTTAACACTGTTTGCCACTCAGAAAGCTTGGAAGCTTTTTATATACAGGTTTAAGAAAACTGAGCATGCTTTATAGTACTAAAACTTATTTATTAATTCTCTTGAGAAAAATTAGCAATCTTTTAAAATATTTGCAATTAGGTAATATTGTTGATTGAAAAGTTGTTTAACATTTTAGTAAATATAATTTTAACCATAAGTAAAACAGACTCACATAGATAAGTAAATGTTGTAAAATAGAGGCTCTTCTGTGTTTATCTAGGAATCAAGTTGTGGATTTTTGTTAAAAATCTAGAAATGATGATGTCCTTTCACTGTTCCTAATGTGAAGCATATGATGGCCAAAGATAAATTGTGTTGATGATAATACCTTTTAAATTGGGTTTCCTTTCTGAAATAGGTTACTGTATTAGTTTCCTATGGCGGCCATAACAGATTACCACTAATTTGGTGGCTTAAAAAAGTTTCACAGATCTGGAGGCTAGTTGCATAAAATTAACATGTCACCAGTGTTAGCTGCTTTTGGAGGCTCCAAAAGAGAATCCTTTCCATGCCTCTCTCTTGCTTTCTGCAGTCCATGGTATTCCTTGGTTTATAGATGGATTACTCCAGTATCTGCCTCTGTCTTCACATGGCCTTCCTCTCTGTCTTCCTTCTCCTATAATGACAATTCTTTCTCTTTGGATTTAAAGCCCATCCTAATTCAGGATAATTGCATGTCTAGATCTTTAACTTAATTATGTCTGCAAAGACTTTCCATATAAGGTCATATTTACAGGTTTCAAGTTCTGACTTTTTGTGGAGTATTTTTTAACCCATCAAAGTTACTAAAGGAGATTTTTCAGTAAACTTCATAAGACTTGTAGGAAATAATTTCTTTGCTAAGATATTTTAAATAACATCTTTTCTGAGAGGTTAAAAACAAATGACTTGCAAAGTCACATAAAAACTAAACATAGCTGATGTTTGATCCCATTATCCCCCAAAAGTTAGAATTTAAAGGAAGTTTATAAATTATTTGATCTAGTCTTATTTTGTAGATTAGGTAACAAATGTTTGGGGATGATTTAGGGGGATTAATTTTGGATTCTGTGTCTACTCTTTGGAGTACATTCATTTGAGTTGTCATTCCCTTACAGAGAAGTATTATTTGGGTGTGTTAACTTTGACATGTAAACTTAGAACTGTGAATAGAATTCATTTTTTTAATCCAGTTTGACATTTGTAAATTTTTAAACTGTGAACTATTTTCAGTGTTGGATCATGGTTATCTGGGTTTCAAATAAGGAGCGAATTTGGGAAATACTCTTTATTTGCAAATATAAAATTGTGCACAAGTACAAATTACAAGTGTAGCCCTGAGTAATAAATACAAAGTCTTGTGTTGTACGCACTCTTTGGGGCCAATTTGTATTCTATTCAGTGCTTACAAAGTAGATTGACTCTTTAGTTATAACAGACTGTGAGACAAATATTTTAACTGACACTTCTTTTTTTTCAAATTAGACAAGAAAGCACACTTGAACAAATTATTATTTTATAATGGAGATATGAAATCAAAATTCCCCCCAAAATATGTAATTTAGGGAAAACAAATTTCTTATGTGATTCCATCTGTGCTTTTAGTTTTCAGGCATATTTCTGAGACAAAAAACTTTTTTCCTCTAATGCAGTCTGGCAATAATGGGGAAATTATTCCACCCCATCAGTTAAGGAAATCATTGTGCTAATTCATTTTAAAGTGGAGAGTCCCTGCTGTTTTAAGAGATCATTTAAATGCTGTGAATTAAAAGGTACTCTAAAGCATTGCTTTTAAGAACATCCTGAAGTTTTATGTATCTTGAATATTTTTCAAGAGTTACCAAAGAAATACATGTGTTTGACATTTTTTTAAAAACATACTTAACTGAATTATTGATTACAAAGTAATTCTTAGGGAGGTGATATGTGTATAATTACGGCTGAATTGCATTATTATTTGACAGAAACCAAGAAAACATTGTAAAGCAATTTTCTTCCAATTAAAGAATAAACTTTTTAAAAAGTATTGATAAGCTACAGAGCCTTTGGGACCTTGCAGTTATTGTTATTAAAGTCTATAAGTGGGGTTATTTTAAAGAATATCATAAAAAGATTTGGTTCATAAGTTTTTTATGCCCAGTAATACATCTCTTGAACTTTTTCTACCTTATATGAAATTCTGTAGACACAGTGTATTATTTTTATATATCATTAGTAAAGTTCCAGTGTCCTGTGTTTCCTCACGTATTATTTAAATATTCTTTTAGTGGATACCTAGAAATCTTTTCTAATGCATCTCTGTATTTAAATTATTTGGAAGCACTGATACACTTATTCCTGAGTTTAAGCATATAGCATGTCATTTCAGGAAGAGAAATTATATTAGCTTTCTGGTCTCTTATTAAAGTTATTTCAGGAATGTACTGAGCCTGTGATCAGTTCAGTTCAGTCGCTCAGTGATGTCTGACTCTTTGCGACCCCATGAATCGCAGCACGCCAGGCCTCCCTGTCCATAACCAACTCCTGGAATTCATCCAAACTCATGTGCATCGAGTCGGTGATGCCATCCAGCCATCTCATCCTCTGTCGATTCCTTTTCCTCCTGCCCCCAATCCCTCCCAGCATCAGGGTCTTTTCCAATGAGTCAGCTCTTCCCATGAGGTGGCCAAAGTACTGGAGTTTCAGCCTCAGCACCAGTTCTTCCAAAGGACACCCAGGACTGATCTCCTTCAGAATGGACTGGTTGGATCTCCTCGCAGTCCAAGGGGCTCTCAAGAGTCTTCTCCAACACCACAGTTCAAAAGCATCAATACTTCCGTGCTCAGCTTTCTTCACAGTCCAACTCTCAGATCCATACATGACCACTGGTAAAACCACAGCCTTGACTAGATGGACCTTTGTTGGTAAAGTAATATCTCTGCTTTTCAATATGCTATCTAGGTTGATCATAACTTTGCTTCCAAGGAGTCAGCATCTTTTAATTTCATGGCTGCAGTCACCATCTGCAGTGATTTTGGAGCCCAAAAAAGTTGTCTGACACTGTTTCCCCATCTATTTGCCATGAAGTGATGGGACCAGATGCCATGATCTTAGTTTTCTGAATGTTGAGCTTTAAGGCAACTTTTTCACTCTCCTCTCTTTCATCAAGAGGCTTTTTAGTTCCTTTTCACTTTCTGCCATAAGGGTGGTGTCACCTGCATATCTGAGGTTATTGATATTTCTCCCAGCAATCTTGATGCCAGCTTGTGCTTCATCCAGCCCACCGTTCTCATGGTGTACTCTACATATAGGTTAAATAAGCAGGGTGACAATATATAGCCTTGGCATACTTCTTTTCCTATTTGGAACCAGTCTGTTGTTCCATGTCCAGTTCTAACTGTTGCTGCCTGACCTGCATATAGATTTCTCAAGAGGCAGGTCAGGTGGTCTGGTATTCCCATCTCTCTCAGAATTTTCCNGGTTATTGATATTTCTCCCAGCAATCTTGATGCCAGCTTGTGCTTCATCCAGCCCACCGTTCTCATGGTGTACTCTACATATAGGTTAAATAAGCAGGGTGACAATATATAGCCTTGGCATACTTCTTTTCCTATTTGGAACCAGTCTGTTGTTCCATGTCCAGTTCTAACTGTTGCTGCCTGACCTGCATATAGATTTCTCAAGAGGCAGGTCAGGTGGTCTGGTATTCCCATCTCTCTCAGAATTTTCCGGTTTATTGTGATCCACACAGTGAAAGTCTTTGGCATAGTCAATGAAGCAGAAATAGATGTTTTTTTATGGAACTGTTGCTTTTTTGATGATCCATCAGCTGTTGGCAATTTGATCTCTGGTTCCTCTGCCTTTTCTAAAACCAGCTTGAATATCTGGAAGTTCATGGTTCATGTATTGCTGAAGCCTGGCTTGGAGAATTTTGAGCATTACTTTACTACTGTGTGAAAGTGAAGTCAGTTAGTCATGTACAACTCTTTGCGACCTGTGGACTATAGCCTACCAGGCTCCTCCGTCCATGGGATTTTCCAGGCAAGAATACTGGAGTGGGTTGCCATTTCTCTCTCCAGGAGATCTTCCTGACCCAGAGATTGAACCCTGGTCTCCCGCATTGTAGGCACTTTACCGTCTGAGCCACCAGGGAAGTGTGTGAGATAAGTGCAGTTGTGCGGTAGTTTGAGCATTCTTTGGGACTGGAATGAAAACTGACTTTTTCCAGTCCTGTGGCCACTGCTGAGTTTTCCAAACTTGCTGCCATAGTGAATGCAGCAGTTTCACAGCATCATCTTTCAGGATTTGAAACAGCTCCACTGGAATTCCATCACCTCCACTGGCTTTGTTCGTAGTGATGCTTTCTAATGCCCACTTGACTTCACATTCCAGGATGTCTGGCTCTAGGTGAGTGATCACACCATCGTGATTATCTTGGTCTTAAAGATCTTTTTTGTACAGTTTGTCTGTGTATTCTTGCCACCTCTTAATATCTTCTGCTTCTGTTAGGTCCATAGAATTTCTGTCCTTTATCGAGCCCATCTTTGCATGAGATGTTCCCTTGGTATCTCTAATTTTCATGAAGAGATCTCTAGTGTTTCCCATTTTGTTGTTTTCCTCTATTTCTTTGCATTGATCGCTGAAGAAGGCTTTCTTATCTCTTCTTGCTATTCTTTGGAACTCTGCATTCAGATGCTTATATCTTTCCTTTTCTCGTTTGCCTTTAGCTTCTCTTCTTTTCACAGCTCTTTGTAAGGCCTCCCCAGACAGCCATTTTGCTTTTTTGCATTTCTTTTCCACAATGTCATGAACCTCCATCCATAGTTCATCAGGTACTCTGTCTATCAAATCAAGTCCCTTAAATCTATTTCTCCCTTCCACTGTATAATGATAAGGGATTTGATTTAAGTCATACCTGAATGGTCTAGTGGATTTCCCTACTTTCTTCAATTTCAGTATGAATTTGGCAATAAGGAGTTCATGATCTGAGCCACAGTCAGCTCCCAATCTTGTTTTTGCTGACTGTGTAGCCTGTCATAAAGTACCTTAATAAAAGTGACTTAATTAATTTCTAATAAATAAATCACTTAATGTAGTATATTTCAGTTTTAATTTAAGCAGCACTGGGCTTGGCATTTTTTTTTCTTTATAATTGTCTGAAAACCAGGAAAGTAGAAGAAAATAAATGCTCAGTTTTTATTTATACCCTCTAAATAATGAACTGTTATTTTAGGCTCACTTTGCAGTAGAATATTTCTGTAAAGAAATAAATTCAAGTTCATTAGGTTAAAGAACATTTATTATTTTTAAAATAATTAGAATTTCATTAAGAACATAAAAAGCATCATGCAAATAATATGAAAAAGTTTTTTTTTTTTAATGGTAATTTATGATTTAGGAAGCATGGACTAGAAGAAGCATTTAACATGAGAGTTAAGAATTCCATATTTGATTGTGGTTTTGGAATCAATAAAGCAGGTTTTTTAGTCTTTGGTCCTCCCTTCAAATGAGAGTAGCATTTATCTTAAGTCAGTGCCTGGCATCTATGTACCCCCTTATTTAAAAAAAAAAAAAAAGAGTCCCTGCCATATATCCATAAATTTCATGAATATGTCACAAAATAAACATTGTGTGAATGTATGCTGAATGAAATTTTTTAGTATGGAGTGAAATGAATATCCTAGAAGTATGATATGTAACCATAAGCTAACTTCAGGAAATAAATCATAAATGAAACAAAATGAAACATTCTAACCTTTTTTGCCTAAGTTTCTTAGTTTTAAATTTTTTATTTTGTGTTTAATATATGTATTTACTTGAAAATATATGTTGCTTTTATCATAGGATGTCATTTCAAAACTGTTAGTGTGTATTTAAAATAAGTAACTATCAACTGTTGAATTATAATAGAATTCTTGATTGTTACAAAACTTTCAAGGAAAGAGACTTCAACCAATTATGAATATTTTATGTTTTACTTAAACTGTATTTACTACTTTAGAGATTGCTGTTATTTAGGGTACTGTTTGGGACTTCCCTGGTAGCTCAGCTGGTAAAGAATCTCACCTGCAATGCAGGGGACCCTGGTTCGATTCCTAGGTTGGGAAGTTCCCCTGAAGAAGGGCATAGCAACCCACTCCAATATTCTTGCCTGGAGAATCCCTATGGGCAAAAGAGTCAAACAGAAATCAAATCCTCTCTAGTTGTGTTGTGCCTTGGGGGGGTGCTCTCTAGTTGTGGCATGGGAAATCCTGTCTAGTTGCAGTATGCAGGGAAGGGGGAGCTCCTCTCTAGTTGCAGTTTGTCAGCTCATCTCTATTTGTGGTTGGGGGGGGCTCCTCTCTAGTTGTGGTGTGCCAGGGAAGGGGAAGACTTCTCTCTAGTTGTGGTGTGCAGGGGCCTCCTTTCTACATGTGATGTCTGGGTGGGCTTTTCATTAGTTGCAGTGTGTGGGCTCCTCCCTAGATGTGGCAGGGGGCTCCTCTTGAGTTACAGGAGGGAACTCAGGGTTCCTCTTGAGTTGCAGTGGGGTGGCTTCTCTTCAGTAGTGATGTGCAGGTGGCTACTCTCTGCGTCTGGGGCTCCTCTATAGTTGTGGCAGTTGTTCACATCTCTAGATGTGACGGTTGGGCTCCTCTCTAGATGTGATGTGCTGGGGTGCTCCTCTCTAGTTGTACTGTGCCTAAGGGGTCCTCTAGTTGTGGTATGGGAAATCCTATCTAGTTGCATTGGGGGAATGCGGAGCGGTTCCTCTCTAGTTGCAGTTTGTTGGCTCATCTCTATTTGTAGTTGGGGGGGTGGGGTCCTCTCGTTGTGATGTGCAGGGGCTTCCTTTATACATGTGTCCAGGTGGGCTTTTCACTGCACTCCTCTCAAGTTACTTCAGTGGGCTCATCTCCATTTGCGGCGGTGACTCCTTTCTAGGTGTGATGTGTCCTGGGAGCTCCTTTCTAGTTATGGTGGGCTGATCCTCTCCAGCTCTTACGGGGGAGCTCCTCTGTCTTTGTGGCCAGGGTCTCCTCTCATGTTACAGCAAAGGGCTTAAGTTGCGCCAGAGTCTCGATTCCTCTCAAGTTGCGGCAGGGGTCTTGGGGTTCCTCTCAAGTTGCAGCGGGGGACTAGGGGTTTCTCTCAAGTTATGGAGGGATTTGGAGTTCCTCCTGAGTTGCGGTAGGGCCTCCTTTTGTGTTGTCTTGGGGTGACTCCTCTCTAGCAGCGATGTGCAGGGTGGCTCCTGTCTAGTCCAATATGCGAGTGGTTACTCAAGCTGCACTATGGGGCTCCTCTCCTGTTGGTGTGGGGATCAACTCTTAGTTGTGGTGGGTGAGTTTCTTCTAGTTGTGGTATGAAGGCTCCTCTCTAGTAGTTGCGGTGAGGGGGCTCTTCTCTAGTTGCAGTGTGTGGGGGGCACCTTTTGAATTGTGGTGAGAGGTTCCTCTCTGGTAGGGATGTGCAGGGGCACTCCTTCCTAGTTGCAATGTCCAGGAAGCTACTCTCTAGTTGTGGCAGGGGGCCTTCTCTTTAGTTGTGGTGTGGAGGGCTCCTCTCTAGTTGTGGCAGGGGGCTTCTGCCTAATTGTGATGTGTGGGCGAGCTTCTCTTTAGTAACAATGTTCATGGGGGCTACTCTAGTTGCAGCTTGGGTTCTACTCTCGAGTTGTACTGAGGTTGCTCCTGTGTATTTGTGATGGAANTGGTGTGGAGGGCTCCTCTCTAATTGTGGCAGGGGGCTTCTGCCTAATTGTGATGTGTGGGCGAGCTTCTCTTTAGTAACAATGTTCATGGGGGCTACTCTAGTTGCAGCTTGGGTTCTACTCTCGAGTTGTACTGAGGTTGCTCCTGTGTATTTGTGATGGAAGGCTCCATTCAAGTTGCGGCTGGAGGATCCTCTGTTTGAGGCAGAGGTGATCCTTTCTAGGTGCGATGTCTGGGGGGTTCCTTTCTAGTTGTGGCGGGGTGACATTCTCCAGTTTGGGCACGTGGGCTCCTCTCTCATTGTGGCTGTGGGCTTCTCTGGAGTTGCATCATAGGCCTCCTCTCAAGTTGCAGTGTGTGGGCTCCTCTCGTTGGCGGGGGCGAGGGCTGTCTCCACTTGAGTTGTTTGGGGGCGGGCGGTGGCTCCTCTCTAGTTGCAGTGTGCAGGCAGGCTTCTCTTTAGTTGTGGCAGGGCCTCAAATCTCTAGTTGTATCAGGGGGCTCCTCTCTAGTTCTGTTGGGCATGGGTATTCCTCAGTAGTTGCTGTGTGCGTGGGGGCTCTTCTCCAGATGTGCTGTGCAGGCTCCTCTCTAGTTGTGGGGGGGGGGGGTTTCTTGTTGCAATGGAGAGTCAACCCTCTAGTTGTTTGGGAGGGGCACCTCTGAAAATTTGGCAGTGAAATTTCCTTTCTGTTTGCATCATACTCGGGGTTCCTCTCTAGTTGTGGAGTGGCTACTTCAAGTTTTCTCAGTAGTTCCTCTCTAGCTGCGATAAGCAAGGGGCTACTCTAGTTGTGGCAGGGTCTCCACTCTAGAGACCTGATAAAGCCCCACTTTATCAGGAGGGTATCGGGGGGCTCATCTCTAGTTGCACTGAGCTAGAGGAGCTCCTCTCTAGTTGTGGTGGTGGGCCTCCTTTGAGCTGTTGCTGTGGTTCCCCTCTAGTTGCGATGGGGAAGGGGCTACTCTCTAGTTGTGGTGAGTGGTCAATTCTCTAGTTGTGGCAGGAGAGCTCCTCTATAGTTGCATTGGGCAGGAATGTTCCTCAATATTTGCGGTGTAAGGTGGGGCTCTTCTGCAGATGTGGCGTACAGGCTTCTCTCTAGTTGTGGCAGGGGGTTCCTCTCATTGCCATGGAAGATCAACTCTCTAGTTGTGGTGGATGGGTTTCTTTCTAGTTGTGGTTGGTGTCTACTCTCAAGTTGTGGTGGAGGCTCCTCTCAAGTTGCGACAGGGGTCTCCTCTCATGTTGTTTCAGGGGGCTACTCTCTAGTTGTGGTGTGTGGTGTCCTCTCTAGCTGTGGTGGAGGGGCCTTTGTGAGGTGTAGCAGGAAGCTTATCTCTACTTGTGGTGGGGGTCTCTGCTCTAAGTGTTTCTCACTTTGTGGCCCTGGGGGGCTCCTCTCTAGTTGTGGTAGGGGGCTTCTCACTAGTTGCATTGAACTAGGAGCTCCTCTTTAGTTGTGATGGGCCTCCTTTGAATTGTTGCAGAGGTTCCTCTCTAGTTGCGATGGGCATGGGGCTGCTCTCTAGTTGTGGCGGGAGACTACACTCTAGTTGTTGCCATAGGGCTTCTCTGTATTTGTGATGTGCGGGTTCATCTTTAGTTGCTTTGGGGGCTCAACTCTCTAGTTGTGGTGGGTGGTCAATGCTCTAGTTGTGGTGGGGGTGATCCTCTTTAGTTGTGATGTTTGTGTATGCTCCTCTCTTGTGGTGGAATGGGGCTCCTCTCTAGTTGTGGTGGAGACTCCTCTCAAGTTACAGTGGGTGGCCCCTGTTGATTTGCCGTGGGTGGCTCCTCTCTAGTGTGGGGACTCCTCTCTAGTTGCAGTGTGTGTGGGGCTCCTCTCCTCTTGCAGTGGCGACTCCTTTTGACTTGCCATGTATGTCTCCCCTATTTTTGGTGGGGTCTCCTCTCTAGTTTTGGTGAACAGAGGGCTCCTCTCTAGTTGGAATGTGAGTGGGCTCCTCTCTACTTGTGGCGGAAGCATTCTCTCCAGTTCTGGTGGCGGGATCCTCTGTCATTATGGCTGGTGGCTCCTCTCTTGTTTCGGCATAGGGCTCCTGTCAAGTTGCGGCAGGGGACTCAGCGCTCCTCTCATGTTGTGGCAGGGGACTTGGGGTTCCTATCGAGTTGTGCTGGGGCCTCCTCTCAAGTTGTGGTGAGGTGGCTCCTCTCTAGCAACGATGTGCGGACTGCTACTGTCAGGTTGCTGCTGGGGCTTCTGTGGGGGCCAACTGTGTAGCTGTGGTGAGTTGGCTTCTCTCTAGTTGTGGTTTGCTGGCACCTCTCTAGTTTTGACAAGGGGGTTCCTCTCTAGTTGTCGAAGGGGGCTCCTTTCTAGTTGTGGTAGAGTACCCCTCTTGAATTGTGGCAGTGGAGACTCCTCTCTGGTTGTGATGAAGGTGTGATGAAGCGTGAAGGTGCATTCCTTTTCATTGGCGATGTATGGGAAGCTACTCTCTAGTTGTGGCCGGGGCATCTTCTTTGGTTGTGGCGTGGGGAGCTCCTCTCTAGTTGTGGCAGCAGCTTCTTTCTAATTGCAGTCTGCAGGTGTGCTCCTCTCTAGTGGCAATATTCAGGGAGCTACTCTCTAGGTGCAATGGGGGACTGCTCTCTAGTTATGATATGTGTGGGGGCTCCTGTCTAGTTGTGATGTGCAAGGGTGCTTTTCTCTAACTGCGATGTGTGGGATGGCTCCTATCCAGTTGTGGTCGGGGGCTCCTCTCCAGTTGTTTTGGAGGTCTCCTCTAAGGTTGCAATATGCTGGTGCTGCTGTCTAGTTGTGGCAGGGGTCTCCACTCTGAAGGTGGGGCTCCACTCCAGTTGTGAGGTATGGGGGGCCCTCTAGTTTTGGTGGTGTGCTCCTCACTAGTTGCTCCTGCGGGTGAACTATCTAGTTGTGGGGGTTGGTCTGCTCTCTAGATATGTGATAGTTGGTCTCCTCTCTAGATATGGGCTCCTTGCTAGTTGCACTGTGCCTGCGGGGGTCCTCTCTAGTTGTGACTTGGGAACTCCTGTCTACTTGCAGTGTGCAGGAGGGCTCCTCTTTAGTTGCAGTTTGTTGGCTCATCTCTATTTATGGTTGAGGGGCTCCTCTCTAGTAGTGGGGGGGGGGGCTCTTCCCAAGTTGCTGTGTGTGGGGGCCTCCTTTCTACATGCAGTGTCCACGTGGGCTTTTCACTAGTTGCAGTGTGCAGGTTTCTCTCAAGTTGCTGCAGGGAACTTGGGGTTCCTCTCGAGTTTTGGAGGGAGGCTCGGGTTCCTTTCGAATTATGGCAGGGAACTTGGGGTTCCTCTCGAATTGTGGTGGGGCCCCATCTCAAGTGGTGGGCTGGCTCCTGTCTAGTGCTGTGTGAAAGGTGGCTCCTGTCTAGTTGCAATGTGCGGGTGGCTACTCCAGCTGTGGCATGGGGCTCCTCTCTAGTTGTGGTGGAGTTCAACTCTAGTGTTGGGTGGGCTCCTCTTTAGCTGTGGTGTGCAGGCTCCTTTCTAGTTGTCGTGTGCGGGAGGCACCACTAGAGTTGCGGGGGAGTGCTCCTCTTGAATTGTGGTGGGAAGGTTCATCTCTGATAGCGATGTGCAAGAGCACTGTTTTGCAGTTGCGATGTATGGGAGGCTACTCTCTAGTTGTGGCTGGGGGCCTCCTCTCTAGTTGTGGCGTGGGGGGCTCTTCTCTACTTGCTGCAGGGGGCTTCTGCCTAATTGCAATGTGCAGGTATGCTCCTCTCTAGTTGCAGTGTTGGGGGCTACTCTCCAGTTTTATCTTGGGGTCTACTGTCTAGTTGTGGAGAGGTTGCGCCTCTCTAGTTGTGGGGGGCTCCACTCGAGTTGCAGCAACGGGCTTATCTCTATTTGCAGTGAAGGGGATCCTCCCTAGATCCGATGTCCCGGCAGCTCCTCTCTAGTTGTGGCGGGGGGACACTGTCCAGTTCCACAGTTGTGCTCCTCTCTCGTTTGGCACAGGGCTTCTCTCAAGTTGCAATAGAGGGCTCCACACGAGTTGCAGCAGGGGACTCAGGGCTCCTCTTGAGTTGTGGTGGTGCCTCCTCTAGGAGAGGCAGCGTGGGGGGTCTCGGTATGGGGGATCCTCTCTACTTTTGGCACTGGGGCTCCTCACTAGTTTTCATGGGGTTGCTCCTCTCTCGTTGTGTGGTGGCTCTTCTCGTGTTATGTCAGGGACCTCATCTGCATTTGCAGCAGAGGGGATCCTCATTCGGTGCAGTGTCCCAGGGGGCTCCTACTTATGGTGGGGGGTTCCTCTCCAGTTTTGGTGAGGGGCTCCTCTGTCTTTGTGGCCAGGGTGGCTCCTGTCTAGTTGCGATGTGCGAGTGGCTACTTTAGTTGTGGCATGGGGCTCCTCTCTAGTTGCATTGGGGGTCATTTCTTAGTTGCGGTGGGTGGGCTCCTCTCTAGTTGTTGGGGGGTGGCTTTTCTCCAATTGCAGTGTGTGGGGGGCACCTCTGGATTTGCGTGGAGTGCTCCTCTCAAATTGTCCCGGGGCGGATCCTCTCTGATAGCAATGTGCTGGGGTGCTCCTCTCCAGTTGTGATGAGCAAGAGGCTACTCTCTCGATGTGGCAGTGGGCCTCCTCTTTAGTTGTGGCATGCAGGGTTCCTCTCTAGTAGTGGCAGGGGGCTTCTATCTGATTGCATTGTGTGGGTATGCTCCTCTCTAGTGACAGTGTTCAGGGGGAATACTCTCTAGTTTTAGCTTGGGGCCTACTCTCTAGTAGTGGTGGGGGGGCTCCACTTGAATTGCGGCAGGTGGCTCATCCCTTTTACATTGGAGGAGATCCTCTCTAGGTGCATTGTTGGGGGGGTCCTGGGTTCCTCTCTAGTTGTGGTGGGAGGCTCCTCTCCAATTTCTGCACTGGCTTGGGGCTCCTCTAAAGTTAAGGTGGGGACTCCTCTCAAGTTACAGCAGGGGGCTCCTCTCAAATTCCATTGGAGGGGCTCCTCTTTAGTTGTGGTGGGGGACTCCTCTTTATTTGCTGTTCAGGGGCTCTTCTCTATGCACAGTGTCCAGGGGGCTCCTCCCTAGTTGTGGTGAGGGACGCTTCTCTAGTTGTGATGTCTGAAGGGACTCCTCTCTCACTGCAACGTGCAGGAGTGCTCCTCTCTAGCTGTGGTGGGAGATTCCTCTCTAGCTGTAGTGTGGGGGCTTTTTCTAGCTGCTGTGCACTGGTGGGCTACACTCTAGTTGCAGTGTGTGGGTGCCTCTCTAGCTGTAGTGGGGTGCTCTTCTCTAGCTGTGATGTCTTAGGGGACTCCTCTCTCATTGTGATGTGCCTGGGTGTTCCTCTCTAGTTGTGTTGGGGTCTCGTCTCTTTGCAGCAGAGGGCTCCTCTTGAGTATGACAGGGGACTCGGGTCACCTCTCAAGTGGCAATTGTGCCTCCTCTTGGGTTTGTGGTGGGGGTGCCTCTGCTGTGAGGGGTCTGCTCTACTTTTGGTGCTATGGATTTCTTACTAATTTTATTACATTGCTCCCCTCTAGTTGGGAGGGGCTTCTCTCGAGTTACTTCAGGGAGCTTGTCTCTATTTAGCAAAGGGGCCCCTCTGTAGGTGTGGTGTCCTGGAGGGGGCTCCTCTCTAGTTGTGTCAGGGGGATCCTCTCCCATTCTGTCGTGGGGACTCCTCTGTCATTGTGGCCAGGGGCTTCTCCTGTGTTGTGGCATGGGGCTCCACTCAAGTTGTGGCGGGAGACTGGGTTTCCTCTTGAATTGCAGCAGAGGACTTGGGGGTCCTGTCAAGTTGTGTTGAGGGACACGGGGTTCCTCTGGGGTTGCAGTGGGGCCACCTCTCGAGCTGTGTTGGGTCGACCCTTCTCTAGCAGCAGTGTGCAGGTGGCTACTCGCTAGTTGTGGCATGGGACTCCTCTAGGTGTTGTGGGGGACTCCTCTCTCGCTGTGGTGTGTGGTGTGGGAGGTCCTTTCTAGTTGTGGTGTGCTAGTGGGCTCCTCTCTAGTTGCAGTGTGCAGGCTCCTCTCTAGTTGTGGTGGGGTGCTCTTCTCTAGTTGTGGTGTCTGAGGGGACTCCTCTCTCACTGCGTTGTGCAGTGGATCTCATCTCTTTGCAGTGGAGGGCCTCCTCTCTAGACGTGATGTAAGGGAAGCTCCTCTCTCATTGTGGCTGGTGGCTTCTCTCGAGTTGCAGGGGGGACTCCATTCGTGTTGCAGCAGGGAACAAGGGCCTCCTCTTCAGTGGCGGTTGTGCCTCCTCCCGATGTGGTGGTTGTTGTGGGTGGGGGGGACTCCTCAGTGAGGGGTCTTCTCTACTTTTGGCTCTAGGGGTTTCTCACTAATTTTGCAGGGTTGATCCTCTCTAGTTGTGAGGGGCTCCTCTCGAGTTACTTCAGGGGACTCGTCTGTATTTGTGGCAGAGGGCCTCCTCCGTAGGTGCAATGTCCTGGAGGCTCCTCTCTAGCTATGGTAGGGATTTCCTCCCCAGTTCTGCTGCGAGACCTCCTCTGTCATTGTTGCCGATGGCTCCTCTTGTGTTGTGGTATAGGGCTCCTCTCAAGTTGCAGCAGGGGACTCGGGGTCCCTCTCGAGTTGTGACAAGGGACTCGGGGTTCCTTGGGAGTTACGGCAGGGAACCAGTGGTTCCTCTCTAGTCGCATTTGACACTGGTGTTCCTCAATATTTGCGGTGTGGTGAGGGGATCTTCTCCAGATGTGGTGTGCAGGCTCCTCTCTAGTTGCAGTGGAGAGTGGGGAGGAAAGGCTCCTCTTGAGTTGCAGTGGGGGACACGGCGGTGCATGGGTTCCTCTCGAGTTGCAGCGGGGGAATTGGTGTAACTTTCAAGTTGCAGCATGGGACTCGCTGTTCCTCTTCAGTTGTAGTCAAGCCTCCTCTTAAGTTGTGGTAGAAAGACTCCTCTCTAGCAGCGAGGTACAGGGTGACTCCTGTCTAGTTGCAATGTGAGTGTGGCTACTCTCTAGTTGTGGCATGAGGCTCCACTCTAGCTGTGGCAGGGGTCAACTCTGTAATTGTGCTGGGCGGGCTCCTCTCTCGTTGTGGCTGGGGGCTTCTCTGTAGTTGTGGTAGGGGGTCTTCACTCTAGTTGTGGTGTGCAGGGGGCACCTCTCAAGTTGTGGATGAGTGCTCTTCATGAATGTGGTGGGAGACCTCCTCTCTGATAGTAATGTGCAGAGGTGCTCCTTAATAGTTGTGATGTGCTGGAAGCTACTCTCTAGTCATGGCAGGTGGTCTCCTCTTTATCTGTGGTATGAGGGGCTCCTCTCTAGTTGTGGCAGGGAGCTTCTCTCTAATTGCACTATGTGGGTGTGCCCCTCTCTTGTGGCGATGTTCATAGGGGCTACTCTCTAGTTGTGGTGGGGATCTGCTGTCTAGTGGTGGGGGGGCTCCTCTCTAGTGGCCGAGGGCTCCTCTCAAGTTGAGGTGGGAGGCTACTCTATAGTTGTGGAGGTGAGCTCCTCTCGAGTTGCAGCAGGGGGCTCTTCTCATGTTCTAGTGGGGGCTCCTTTCGAGTTGTGGAGGGGGATTCCTCTCTAGTTGTAATGTGGGGGCTTCTTTCCAGTTGTGGTGTGCTGGTGGGCTCCACTCTAGTTGTGGTGGGGTTCTCTTCTCCAGTTGTGATGTCTAAGGGGACTCCTCTCTCGTTGCAATGTGCAGGGGGTCTCCTGTCTAGCTGTAGTGGGGCCTCATCTCTATTTGCAGTAGAAGGTCTCATCTGTAGGTGCAATGTCTGGGGTGGGGGAGTCCTCTCTCATTGTAGCCAGTGGCTTCTCTCAAGTTGTGGTGGAGAGCTTCTCTCAAGTTATGGCAGAGAACTTGGGGCTCCTGTTGAGTTGCGGTGGTGCCTCCTCTTGGGTTGTGGTGGGGGCTCCGCAGGGTGGGGTCTTCTCTACTTTCGGCGCTAGGTGTTCCTCGCTAATATTTGTGTGGTTTCTCCTCTCTAGTTGTGAGGTGCGCCTCTTGAGTTACTTCAGGGGGCTCATCTCTATTTGTGACAGAGGGGCTCATTTCTGCATGTGATGTCCAGGGGTACTCCACTCCCGTTGTGGCAGGGGGATCCTCTCCAGTTTTGGCGGTGGTGCTCCTCTGTTGATGTGGCCAGGAGCTCATCCACTTTTGTGGTATAGGGCTCCTCTCAAGCTGTGGCACGGGACTAGGGGTTCCTCTTTGAGTTGCGGCAGGGGACTTAGGATTCCTATTGAGTTGTGGTGGGGCTTCCTCTCGAGTTGTGTTGGGGGGACTCCTCTCTACGAATGATGAGCAGGGTGGCTCCTGTCTAGTTGCAATGTACAGGTGGTTACTCGCTAGTTACGGCTGCAGTGGGGGTCAACGCTGTAGTTGTGGTGGGTGGGCTTCTGTCTAGCTATGGTTTGTGGGCTCCTCTCTCATTGTGGCAGTGGTGACTCCTCTGTAGTTGTGGTAGAGGGGCTCCACTCTAGTTCTGGTGTGCGGGGGGCACCTCTCGAGTTGCAGTGGAGTGCTCCTCTTGAGTTGTGGTGCGGGGCCTCATCTCTGGTAACGATGTGCAGAGGCGCTCCTTAGTAGTTGTGATGTGCTGGAGGCTCCTCTCTAGTTGTGGCAGAGGGTCTCTTCTTTAGCTGTGGCATGGGGGGCTCCTCTCTAGTTGTGGTGGGGGATTCCTCTCTTGCTGTGGTGTGGGGGCTCCTTTCTAGTTGTGGTATACTGGTGAACTCCTCTCTAGTTGCGGTGTGCAGGCTCCTCTGTTGTTATGGTGGGAGTTTTTTATTTGTGATGTCTGAGGGGAGTCCTATCTCACTGCAGTGTGCAGGGAGCTCCTCTTTTGTTGTGGTGGGGAGCTCATCTGTACTTGCCACAGAGTGGCTCCTCTCTCGGTGCAATGTCCAGGGGCATCTTCTCTCATTGTGGCCAGTGGCTTCTCTCAAGTAGCAGCAGAGTCCTCCTCTCGAATTGTGGCAGAGGACTCAGAGCTCCTCTGGAGTTGCAGTGGTGCCTCCTCTCGGGTTGTGATGGGAGGCCTCTGCAGGGGTGTCCTCTTTGTCGCTAGGGTTCCTCACTAATTTTAGCAGGGTTGCTCCTCTCTAGTTGTGAAGGCCTCCTCTCAAGTTACTTCAGAGGGCTTATCTCTATTTGTGGCAGAGGGGCTCATCTCTAGGTGTGATGTCCAGGGGAATTCCACTCTACTTGTGGTAGGATTATCCTCTTCAGTTTTGGCAGGGGGTCTCCTCTGTCACTGTGGCCAGGGGCTCCTCTCATGTTGTAGCAGGAGACACGGCTGTTCCTCTCTAGTTGCATTGGGCAGTGGTGTTTCTCAGTCGTTGTGGTGGGGGTGGGCAGGGGCTCTTCTACAAATGTGGTGTGTAGTTGACCTCTCTAGCTGTGCCGAGGTCAACTCTGTAGTTGTGGCAGTTGATCAACACTGTCCTTGTAGCCAGGGGCTCCACTCTAGTTGCATTGTACTAGGGGTTCCTCTCTAATTGGGTGGTGGGGGTGCTCCTTCGAGCTGTTGCAGTGGTTATTCTCTAGTTTCAATGGGCAAGGGGCTACTCTCTAGTTGTGGTGGGGTTCAGCTCTCTAGTTGTGGTGGGTGGTCAACACTCTACCTGTGGTGGGAGGCTCCTCTCTAGTTGCACTGGGCAGGGATAGTCCTCAATAATTGCAATGTGTGGTGGGGCTCTTCTCCAGACGTAGCGTGTGGGTTCTTCTCTAGGTGTGGCAGGCTGCACTTCTCTAATTGTGGTCTGGGTGCTCCTCTCTTGCAGTGATGTGTGCTTGGGCTCCTCTCTTGTGGTGGCATAGTGACCCTCTCTAGTTGTGGTGGAGAGCGCCTCTTGAGTTGTGGCAGGTGACTCAGGGCTCCTCTCGAGTTGCAGTGGTGCCTCCTCTCAGGTTGTGGTGGGGTAGGTCCGTGGGGTGGACAGTCCTCTCTACTTTTGGCACTGGGGGCTCCTCACTAGTTTTCACAGGGTTGGTCCTCTCTTGTTTTCAGGGGCTCCTCTCGAGTTACTTCAGTGGGCTCATCTCTATTTGTGGCAGAGTAACTCCTTTCTAGGTGCAATGTCCTACAGACTCCTCTCTAGTTGTGGCAGGGGTATCCTCTCCAGCTCTGGCGGGGAAGTTCCTCTGCCTTTGTGGCTGAGGGATGCTCTCGTGTTGCGGTGGGCCCTCCTCTCAAGTTGTGTTGGGGCGACTCCTCTCTAGCAGCGATGTGCAGGGTGGTTCCTGTCTAGTTGCGATGTGCCAGTGGCACATCGTTGCGGCATGGGGCTCTTCTCTAGTTTCAGCAGGGGTCACCTCTGTAGTTGTGGTGGGTTGGATTCTCTCTAGTTGTGGTGTACTGTCTCCTCTCTAGTTGTGGTGGGAGGCTCGTCTTTATGTGCTTCAGAGAGGCTCCTTTCTAGGTGCGATGTCCGGCAGCTACTCTCTCGTTGTGGCCAGTGGCTTCTCTCGAGTCGCGGTGGAGGGCTCCTCTCAAGTTGTGGCAGGGGACTTGGGGCACCTCTTAAGTTGTGGGGATGCCTCCTCTCAGCTTGGGGTGTGGATGGCTCTGCAAGGGAGGTCTCTCTACTTTTGGTGCTAGGGGTTCCTCACTAATATTCATGGGGTTGCTTCTCTCTAGTTTATTTTCAATGACATTTATATGATAATAACTTTTAAAGCTTTGAAAATGCAGTTTTGTTAGTCCAACTTCATCCTCTCTATACTCAGAAACCACACATTATAAGTACAAGCTGGGAGGACATTTGTACAAGTAATTCAGGGGAGCTTGATAATGTGACTGTGTCGGCAGAATGTGATGAACTCCATGGCAGACAAGTGTGTGTGAATGACTGGTTGTCTTGGAGATGAAATATTCAAGGCCACATAGGAAGACAGTTAAGATATTAGTCTTGAGGCCTCAGTTAAGACCTCAGTCTTGACTGAGGCCCTCCCAACAGTGCAATTCCTAAATGACAGACTCTGAAGATTAAGTAGTCTGTTCCTGGGAACCACACCAAGGTCTCCCCATCAGATGTTTGTTTACATGACAAATCGTTGCCTGAGATACTGGACCACCCTGAATCCTTGACATGCTGTTTTTGTGCAATATAGAAACTCACAAGTGTTGTCTCACATGACTGTACAAGCCACCTAAAATATTTTAGCAGGTTCAAGGCCACTTCTGCTTTCACCTGACTCATTCTTTTTAGAGAGAGAGGTCTGTCTTTAAGGTAGGGTTTAAATGGGGCATGAGACCAGAATCTCTTTTTTCATGTTTGTTTTTTTTTTTTTTTNTCTTGAGGCCTCAGTTAAGACCTCAGTCTTGACTGAGGCCCTCCCAACAGTGCAATTCCTAAATGACAGACTCTGAAGATTAAGTAGTCTGTTCCTGGGAACCACACCAAGGTCTCCCCATCAGATGTTTGTTTACATGACAAATCGTTGCCTGAGATACTGGACCACCCTGAATCCTTGACATGCTGTTTTTGTGCAATATAGAAACTCACAAGTGTTGTCTCACATGACTGTACAAGCCACCTAAAATATTTTAGCAGGTTCAAGGCCACTTCTGCTTTCACCTGACTCATTCTTTTTAGAGAGAGAGGTCTGTCTTTAAGGTAGGGTTTAAATGGGGCATGAGACCAGAATCTCTTTTTTCATGTTTGTTTTTTTTTTTTTTTTAATTATTAGAGTGTAATTGCCTTACAGTGTTCTGTTCATTTCTGCTGTATAACAAAGTGAATCAGCTGTATGTATGACTCTATCCCCTCTTTTCTTGGATTTCCTCCTCATTTTGGTCACCAAGGGGGACAGAGGGTGGAATGATTTGGGAGACTGGGATTGTCATATATACACTATTGATATTATGAATAAAATAGATAATTAACGAGAACCTACTGTACAGCACAGAATCTTTTAAAAGTTTTTTCTTTATTTGTCTATGGCTGTGCTGGGTCTTCGTTGCTGTATGGGCTTTTTTCTACTTGTGGTGCTGGGTGGCTTCTCCTGTCGTGGCTCCGGGGCTCTAGAGCACAGGCTCAATAGTTGTCCCCCAGGCTGAGTTGCTCTGCAGCATGTGGGATCTTCCCAGACCAGGGATCGAACTCATGTCTCCTGCATTGCCAGGTGGATTCTTTACCACTGAGCCACCAGAGAAACCCCCAGAATCTTTTTAGAATACTCTTCTCTCGGCCATTAACACACTCTGGCAATCAGATTGATACACTTTTTAAAGAAATTTGAGTTTCTTTTTCTTTGAGTAGGGCAAGTTAATACTGCTTCAAATATTTTCTAAAGTTATGTTTTAAATTTCACATTCATGTATCCAAGGAGGTAGGCAGGACTTTGAAATATATGACAGTAAGGGTCAATCACACTTAAGTTCATGTTTAATCATAACATGCTTACATTGTGGAAATGTGCATAAATTTTTAATTATAGCTCATTAAACTTTTAAAAATGGCAACCCACACCACTATTCTTTCCTGGAGAATCCCATGAACAGATGACCCTGGCAGGCTACAGTCTATGGGGTTGCAAAGAGTCAAACGCAACCGAGTGACTAACATTTTCAACTCTTCTCAAGCAAAAGAAATCCAAGTATCTTTTGTTCATACTCTCACAAATTGACCATATTGTTAAGATCTGTTGGGACTGTACCTTGGTCTGAATTTCTGTGACTTCTCAAATGCCTCCAGCTATCTCCAGAGCTACTCCTGGTCTCTACTCAAAATTTGCTTCCCCGCCACTTTTAGCAGGAGTGAGCATACATCTTTAAGTTAAAGAGTCCAGAGATCTCAAGCCAGGCTCCTCAAGAAGTTTATAGTGACTTTTTCAGGAGCCATAAACCTAATCCCAGAACACCAACCAAGATGACAACTCATCCAGGAGACTACTTCTCCAGAAGACCTAGGAAGCTAGCTCCCAATAGCAGAGACGGGTGGTCCTCTTTCAATCTGCTCTCCTGTGTTCTCTTCTTGTGTTCTCACTTTCTTCTTCACTTAATTAAGAATCTAGATTATTAACAGATACTCAAGCTCCTTATCTACAATGTGTATACATTTCTCATCTTTATTTTTTCTTTCAGTACACAAAGGAGTCACTCCTTTGTGTGTCTTTTGATTAAGATGCACGTTCAGTGTAATTATTGTTTTTACTTGTGTTCCTTTGAATGACAACCAGCTTCCTCATGCTAGTTCATTGCAATAAGAAAGGTGATTTTCTGTGTAACTGGAATCAAGCAATAAGTACTTTGTAAATGACAGAACAATGGGTCAAGTGACCAGAAAAATAAAACTCCCATCAAGACCTAGACATGAATATGTCTGCCTGAACAATAACAACACTTGGCAACTTTGTAGCCCATGTTTCACAGAAATAGAGCTTGGGCACCCTTCAGTTCAGTTCAGTTCAGTTCAGTCGCTCAGTCGTGTCTGACTGTGACCCCATGAATCACAGCACGCCAGGCCTCCCTGTCCAACACCAACTCCCAGACTTCACTCAAACTCATGTCCATCGAGTCAGTAATACCATCCAGCCATCTCATCCTCTGTTGTCCCCTTCTCCTCCTGCCCCTAATCCCTCCCAGCATCAGGGTCTTTTCCAGTGAGCTCCTGCTGAATACAGGACTCCAAACTCTAAGACATGTCTTTCTTAGTATTATTCCATGTCGCTTTGCTCAGATATGTCATCACCAAAATAGAAATACTGAGAAATGGACTTTGTCCCTTCAAGTGATCCAACAAGTGATCTTTGAGCAAAAAGAAAGCAAATCTGACAGTAATTGATTCTGGAAAACTGCCAGCAGAGTCTTCCATATATCCACATCTTACCAAAAGCAGTGAAGATGGAAATCGCTTCTGTTTGCAGACAATGGTGTTGTGATCTCCATCCTGGGGTGACATGGATGTCATGGAAGAGGGGCTGAGAGCTTAAACCCACATGGTTTTGGTTTTCCCCATGCTTAGAAACTATACATTCCCAAGATACATTCTTGTCACTATGTGAAGACTGAGAAAAATGAAAGACAGGGTAAGTCTGGCTCTGGGAAATACTTAGCCCTGAATATTAGCTGTAAATTAGCAAAAACACCTGAACTATCAAGACTGTTGAGCAAACTCAGCTCAGAACTTAGTCTTGTATGCACATGAGTATAAAGCTATTGTGTCTCACACACTGCCAGTTCCCAAGGAGTTCCGAATCTCACAAGACTTGTCTGAGAATATTGTCATCCATTCAGACCCTCAAACGCATCACTCCACTCTTCCTGTCTGGGCAGTTAGGATTATGCAAGGGTATTTTCCTTTCTTATTTCAGCAAATCCAACAAAGTAAGCTTTGTCTGCTCAGTGGGGTTTTCTGACAGTGTTTTGCTAAAGCCTAAAGTTGACAAAAGATATAAACACAAAAATCAATAGTTTATCTGTAGGATAGCAAGGCTTTCCTAGAAATAGAATTGGAAACAATCTTTCCATGATAGAGCAATAATAAAATGCTTATAAACAATGTCGACAAGAAAGGCATAGTTCAGTTCAGTTCAGTCACTCAGTCGTGTCCGACTCTTTGCGACCCCATGAGTCACAGCACGCCAGGCCTCCCTGTCCATCACCAACTCCCAGAGTTCACTCAGACTCACGCCCATCGAGTCAGCGATGCCATCCAGCCATCTCATTCTTGGTCGTCCCTTTCTCCTCCTGCCCCCAATCCCTCCCAGCATCAGAGTCTTTTCCAATGAGTCAACTCTTCTCATGAGGCGGCCAAAGGACTGGAGCTTCAGCTTTAGCATCATTCCTTCCAAAGAAATCCCAGGGCTGATCTCCTTCAGAATGGACTGGTTGGATCTCCTTGCAGTCCAAGGGACTGTCAAGAGTCTTCTCCAACACCACAATTCAAAACCATCGATTCTTCAGCACTCAGCCTTCTTCACAGTCCAACTCTCACATCTATACATGACCACTGGGAAAACCATAGCCTTCCCTAGATGGACCTTAGTCGGCAAAGTAATGTCTCTGCTTTTGAATATGCTATCTANTCATGAGGTGGCCAAAGTACTGGAGCTTCAGCTTCAGCATCATTCCTTCCAAAGAAATCCCAGGGCTGATCTCCTTCAGAATGGACTGGTTGGATCTCCTTCCAGGCCAAGGGACTCTCAAGAGTCTTCTCCAACACCACAGTTCAAAAGCATCAATTCTTCGGTGCTCAACCTTCTTCACAGTCCAACTCTCACATCCGTACATGACCACTGGAAAAACCATAGCCTTGACTAGATGGACCTTAGTCGGCAAAGTAATATCTCTGCTTTTGAATATGCTATCTAGGTTACTGAATAAATTAAAAAGAAATGTCAGTTGAAAGAAATACAGATAAGTTTTTCTTTTTAAGTTTCTGGTCAAATAGGAAAGTGAAGCAATTATGTCGATTTATCTGTGTAAGTGCATGGGTTTTATTCTCTTAGTGCTAAGATTTTTTTGTGCTTCATTTAAGAGGTTTGGAGGGAGCAAATGGATAAACAAAAAAATTTTCAGTTTCAGATTTGAGTACTATGACTTAGTTTTTCACAGAAAAATGCCATGGACAACTAAGCATAATAATTGAAAAGGTATCACATAACAAAAATATAGCATAAGAAGGTCTAGAAAGAAATGTTATCTGAACCTTCAGAGATGAAAAGATTGTTCGAGAGGTGAGGATAAAGGATGAGCAGACTAAGAAAGAACAAAGAAAGCAAACAGCAGTCTATTCTAGAAAGAGTGTAACTTTGGTGTGAGTCAGCAGGTGATGAGAGACAACTTGGAGTCAGATCTTAGAAAGCCTGACAGTCTTACAAGGAGGTTGAAGTATATTCTTCAGGCAGTAGAGGTCTCTCAGAGCACTGGAGGCCTCATTCCAACATCACAGGATTGGAAATGTGAGGAGTGGATTGGAGAAAGAGAATAGAGAAGACTCCTATCAAACTGGCATTGGATATGAACTTGACATAGAGTGTTAGAACTAAGATTGGAAGAGAAGGAATATTTTCCGGTTTCATTTCCCTAAGATACTCAATTCATGTGTGGACCATTTGGGATATTTGCAACCCCTTAATTTTTTTTTTCTAATTTTTTTTTTTTTTTTTTTTTTTGGTAAAGCCTCATCTCTTTACAAGCTCTTCAGAGCAACAGGAAAGCCCTTTGCTTCCATACACATCGGGACCATATGTTTGTTATTTGACTCAGCAGAGATGTCTCCCCTGAAGTCATCTCCCCACCGTACACTGCATGCTATACTTCTATGCTTCCTTGAAAAGGAGAGCAACGAGCAAACAAATATAATTCAATTTAAATTCCAAAGAAAACCAGTACAATTCAGATACGGAATCACACTGTAATTCATGCAGGCAAACCATTTAAAAAGATTAGGTTACTAAAGGTAATTGGAAAGTTTAGTGGAATTTAGCTCCTGTGAAAATAGCATTGAAGTATTCATTATACAAAGACAATGCGTTTCTTTCTCCAAACAATTGCCAACATTGTATGAGTTTTTGTACCTTAGTTATTTTGGGGAGCTTTCCTGGTAGCTAAGATGGTAAAGAGTCTGCCTTCAGTGCAGGGGACCTGAGTTCGAACCCTGAGTCAGGAAGATCCCCTAAAGAATGGAATGGCAACCCATTCCAGTATTCTTGCTTGGAGAATTCCATGGATAGAGGCACCACCTTATACCTTTATAGAATCTATCATCTCATTCCTTCATGTCTTTCTTTAACATGGAAATTTTCTTTAATAAGGAAACTGGGCTTTTTTATTTCTTCTTTTCTTTTGGCCTCTTCCTTGGCCCTGGTACTTAATTTCCTGGCCACTTAATTTCTAAAGATTTCTATAGTTTCATTTTTCTAGAATCTTTTTCGTTCTCCAACTAGTTGTATACATCACATTGATCTTCCTTAAGAAATGCTTTCAACATATTCCTACAATGCTCAAGATCATTCATTTCTTCTGTAATATTTCTAAATCCCAATGCTGCTGCTGCTGCTAAGTTGCTTCAGTCATGTCTGACTGTATGGGACCCCATAGATGGCAGCCCACCAGGCTCCCCCGTCCCTGGGATTCTCCAGGCAAGAACACTGGAG